>SSNR01000161.1:1335922-1346766 GCA_006937965.1 Callopanchax toddi | reverse complement strand
AAATGGGCATTGTACACAGTGAAAGAAATGACTCCAAATGAATGCCTAGTTTGTGCCCAACCACCAGGAATGTTACCTGAAGTGGTTCCGGAAAAGTACACCTCTAGAAGCTGTGCACTCGAGCAGCGACAGAAGTGTAAGACAGAGAGGCCATTAGCTAGTGGTAAAACGGTTCCACCACTTCTTAGATTGCCAATGTGTGGACTCACATGTAGGTTGATCTATGGAGCACAAGAAGAGTATGATTACACAAAGAAATACAAAGTATATAAAGTTCCAGAGTTGTGTACTGAATTTGCTATTAAGACGAGCCAAAATGGCCCGCCAACAGATTACATTATTGACTATAGTGCTGATTATGAGTGTTTTGCAAGTGGAGGTTTCACAGATGGAGGGGGAGTTCATGTGGGAAACACATCAGTCAAGTGTAATGTGACTTGGGTATTATCTTGGTTTCCACATGCAAATATGACACCAATTTTTATTAGAACTCCAATCTGGTTTGAGAATCCTCAGACTCTTAGTCAGGACTGTGATAATATAACCATGACAATTCCTTTCCTTCATCTCTTAGGAGAGCAGACACACCCAGTCGCGGACAGTTACTGGATGTGTGGTGATGATGTTTTGACAAATGTTTTGCCAGGATTTTGGATAGGATTGTGTGCACTGGTGCGGATGAAAGTGCCAGTGACCGTGTTGCATGAAGGTGTGAATGAAATGCTTGGGATTGAAAATGTCACTAATCGTAGGACCAAAAGGTATGATGTGTTGGATAGCAAAGTACCGTATTTGCCCGAATATAGGACGACCCTGATTATAAGACGACCCCCCCTTTTCAAGACTAATCTTCAGAAAAAAATACTACATTCACTTTTTAAAGAAACTATTTTTATTGAAATTTTGAGAAAATTTAACTAATGCTACTAATAATTCCAGACTGCTTTAATATTTGCTTATTAACAGTGGTGCACACAACTAGTCCACCAGTCCACTGTACTGATCTCTCTGCCCGAACGCACCTTTGCTGACAGGAGCTTTCACGGTCAGATTGTGCAACTTCGCGATCATCAGACACTGATGAACTTCACATCCAGTTGTGGAGCTGAGATGGAGTTTTCATGTAGGGGAAGCTTGTTTACACACACACGCTGCTGCGGCAAAATGCACAGACACACACACACACACAGCTGCGCCATGAACGAGCAGACACACAAACCGGCTGCTGTGCCATGATCGCGCGCACACACAAACCCACTGTTGCGCCATGATCGCGCGCATACACAAACCCGCTGTTACGCAATTATTGCGCACACAAACCCACTGTTGCGCCAGAATCGCGCGCACACACAAACCCACTGTTGCGCCATGATCGCGCGCATACACAAACCCACTGTTGCGCCATGATCGCGCTCACACACAAACCCGCTTTGCGCCATGATCGTGCAGACACACACACACACACAAACCCACTGTTGCACCATGATCGCGTGCACACACAAACCCGCTGTTGCGCAATTATTGCGCAGACACACACACAAACCCGCTGTATGTGTGTGTGTGTGTGTCGGGTGCATATAAAGAATGGTGAGACGGATGAGGTTCTGAGGGAGAATGTGTGTGTGAATCGAGCAAGCGACGCGAGCCCTCACCTGTACAGTCTGCTGCTGAAAACACCTGCTGGATCTGGACATTTTAATCCTCAGTACTAGTAAACCTGTAACTTTGAACTAGGCCAGGCCCGGACCTCTGGAACCGCTCGCGGTCTGAGCTGCTTCCTGCCGCTTTGACCAAAAAGCCTGCGCCCTCCGCCGGAAAAACTAGGGCGCGATAATAAGACGACCCCCCCTTTTTCAAATTATTTTCAATGAAAAAAACCTCGTCTTATATGCGGGCAAATACGGTATATTTAAATGCCATAGGACTCCCCACAGGGATTCCTTTTGAGTTTCAGGCCAGAGATGAGATTAAAGCAGGAGTAGAGTCAATTCTCCCCTGGATAACAATTAATAAGAATGTACGGTGGATAAATTACATTTATTACAACCAACAGAGAATCTTGAACTACACGACAACAGCCCTTGGCCTTCTCGGCGAGCAGCTACATACCACAACCAGAATGACTGTGCAGAACAGACAGGTGTTGGACTGGCTGATGGCTGAGAAGGGCGGGGTTTGTCAGATGATTGGTAAAGAGGAATGCTGCACATACATTCCGTCGAATACAGCGGCGGATGGGACATTTACTGTAGCTATGGATAAGATAAAGCAGTTGAGCATAGAATTTAGGGGGAATGCAGGTGAGGATGGCTGGAATTTAGATTTTCTGGACCTCAAGTTAGGATCTTGGGTGTCCACTTTTGTAAAAGCAGGGATTAGTGCAGTTATTGTGCTAATCCTGGTTCTCTTTTTGATTTTTTGCATCCTGGCTGTCGTGAGGAGGAAGTGTGAGAAGTCCCTGGCTGCCCAGATGAATCTCGCAGCCGCATCACAATACGTCCAGATCGAGATGGCTACTGTGAGCTCGTCACTGCCCTAACCACGCCATGGACTGAAGTAAAAGGATGGTGTTTATTGAAGTCCTCTTTCAGCCAAGATTGGGTTTTAGCTATGCGCGGCCTGCTAAGTGCAGGAAGAAGATGAAGATGAACTATTTGCGTTCGAGTGTCGTTGCAAGAGAAGACTCGGGAGCCTGCCCTTGAGGCTCCATGGACATTGCATCCTACATTACACCTGATTTTATACTCTACATTACATCTCATGCATCTTATACATCTCATACATCTCATATTACATGCCATGTTATACTTTATATCCCATACTATAGTTTCTTATACTCCACATACACATAGTATATCTTACATTATATTCTCACACTATTATTAATTTGTGTTGTCATTTCAGTATACACTGATCTCATTACTCATGGGTTTTTGAATTGTATAACCTTTCATAATGTTGATGATTGTGATTTGAAGTTTGACTATTTGTGATGTGACGTCATCAAGTCTGGACAGTTTTGGGTAATACGAACTCATCGCTACCGCTCATAGAGGGTAGTAGAGGAATTTCCTGTTTTAAACAGGTTTTCGCCTCTACAATACAAGCCGGTGTCGCCTTTAGAGACCGATCCTTGTATTGCGTATGTATAGCCAATCACTGCGCTATGTACTGGTGATGTAATCTTATTAAGTCAGCGTTCTAGTACTCAATAGTATATCATTAGGGAGTACAGGGCTGTATCTACATAGGGTACTTATATCTGCGCTAACTATAGTTTGGTATTAGGTCAACTAATAAGGTTTAGTTTACTTGCGTTATCTCTTAGTCATTGCATTCGAGTGTAGCTTGTTGAGGCTTCATAGCCTCAAAGGGGGGACTGAAGGACTTTTATGTTATTCCTATAATTTCATTTTACTAAGAGGTCAGGCTGACCTTTCTGTGACTGTTCAGAGCTTAGGTTCGTGTGTGGAAATCAGCAGATAAATTCTGGATGGGATCCACACGTACTGAGGGTTTGTTTAGTTGAAACTTAGCAAAGGGATGCCAGGAAAATCTTATCTGAGGAGATAGCGTGAGAGGAGTCAGATGTGTCCTTGTTTTTGTTCTCTGGTTGCGGTCAAGGGCATTACATCACTGGTCCATGCGGAAGGCACGTGCTTGGTGTTATGTGATTGGCTAAGAATGGTTCGAGACGTGTACTGTGATAGGTTGATGTCACAGAAGCCACAAACTATAAAAGTGTGGGTCTCGCCTGTGTTGGGCAGATTCTTAGGGATTTTTAGGGATATTTAGACTTCTGATTGGGGCTTATTTTGAACAAACTGGCCAGCTAAAAACGTATAATAAATCTTCAAACTATAGAAGTAGTCTGTCTTCATTTTTCCTCTGAGTATCAAGAAGAATTTTATCTTCAACAAAGTCACCAAATCCATAGGTCACAATGGTGCCGTGACTCGCCCAGAACATCGCTGGACTGGACTGGTGGCTTCTGATCTTCACATCGCTGGAGCTCCATTGTACCCTTTGACAGTTAACAAGTAGTGGACCTACTGGGTATTCTTATAAGCCTGTGTGGGTGGGATTATTGTTTTTCTGTGCTGTTATTTTTTTTGCCAACATGAGTTTCAGTAATTTTGGGCCCCCGAACATGACTCCTTTTGGTGTTGGTAGAGGACGAGGTAGAGGGTTGTTTATCTCCCCTGTTCCATTTTCACTCAGTGACCAGAAAGTGGGTGGTGCATCTTATAATGTTGATGACTCTTTTGTGAGTGGGGAAATGGTTGCACCCAGTGGTCAGCCTTGTTCTGTGTTGCCACCCACTCAGAGTTCTAGCACATTAATTCCAGAATCCCATGCTGTTAATGTTGGGGTGATTGACCAGATGAACAATATTGTCCAGCACATGGGGCAGCAGCTAGCTGAAAGCATCATGTCTCACATTACCTCAAATAGCCCATCATCAACTGCACACACATATCCCCCGAATCAGTGTGTTAAAGACAGTTCTCCATCCCAGTGCAATTCAATTGACCTCTCCCAAGTCAAGCTGGTTACCCAGACCCCTTTGAGAGACCCCCCAGTTTTTAGAGGGGAGAGTTCTGATACACTGACTGTTGATGAGTGGGAGGACTCGATGAAGAGCTACATTAAAAAGAGTGCTGTGCAGTCTGAACACCAAGCTGAGGAGATTCTGATCCACCTCAGAGGCCGAGCGAGGGATGTAGTGAGATTTGGAATAAGGAATGGTGAGATTGATGTCCAGCAAAATCCACAAGCCATTTATACACTCCTGCGCAAACACTTTGGCCCCAGTCGGTGCTCCTCTGTACCACTTGCAGATTTTTACTCTACCCAACCAAAAGACAACGAAGACCCATTTGAATATTGGCTGAGGCTTAATGGAGCTGCAGATGCTGCCATCAGCTGTCTTAAAGAACAAGGTAAATCATTTGACAACCCCAGCGCTGAAGTCGCTCGCATGTTCATCAGACATTGCCCAAGCAAAGATCTAGCCCTCACCTTCAGATCAAAAACCATTGATAAGTGGTCTGCACGGGATGTACAAGAGGTCTTGGATGAATATCATCTGGAGAGGGGACAGAGGTCTGCTGAGGAGAGCAGCAAAGTCCAAATGAACTGAGCAGAAGTGAACTGCAATGCTCGCATGGATCCAGACAGACATGAACAACAACATGTGACTCAGGATAATTCCACCTTGGAGAGACTGATTGACATGTTGGAGAAGGTGCTACTTCAGGGTCAAGGTTATTCGCGGGCCCCCAGGAGGCAACAGGCAAAAAGCCATTTATCTACTATCAGAGGAATAAATGATGTGCCATGTACTGTGTGTAATGATAACTCTCACACCACTCGTACACACTGTCGTGAGAATAACTTGTGCTTCTTGTGTCACCTTCCTGGCCATTCAAGTCGAAACTGCCATCAGAGAGACCAGGTGCCTTCCACCAAGCAGCAGGGAAACTGAATGATCTGCGTGAAGGGGAGGACATCGCAGATCAGACGGATTACCCTCCCATCTTGGACTCCACAAAAGACGACTGTGAGTCACTGTACCTCAAATACAGCAGCAATGTTCCACCACAAAAAACACTGATTGTACAGACCCTTCAAAAACTTTCAAAGACAGACAGCCTGTTTTACACGGATGTGCCTGTTGAGGGTGGGTGTTCCCTCAAAGCACTTGTGGATAGTGGATCGATGGCGTGCACCATCAGCGAGGAGGCTGAGACAAAACTTTCCAGAGGGATTTCAAGGAATGAGAAGAAACCTGCTAATGACTTTGTTATTGTTGGATGTGGGGGGCATGTTGTCACACCTTCTGCCATGTATGAACTCACTATGTCAGTCTTTGGCTTCAAAATGATAGTTCCTGTGTTAGTTGTCCCTGGCCAAACTGATGAACTGATTTTGGGGAGTAATGCAATCAGATGGCTGATTTCTCAAATGAAAGTGACTAGTGATAAGACGATGAACTCCCCCATCCTGAGAAGCATGGATGAAGACAATCTCCCCCATTTATTGTCTCTGCTGTCAAACCACAGTGACTGTGATTCAGGCGTGAAACCAGTTAAAGTGGGCACAGCCAAGATAAAAAGGTCTGTAACTCTACAACCCCTGTGTGAACATTTAGTTTGGGCCAAGCTGCCTGCTCCTGATGCTTCTCTAGTGGGATGTACAGTTATCATTGAACCCACTCAGTCTAGATGCAGGCCTGCACAGATCTTAGTTGGAAGAGTTGTGACGCCTCTGCATGGTGATGGCTGTGTCCCCATTAAGATTGTAAATCCAACTGAAAAGCCACTTATCCTAAGAAGAAATGCTAAGGTTGCTGATGTATTTACTTGTGTCTCTGTTCATGATCTACCAAAGCCTGAATGCATCCAATCCAACACACAGTACACCTGTGATTCCACACGAACTTCGAGAACTGAAGAGGAGATGTTACAAACTCTGAGTGACATGGGACTGCAGGATTTAGACCTCTCAGCTTGTGAGGTTTCTCTTGAGTGGAAGGACAAGTTGCTGCAGATCATTCAGAAATATGAATCCACCTTCTCTCAGCACAAAATGGACTGTGGTGACGCTAAAGATTTTGTGCACAGGATACGTCTCGTGGATGACAAGCCTTTCAGGTTCCCCTACAGACGTGTCCCACCATGTCATTATGAAAAACTGCGCACCGCATTGAATGACATGGAGGAGCAAGGGATCATTCGTAAGTCCCAGAGTGAGTACTCTTCTCCCTTAGTCCTGGTTGTGAAACCAAATGGAGATCTCCGCATCTGCAATGATTTCAGGTGGCTGAATGCACGAACTGTTAAAGATGCGCATCCATTGCCACATCAAACAGACGCTCTCGCTGCACTTGGTGGTAATGTGTTCTTTTCCACCATGGACCTCACCTCAGGATTCTATAATGTCAGGTTACATGAGGATGACAAAAAGTACACAGCCTTTTCTTCCCCTTTTGGCCTCCATGAATATAACAGAATGCCACAGGGCCTGACCAACAGCCCTGCCACGTTCATGCGCATGATGATGTCCATTTTTGGTGATGAAAACTTCACAAGCTTGTTGTGCTACTTGGATGACCTGATGGTCTTTGCTCCATCAGAACAGGTTGCACTGGAACGGCTTCAAATGGTCTTCTCCCGCCTGGCTGCTAATAACTTAAAACTCTCACCGAAAAAATGCCACTTCCTTAGAAGATCTGTGAAATTTTTGGGGCACATAATAAGTGAGAGTGGTGTTAGCACTGATCCAAGTAAAGTTCAGGCCATAAATGATGTGCAAGAAACTGATCTTATGGAGTCTGATGGAGTAACGCCATGCGCTAAGAAGATCAGGTCCTTCCTAGGGATGGTCCTTTACTACCATCATTTCATTGAGAAATGTTCAGCTAAAGCTAAGCCACTTTTCAACCTTGTGGCAGAGCCTGTAGCTCAACGTAAAAAGGGGCGAGGCTGCAAACCGAAGTTTAAAAAGGGCCACATTAAACTGTCAACATCCGACTGGACTGATGAGTGCAAAGAGGCATTTGAAACATTGAAGCATGAGTTAGTGTGTAGTGTTACTCTGGCTCATCCTGATTTCAATTCCCCTTTTATTCTCGCAGTAGATGCCTCATTTGACGGTATTGGAGCTGTTCTTTCACAGCTGCCTCCAAATGGCAAAATAGCTCGACCAGTAGCTTTTGCCAGCAGAACTCTGGTTAGACAAAGCGTTCACGGCAGCTCTTGATTCTGACTTTACACCTCCCATCTCTTCGTTGCAGACTGCGGTTGTAGAAACTGTGTGAAAAAATTGAACATGCAGGGACGCATGAGGAGTTAGAGGGGGAGGATGTATTCATTTATCTCAGTTTTTGTGCCAGTATAGACAGACTGATTCTCAAAACGTCCAATAGAGGGCAGTGCACATCCACACATACGGTGCTAGTGTGAGCACGAGNCATGTTGGAGAAGGTGCTACTTCAGGGTCAAGGTTATTCGCGGGCCCCCAGGAGGCAACAGGCAAAAAGCCATTTATCTACTATCAGAGGAATAAATGATGTGCCATGTACTGTGTGTAATGATAACTCTCACACCACTCGTACACACTGTCATGAGAATAACTTGTGCTTCTTGTGTCACCTTCCTGGCCATTCAAGTCGAAACTGCCATCAGAGAGACCAGGTGCCTTCCACCAAGCAGCAGGGAAACTGAATGATCTGCGTGAAGGGGAGGACATCGCAGATCAGACGGATTACCCTCCCATCTTGGACTCCACAAATGACGACTGTGAGTCACTGTACCTCAAATACAGCAGCAAAGTTCCACCACAAAAAACACTGATTGTACAGACCCTTCAAAAACTTTCAAAGACAGACAGCCTGTTTTACACGGATGTGCCTGTTGAGGGTGGGTGTTCCCTCAAAGCACTTGTGGATAGTGGATCGATGGCGTGCACCATCAGCGAGGAGGCTGAGACAAAACTTTCCAGAGGGATTTCAAGGAATGAGAAGAAACCTGCTAATGACTTTGTTATTGTTGGATGTGGGGGGCATGTTGTCACACCTTCTGCCATGTATGAACTCACTATGTCAGTCTTTGGCTTCAAAATGATAGTTCCTGTGTTAGTTGTCCCTGGCCAAACTGATGAACTGATTTTGGGGAGTAATGCAATCAGATGGCTGATTTCTCAAATGAAAGTGACTAGTGATAAGACGATGAACTCCCCCATCCTGAGAAGCATGGATGAAGACAATCTCCCCCATTTATTGTCTCTGCTGTCAAACCACAGTGACTGTGATTCAGGCGTGAAACCAGTTAAAGTGGGCACAGCCAAGATAAAAAGGTCTGTAACTCTACAACCCCTGTGTGAACATTTAGTTTGGGCCAAGCTGCCTGCTCCTGATGCTTCTCTAGTGGGATGTACAGTTATCATTGAACCCACTCAGTCTAGATGCAGGCCTGCACAGATCTTAGTTGGAAGAGTTGTGACGCCTCTGCATGGTGATGGCTGTGTCCCCATTAAGATTGTAAATCCAACTGAAAAGCCACTTATCCTAAGAAGAAATGCTAAGGTTGCTGATGTATTTACTTGTGTCTCTGTTCATGATCTACCAAAGCCTGAATGCATCCAATCCAAACCACAGTACACCTGTGATTCCACACGAACTTCGAGAACTGAAGAGGAGATGTTACAAACTCTGAGTGACATGGGACTGCAGGATTTAGACCTCTCAGCTTGTGAGGTTTCTCTTGAGTGGAAGGACAAGTTGCTGCAGATCATTCAGAAATATGAATCCACCTTCTCTCAGCACAAAATGGACTGTGGTGACGCTAAAGATTTTGTGCATAGGATACGTCTTGTGGATAACAAGCCTTTCAGGTTCCCCTACAGACGTGTCCCACCATGCCATTATGAAAAACTGCGCACCGCATTGAATGACATGGAGGAGCAAGGGATCATTCGTAAGTCCCAGAGTGAGTACTCTTCTCCATTAGTCCTGGTTGTGAAACCAAATGGAGATCTCCGCATCTGCAATGATTTCAGGTGGCTGAATGCACGGACTATTAAAGATGCGCATCCATTGCCACATCAAACAGACGCTCTCGCTGCACTTGGTGGTAATGTGTTCTTTTCCACCATGGACCTCACCTCAGGATTCTATAATGTCAGGTTACATGAGGATGACAAAAAGTACACAGCCTTTTCTTCCCCTTTTGGCCTCCATGAATATAACAGAATGCCACAGGGCCTGACCAACAGTCCTGCCACGTTCATGCGGATGATGATGTCCATTTTTGGTGATGAAAACTTCACAAGCTTGTTGTGCTACTTGGATGACCTGATGGTCTTTGCTCCATCAGAACAGGTTGCACTGGAACGGCTTCAAATGGTCTTCTCCCGCCTGGCTGCTAATAACTTAAAACTCTCACCAAAAAAATGCCACTTCCTTAGAAGATCTGTGAAATTTTTGGGGCACATAATAAGTGAGAGTGGTGTTAGCACTGATCCAAGTAAAGTTCAGGCCATAAATGATGTGCAAGAAACTGATCTTATGGAGTCTGATGGAGTAACGCCATGCGCTAAGAAGATCAGGTCCTTCCTAGGGATGGTCCTTTACTACCATCATTTCATTGAGAAATGTTCAGCTAAAGCTAAGCCACTTTTCAACCTTGTGGCAGAGCCTGTAGCTCAACGTAAAAAGGGGCGAGGCTGCAAACCGAAGTTTAAAAAGGGCCACATTAAACTGTCAACATCCGACTGGACTGATGAGTGCAAAGAGGCATTTGAAACATTGAAGCATGAGTTAGTGTGTAGTGTTACTCTGGCTCATCCTGATTTCAATTCCCCTTTTATTCTCGCAGTAGATGCCTCATTTGACGGTATTGGAGCTGTTCTTTCACAGCTGCCTCCAAATGGCAAAATAGCTCGACCAGTAGCTTTTGCCAGCAGAACTCTCTCTCGTCCCCAGCTAAACTATCCAGCACATCGCCTTGAGTTTCTTGCTCTTAAATGGGCTGTTTGTGACAAGTTTAGCCACTGGTTAAAGGGACGCCATTTCACAGTCTGGACAGACAATAACCCATTGACATACATACTGACCAAACCTCGGTTAGATGCGTGTGAGCAACGATGGGTTTCCAAGCTTGCTGCTTATAGCTTTGACCTGAACTACGTTCCTGGAACTAAAAATGTAGTCGCAGACGCCTTGAGTAGAGAGCCCTTTGTCCAGTCATACATGAGCCATCGCATTGTGACTGAACCATATGCATCTCTGCTGAACCAAGTAAATGGTGTTGTGGACAGAGCAGTCCAAGATGCATTTTGGT
>SSNR01000161.1:1312475-1332806 GCA_006937965.1 Callopanchax toddi | reverse complement strand
GCTCTCGTCCCCAGCTAAACTATCCAGCACATCGCCTTGAGTTTCTTGCTCTTAAATGGGCTGTTTGTGACAAGTTTAGCCACTGGTTAAAGGGACGCCATTTCACAGTCTGGACAGACAATAACCCATTGACATACATACTGACCAAACCTCGGTTAGATGCGTGTGAGCAACGATGGGTTTCCAAGCTTGCTGCTTATAGCTTTGACCTGAACTACGTTCCTGGAACTAAATATGTAGTCGCAGACGCCTTGAGTAGAGAGCCCTTTGTCCAGTCATACATGAGCCATCGCATTGTGACTGAACTATGCATCTCTGCTGAACCAAGTAAATGGTGTTGTGGACAGAGCAGTCCAAGATGCATTTTGGTGCACTACTAACTGCCAACTGGTTGCTGATCTTGCAGATGAGGAGGCTGTGACCACTCTGCCCACACCCCAGACATCACTCTCATCACAGGATATATCAGCTGTGCTTGTGGCACATGATTCTGGGGGTGTCAGTCAGATGAGAGCTACTGACCCTGCTGCTCTCCAGCTCGATGATGTTACCCAGTCTACATCTTTGCCAAAAAGTGAACTCGCTGGGTTACAGGAGCAGGATAGTGTGTTGGGCAGGTTTTTCTACTACATCCAGCGTCACAGCAGACCAACCAAGCGTGAACGAGCTAGTGAGTCACCTGCTTTCATCAAGCTGCTAAGACATTGGCCTAAGCTCTCCATCAAAGATGGCGTGCTGTACAGAGTAAAGAAAGACAAACAGTTGAACATGACTATTAAACAGTTTCTTGTTCTGGACTCTCTGAAAGCCCAAGTCCTACAAGGTGTGCATGACTCTGCTGGTCATCAGGGCCAAGCCCGCACTCTTTCACTCGCCAGACAGAGATTCTTTTGGATTGGAATGGAAAGTGACATAATAAACCATGTGAAAAAATGTTTTCGTTGTGTGGTTGGAAAAACTCCAGAGCCTAATGACAGAGCTCCCCTTGAGAGCATCCAGACCTCAGAGCCAATGGAACTGGTCTGTATAGACTTCTGGACTGCTGAACTGACTGATAAACGCTGTGTGGATGTATTGGTTGTCACAGACCACTTCTCCAAAATGGCTCTGGCCTTTCCATGCAAAAATCAGTCTGCCAGACAAGTTGCTCGTCGCCTGTGGAATGATTTCTTTTGCATATTGGATTCCCTAAACGCATTCATTCAGATCAAGGTGCTAACTTTGAAAGTCGCCTCATCAAAGAGCTCCTGGAGATGGCTGGTATAAAAAAGTCACATACCACGCCATACCACCCTATGGGGAACGGCATTGTCGAGCGTTAGAATAGAACTTTGGGAGGCATGATACGAGCTCTTCCTCCCCAGTCCAAAGCCAGATGGCCTCAAATGCTACAAATGCTGACATTCAGTTACAACTGGACTGAACATGAGACAACTGGGTTTGCACCATTCTACCTAATGTTTGGCAGGATCCCACGGCTGCCTGTTGATGTCGTTTTCCAACATGCCCTGCCGATTGGCCCATCTGTGGATCATCATGAGTTTGTCGCTCATCTGAAACGTGACCTGTCTGAAGCAGCCCGTATCGCACGACAAAACACCCTGTCAGAACAAGCTCACCAGGCAAAGAACTACAACCGTAGAGCTAAAGGCTCTCCCCTGAATGTGGGTGACAGGGTTTTGCTCGCCAATCGAGGTGAAAGAGGAAGGAGGAAAGTTGCAGACAAATGGGAGTCTACAGTGTACGAAGTGTTGTCTGTGAAGCCTGATATTAATGTATATTCTATCAGGGATCCTGTAACATCAAGGACAAAAGTTGTTCACAGAAATCTTCTGCTCCCTGTTAACTTCCTCCCTGCTGCAGACACAACTTCACAGTCCTCCTGTCCCTCATCTGTGGGTGAAGATTCTGACCCTGTTGTGCCTGATGATGTTCAGGACAATGAAACAAAGACAATTAACTGGATTTTGCAAATGGATGAAATGAGCAGTGAAAGTGTTGTGGCAAGTGAGCATGACTCTGCCCCTGACAATCCTGTGTGCACTTCTGCCGCAGAGTCTGTTCTGTCCCCCGTCCCTGGTGATGTAGCTGACGATGTGAATGAACTTGATCCTCTGGCAGAGTCTTCTGAGCCCATGACTGATGCCACTCCTAGTAGTGTCACCTTAGAGCCCACTCTGCGTGATTCTTCCCCCAGTCCTGCTACAGATTCACAAAGGGAGGTGCCCAGAACTGATCATGTGATTTGCACACNAGATTAAATCCTGCTAAATTGCGCCATCTGCTGGTAAAAAGTGAAACTGCATTCACTCTAAAAAGCGAGGTATTATGGGTAATTCTCAGAGCCACGAGGAGCGCTGCTGAGGTAACATTTCTCTGCGATGTTTAGCAATAAAAACATGTTAATGTGCTAATATGTTGTGTTTAGGTCACCATAAGTGGACGTTGTTGAACTTTTGTTACTGCAGCTCACTTTAGCTTGGTTGTTTTTAAGCTAATGTCGTGTTTTGTATGTTTGTTCTCTGTGAAAAAGTTAGCAGGTGAATCCACTCAGTAATGCTATGGCGCCTCTTTTGCAGATAAAGCACATTGTTCTGTTGACCAGAGACTGCTGTTAACCCTTGCACGTTTTATGTGAATGCAGGTAATTTATATTGTGTAGCACTTTATTACTGTTGTCATGTGGTTAGCTTTGTTAGCTGGGGATATATTAGTTTAAAAGAAGACAGCTTCTTTAATTCTACATTGTTCATGAATTCAGCATTTTGTAAATTAGAAAATCTCTAAAAAAAAATGGTAACCAGTCAATGAAATGTATGAACTTTTATTTTTTTTTATTACATTTTGTTTATATTAATGTTTTTGCTCTCTCAATAGAATTGGAGTAATTTTATGTTAACTCTCCTCAGTTAAGATTAAATGGGAAAAAATCCACTATACGATCACTGTCAAAACTACATGATTGTTACTGAAATTAATATTATTTTTAAGTATGTAAGAAAAGAAACATTGAATTAATTGTAATCCTCAGAGCCACGAGGAGCGCTGCTGAGATAAAGCACATTGTTCTGTTGACCAGAGACTGCTGTTAACCCTTGCACGTTTTATGTGAATGCAGATGGGTGAATAAATTGACTGGTGCCACAGCTGAGCAGCCTCCAGCGTCATTCCTGTACACCACAAAGAAGTCACCAAATCCATAGGTCACACATGTACACTTAGGATCATACTTATTTTGGGCTTTTACACTGTTTTCAGTCTCAAAAAATTGAAAATAATACTTTTGCCTCAAATAAGCTTGTTTCTTGTAGTACAGCACAGAATCAGCTTTTGAACCACCTGGCAACACAGAATAGAGCCTCACACAAGCTGTGAGTACTGATTTCTGACTTGCAAAGGTATTTTTTTGAAATTACACTCAATTCATTTAGAACAGTTCAAAATACCATGTATTCTTAGGATCATGCTTATTTTGGGCTTTTAGACTGTTTTCAGACACAAAGGTTGAAAAAAGTACTGTTTCCACAAAACTACTTGTTTCTCTTAGTACAGCACAGAATCAGCTTAGTAACCACCTGGCAACACAGAATAGAGCCTCACACAAGCTGTGAGTACTGATTTCTGACTTTCAGAGGTATTTTTTTGAAATTACACTCAATTCATTTAGAACAGTTCAAAATACCATGTATTCTTAGGATCATGCTTATTTTGGGCTTTTAGACTGTTTTCAGACACAAAGGTTGAAAAAAGTAATGTTTCCACAAAACTACTTGTTTCTCTTAGTACAGCACAGAATCAGCTTAGTAACCACCTGGCAACACAGAATNGCTCTCCCCTGAATGTGGGTGACAGGGTTTTGCTCGCCAATCGAGGTGAAAGAGGAAGGAGGAAAGTTGCAGACAAATGGGAGTCTACAGTGTACGAAGTGTTGTCTGTGAAGCCTGATATTAATGTATATTCTATCAGGGATCCTGTAACATCAAGGACAAAAGTTGTTCACAGAAATCTTCTGCTCCCTGTTAACTTCCTCCCTGCTGCAGACACAACTTCACAGTCCTCCTGTCCCTCATCTGTGGGTGAAGATTCTGACCCTGTTGTGCCTGATGATGTTCAGGACAATGAAACAAAGACAATTAACTGGATTTTGCAAATGGATGAAATGAGCAGTGAAAGTGTTGTGGCAAGTGAGCATGACTCTGCCCCTGACAATCCTGTGTGCACTTCTGCCGCAGAGTCTGTTCTGTCCCCCGTCCCTGGTGATGTAGCTGACGATGTGAATGAACTTGATCCTCTGGCAGAGTCTTCTGAGCCCATGACTGATGCCACTCCTAGTAGTGTCACCTTAGAGCCCACTCTGCGTGATTCTTCCCCCAGTCCTGCTACAGATTCACAAAGGGAGGTGCCCAGAACTGATCATGTGATTTGCACACAGCCACACCCCCTTTGCACTAAGTCAGGAAGACCTGTTAAACCTCCAGCTAGACTCATTTGTGAAATGAATGAACAAATTGTAGATGATTCCATGTCAACAGTGGATTCTTTGTTTTCATTTGTGAGGACCATGTTTTCTGCCTAGATCATTAGTAGATTTTGTTTCTAAAATTAATGTCTCTGTGACTCAATTGTAGAGTACTGTTCTCTTATCAAGAGGTGTATATGGCATCTTTTGTGTCTGTGTTTGTCAGGGTGTTGGCCACACTCTTGCTAGCAATATTCCAGAAGGAAAGTTTGTAACTGACAAGAACGTTACCTGCTGTTGTTTTGTTTGTTTGTTTGTTGTTGGTTTTTTTTTGCCCTCTGTACCTCATCAGATATACCCAATTTATGCAGAATTTCTGGGGGGTGTATGTAACATAGTTAAAAAAGGTTTAGATTAAATCCTGCTAAATTGCGCCATCTGCTGGTAAAAAGTGAAACTGCATTCACTCTAAAAAGCGAGGTATTAGGGGTAATTCTCAGAGCCACGAGGAGCGCTGCTGAGGTAACATGTCTCTGCGATGTTTAGCAATTAAAACATGTTAATGTGCTAATATGTTGTGTTTAGGTCACCATAAGTGGACGTTGTTGAACTTTTGTTACTGCAGCTCACTTTAGCTTGGTTGTTTTTAAGCTAATGTCGTGTTTTGTATGTTTATTCATTGTGAAAAAGTTAGCAGGTGAATCCACTGAGTAATGCTATGGCGCCTCTTTTGCAGATAAAGCACATTGTTCTGTTGACCAGAGACTGCTGTTAACCCTTGCACGTTTTATGTGAATGCAGGTAAATTATATTGTGTAGCACTTTATTACTGTTGTCATGTGGTTAGCTTTGTTAGCTGGGGATATATTTGTTTAAAAGAAGACAGCTTCTTTAATTCTACATTGTTCATGAATTCAGCATTTTGTAAGCTAGAAAATCTTTAAAAAATGGTAACCAGTCAATGAAATGTATAAACTTGTATTTTTTTTATTACATTTTGTTTATATTAATATTTTTGCTCTCTCAATAGAATTAGAGTCATTTTATGTTAACTCTCCTCAGTTAAGATTAAATGGAAAAAAAATCCACTATACGATCACTGTCAAAACTACATGATTGTTACTGAAATTAATATTTTTAAGTATGTAAGAAAAGTAAACATTGAATTAATTGTAATCCTCAGAGCCACGAGGAGCGCTGCTGTGATAAAGCACATTGTTCTGTTGACCAGAGACTGCTGTTAACCCTTGCACGTTTTATGTGAATGCAGATGGGTGAATAAATTGACTGGTGCCACAGCTGAGCAGCCTCCAGCGTCATTCCTGTACACCACAAAGAAGTCACCAAATCCATAGGTCACACATAGAGTACAAAAATGTTTCTTTTCAGTGGTTTTGATGGCACTAGTTTTTTTTTTATATTGAGGGAGGTCTAATAGAAGCAACTTATTTCCCGAATTTACAGATGATTATGCCTCTAAGGCCAACGCAATAAATATTCAACACGGAAATGATTCAGGTGTATTTTAAGGAATAAAATGTAACACAAAAATGAAACTAAATTAATGGATGTATTCAATGTTTTTATATAGGAGTCTTTTGCACACAAATGTGACCAATGACAGCAGTGTTTATGTCAAACAGTCTTAAAACATCAAAACAATGCAGAGAAAACAGATGAAGTCGTTGCTTTAAGCTTTGGGGCGTCATCATCCCTCCATCTTTCATGTGTGTTGTGTATCACAACAGCTTATTTTGATCAGATAACATCCATCTTCACACCTGACTGCACTGTGGTTGAGTTTTATCTGATGCTAGTCCACTCAGACCTGTGCTCATGGTATTCTGCTTTCAGTGAAACAGGACAGGCAGCTAAAAAAAATTACTCTGAAACACACCACAAAGCTTCAACTGTCATTTCCTTCAGTTGTGTTTTCAGGCAGGTCTGCTGTTTTTGTCTCTGAAGATTGCATCAGTGGAGTTAAAGGTAAAGACAAGTGTTACAGTCATGGTAAATAGAGTATAAGGTTTTACTACCAGGTCATAAAAGATTATCTGGTCCTTATTGGAGTCTAGAACAACTCAAGTCTGTCTTTAAATTGCACAAAAGACACAACAGGTGTCATCATTTTTACATTTGACTTTATTTTAATATTAATTAAATAATAATATTTATATTATAATTAAATACACAATAGTAAATAATACATGAAAAAGCTGTTTGTGAAAAACAAGCTCATCTCATGATTTATTAGCCTGTAGAAGAACCAGTACATTCCAGTCACGTTACGTTGATAAATTAGACTGAACCTTTTTTTTTTTTTATTCCAGCTGCTCTGCTGCCGATCGTTGTTCTGGTGCATCATCCTGTTGGGTTCAAACTTCAGCTGCTGGACAGATTCAGGTTATTATCCTTCACTACATGTTAGAAACAATGTTGCTCAGACTAAACCGTAAGATCAAAATACGAGTCATATATAAAGTCATGACGTTCATATTCATCAACATATTAAAGTTATATTGATGAGGACAGGAGATGAATGTGAATTTTAGGAGAAGAATTCACATGTCCAACATGTTTTAAGTGGAGGAATCTAAATACCTGGGTGTCCACCTGGACAGCAGACTGGACTGGAGACACGGTGAAGCAGTTTACCAGACTGGACTTCTGGAGGAAGCTGAGATCCTTCAGTGTTTGCAGCTGTTCCAGATGTTCTATCAGTCTGTTGTGGAGAGTTTGATCAGTCTGTTGGAGCATCAGAACCAGAGATCAGCTGATAAAGAAGGCGGGGTCTGTTCTGGGGATTCTGGAGCCTCTGATTGGACAAAGAGGACGCCTCATAAAATGAAATGATGGACAACCCTGAGTAACTCAATAACATGTGTCTTCAGTCAGAGGTTCTTCAGATCCTCTGGACAGAAGATCCGTCCTGTCCATAGAGAGAACATCTAGAATCATTATTTTAAAAAACTAAATGAGTTACTGAAAATCTAATTTCCCTCTGATTAATAAAGTATTTTGATTAACTGACTGATTGATGCACTGAAAAAAAGTCTAGCCCTCTCTTGAATCTATAACACATTGGGTCTATTTAACACAATTCTTTCATGTTTTCAAGCAGAACGTAATTATTTTGTGTTGAACCAACATGATATTTAACAGATGTTCCATGAATGTGTAAAAATTAAGTTCAAGTGAAGTGATTCAGTTATGTAGCAAGGTTCATTCTCCCCCTTTCCTCAGAGTTCTTCTAGGTAACTTAACCTCCCTGACCTGGATGCAGGTTTAATAACAAGACAAAGCAGCTTTCATCATGGAACAGAAATACTGTATGAGGTGAACATCGAGGAAGGATTTTAACATCAAATCAATGGAATGCTCACATTAAAAAAGGAGTTTTTTTCTCAATAAATCCTATCAGAGTGCTACAACCAGCCAGGAGAGAAAATGGGAGCAGTAGTAGTTGTTACTTAACATTCTGAGCTCTGAACGATGGATTTAAAGAACATCTTGTGACTCAGAATTGTGTAAATTTTGTGAGATCCAGCTGATTGCATGTTGAGATAACTGAAGCCAAAGTCCTGGTGTAAAAGTTAAAGATGAGAAGATTCATCTCCAGAACAACTTCTGACCAAATCCTGCTCTCATTCCTACCAGTACAACCTGGAAACAGAATCTACTGTAGGTGTGACTCACAAAGAGGTGAAACATAGGCAGAAACTAGTGAACTGTGGGGTTTTAAAAGAACTAATGAACATATTTTAAACATTTAGAGTAAAAAATATTTGTAACAGAAGCTGTCCGTTTTTCCAGGTTCTGTGGTGAAATGTGAGCCTGCCTCCTGAACAGGGTGACATTTTTCCTGCAGACCTCCTGATTGAGTATTTTTCCAGTATTCACTCCAGCATGGCTAATTAAATCTCTTTCATTTAGATTTGTTTTTTGCCTTTATTTAGAAAAAAAAGAAAAACTGACAGAACCAAACAGAGACCGTCTCTTTTATTATTGTTTTATTGTTCCTCTTTGCTCCTCGCCCAATAATCACCAACTCTTTTAGAATATTGTAATTTCTTGACCACAACTGAGTAAAGCGCCCTGGAACAACCTATAAGCTCTGATTTTACACTATATGACTTTATAATGACATTAACGTGAACTTTGTTTATTAAGAAGCAAACCTAAACAACCACATTTCTATGTGTCACGAGCTGAAACTCCATCAAATAATAAAGTGTCTTCTGCATTATTTCACTACACGTAGGTCTTTACTTCAGATGTGTTTTAAACCCACACACATAAATAAACGTTTATTTATCTGCAAATAAAGACGAGGAAGTTTAAACAGTCCTCCTAATAAAACTTGAGATGGTTTGAGCATCTCTGAGTGCTGAGTTTGCTTCCTTGACTTAAAAATGCTAAAACCGTGTCAGATGTGTTCGCAGCACGATCTGCTGCAGGATCATGCAGGATCAGTCAGTTCAGATTAAAACACCAAAAACACAGACTCAAAACAGCTGTTAGGAACTATTATTGCAAAATAATTACACAGAACTGCACTTGTTCAATTCCTATGAGCACATTAAAGGCTAAAGATTAAAGTTAAAAGAGAGCGTATTTGTCACAATTCAAGAAACACAAAAAGTACCTTTAAAAGTAGAATAATTCAGGAGACAAGGCGACAGCATAGACCATTGATAGTTGTGCTTTTCACATCCAGCCACACAGACGAGAATAGATTTTTAATAATTTTTTTTTTTTTTGTAATCTAAAATGATTTTCCCTTAAAAAAAAGCACAACTGTAAGAAAAACAATGAAATAATTTCTCAAAAGATTAAATGGACAGATCCTATTAACTTTGGCTTTCCTTCCTTTTCTTTTGTTTAAAATAATTAATATTGATGAGCCAATAAATTGTGTAATGAAGTGCATCTGCTGAAATCATTTCTATTTTGACAACATTTGATATTTGAAATAAACCAAATAAAATAAAACTACACAGAAGCAAACAAGTGAAATGAAACTTATAGATGTAAAAAGTTTCCCCGGTTAGACTTCACTCCTTCTGCCTGACCTCTCAGCTTTTAGAGGTCCCTCCCTGAGATTTGAGTCAACGTCTCACCACAATCACAAATACATCATCAATTAAAATGCACATGCGAATTATTTATAAGTATAATTGTTCAAAAATTATTGAGCAAATCTCCAGTTTTCTACGTACATATATTTCTAGAGGTTTTATTGACATGAAATTCTCACCAGATGTTGCAACAACCCATCCATAACACTCATGCAGTTTCTTTTAAATAATTGTACCGGCCAGGTCAAGTGGAGAAAAAGAGTTTGTTTCCACTTCTGATTATAGTCTCAACAGAGCTCACTGGAACCTTTTAGAAATTCGTCTGTAAGCAGAATGTTTTGTAAAAATGAGGCTGTGAAGGTTTTGAGAGCTTTTTGGTTTCATCCATTATGTGACACCTTAGTAACACGACCCTGTTTTAGCAGGGGTGGTTCTAGGAGGGGGGCAAGGGTGGGCCAGTGCCACCCTGACAGCAAGCTTGGACTGCCCCTGTGGCCTCCCTGCTAAGGGCAGAGTCTCAGGCATTAGGGGTTAATACTGTTTACATGCACATCAGAAAACCAAACTATTGCCTTAAATTGACAAAAGTTAGTTTTTTAAATGCATGTAAACACATTAGTCTAGCTAAAGATGAACTGGATCTAATCGAGCTGAAGCACCCAGATAACGCTGTAGAGGCTCATTTTCATTTACATGTAAACAGCTCAGTCGAGATGAGAGCGGAGTGATGGGATCGTGGAAGTGGGATTACAAACAAATCAGTCACGGTAGAAGAAGATGGCAGCAAAACAAACAAACGGCTTGCCAGCGCTGGGTACACGAAGACGCCCGAGCAAGTTCATGTCCAATGGAAGCGTTTAAAACAAGCGATTTTAAATGTCAAGAAAACAACCGGCAGAACGCTGACATGAAAGGGCGCATGTCGCCACCTATCGTAGCGGAGTGGAACGAACTTCATTTGAGAGTTCGGTTTTCTAACTGACATGTAAACTAGGACAGAGGCTCCCAGTTCATTAACATAGATGCTCATGTAAAAGCACTTACTGAAATGGATAACCGAGAGATCAAAGTATTTTTGCAAAAAATTTTTATTTTGAAACTTATTGAAGTTTTTGTATCTAAAGTGGCAGCCTACTGAGTACCCCTGATCTAGAACCTCTGCTGCTTTTTATATGCCATCAGTTAGGACTGAAGGATTCGCATTAAGTGTCAGGATTGATTTTTACTGATAGATTCCTCTGATGTCATGACTTTCTATGTCTTTTTGCACCTTCCTTTCTTCATGTGTTTAATCCTTTCTCCCTATGTCATATCCTTTTATTACACATAATTTATGGACATGGATGGTTTATAATTCTTTGCATGTGTGGATTGGATGAGTTGTTACAGACACCTGGTGAGAATTTAATGTCAGCAGAACCTTTAATAAATATAATTACTTAGAAAATTGATGACATGTTCAACACTTACCTGCTGTTTATATGTATATATAAAACCTGTTAATTTGAGAGAAAAGCCTAACAGTTACTTTTAGACACCACTGACATCACCCAGGAATATGATCACATAATCAATATAATACAAATACTTTAAATCTAATAAGAGTCACAAATAAAATGTTCACATGTTCCTTCTGGTCTGTAGTGTCTTCTAATCAAGAACTAATGGGAACCTTTGACTGATTTAACCGATCTGAAAACAACATCAACAACAACAAAGCCCACTGTAGCCCACAGGCGGTGTCACAAGAATGTACGCAAAGGAAAATGGATTTAGTCGTCACTCGTGTGGGTTACTGTAATTTTGCCCTGCCCTCATCATGAAACATGCAAAAATCATCCATTCAAACATCTTCCAGGAAAACTCTCAATCATCTGCTCATCCTTCTCTAAACCAAACATTTCCTCCGGTGTGCGCTGGAGAGGCATGTGGGTGGTAGCCATCTTGTTTGTAGGTCACAGATGGGAGGAAGTGGAGAAGCAAAGTTTCAGTGTGAAGGGGCTGGAGCTGCCTGCAGGTCAGAGAAAATCTAGTTTATATAAAACAACTGCTAACAAAATCAGCTCAGCAAACATGGGGCTTGTGTCAATTCTCAGGTCATTCTGATCTGAAGTGTTCTATCAGTTATTTATCTACAGTAAGGACCACCATTCATACATGATTATGCTCCTTTCTGTACATGCACACGTTTTTAAGTGAACTAAGCAAAAGTAAACAATCAGAATTCAGAGGTCACAGATCATAACAAAAAGAAGCACATGAGCCTTTTCTGTGTGGGTCCTGCTGTACAGGATCGCTGTATCTGTCACCTACTGGGTATTCTGATCTGGTGGTGGTTGAGCACAGTCAAAGCCTCGACAGCTTCAGTCTTACTGCTGAACTCCAAAAGACCAGAGAGGGTCTTTGAGCTGGCTGTAAGAAGAAAAAGAAGAAGACATTAGTAGAAACGAGTATCCTGGTTTTAAGGTCTCCTGTCTGGATGTGAGAAACTCACATTTGGCATCAAAGACTTTGAACTTGGTGAAGGCAGGAACGTTGTGTTCAGAACACAGCTGATGGGGAATTAGAAAAATGTTCAAACGTAATAAATCCTTTTTATGACCAAGATTAGCTTTGGTTGCTAAGTTGCGGTCCTTCCTGCAGGATGTTACCTCACCTTGAGCAGCTGATGCTGACTGAGGGTGGGGGGGGCGTTGTAGAAGTGCAGCACAGCGGCAGGCGGCTGGATGATGTTCCTGCTGCTGTGCGTGCTGTTGAAACGATTGTTTCTGGTTAGACTGAAGTCTTGATAGCTGCTGCTGCCGTCAGCCAGCTCAAACACCTGGCTGGGAATCACCGCCTGCTGCTTGGACACGCTGAGTGGAAGAGGAGAAGATGGATGTTAAAAACATTAGAAGCTAGAATCTTCCAGAAATGTTCTTATTTTGGAAGAAGCCAGTTTATTAAACAGAAGGGGTTTTGAGGGACAAGTACACCTTTAAGGGATGTCTGGGTCATTTTAAAGTGTCATTCTATCAGTTATTTATCTACACTAATTCAAAATAATAGGGATGTGAGTATGTGGTTTTCTGTCCCCAGTATACTGACTGACTTCATGTGATGTCCCCCCAAAATGGTCTAGAGCAGAGAAAACACTATCGACACACCCAGGAGTCGCCCTCCCCTCAGACTGTGTTTACAGGTACGTCTCAAAAAAATTACAATATCATGAAAAAGTTCAATATTTTTGTCACTCATTTCAGAAAGTGAAACTCATATATTATATAAATTCATTACACATAAAGTGAAATATATCAAACCTTTATTTCTTGTTATTTTGATGATTGTGTCTTACAGATTATGGAAAATATTTCATAAGATCAAGAAAGAAATGTGCTTTAAACAGAAATATCAGACTTCTGAATGCATTTGGTTGGATCTCATTTTGCATAAATTCCTGCATCAGTGCAGCGTGGCATGGAGGAGATCAGCCTGTGGAGCTGCTGAGGTTCACTGGAACCCCAGGTAGCTTTTGGCGTTTTCAGATCAGTATCCGCTCTGCTCGATTTGATAGTATCAGCTTGCCCTCGCACGGTCAGGGATGATTCTTGACTGGCTGCGAAAACATGGCGAGGGGAAATCCGTGACGTCACACACGAGCGCCACTCCTTGGTAAACAAAGCAATTGTGAACAGACTGGATCACACTGACGGTGAAAACAATGGATAACCTCGTGGAAATTATAATAATTGTAATTATTATACTCCAGTTGTGGCCGATGCTCATGGGGAACCAGCTCCATGAACAGCAGGAAAAAATGCGTCGCATGATGCAGGAAGCCGTTCTGCAGCAGCAGCGGTGCTGAAGACTCAGACGAACACCAAGCCTGTAGGTAAGCGTGAGACTTCAGCTGACCAATCAGTCCACAGTGGGTGTGTAGCCCAGTTGTGTAGCCCCACTCGGACCACGGAGGAGCAGGGCTGTGAAAAAGTATGGGCTCGGCTACAAAACCGGACATTTGGGCCGTATCTGAAAGGTTTGGACCGGGCAAAACTGGGTGGAGCCGATGCTTATCTGAAAGCGCTATTTGATAGCAGCTATCAGGTCATCTGCATTGTTGGGTCTGCTGTTTCTCACCTTCCTCTTCTCTATGGGGTTCAGGTCAGGTCAGTCTACTGCAGCTCCCCCAAATTCTTGAATGGATTTTGCTCAACAATCCTCTCCAGGCTGCAGTCATCCCGGTTGCTGGTGAACCATTTCCTACCACGCTTTTTCCTTCCATTCAACTTTCTATTAACATGCTTGGATCCAGCTCTCTGAACAAACAGCTTCTTTATCAACGGCCTTTTGTAGCTTCTTCTGGACATCTGTCAAGTCAGCAGTCTTCCCCATGATTGTGTAGCTACTGCAGGGGTTGAAGCAAAATAGTTTTATTTGATGGAAAATTCTTCAGCAACAGGAAGTAAAGCTCAGATCGCAACCAGTCCTGGTCCAGACTGGCCCAGAGTTACAGGCCCACTGGGGATTAAAATGCCAGATGGCCAGTCCAGCCACTTCCAGACCCAGCACCCCGTCGGCGTGAGCGGCTCGGCACAGACTTCTGTCCAGGTGGAGGGCTCGCGCCGGTAGATCCACACACGCCTCCTTCCTCTGAGGTTCTCACACAGCTGCACAGCACCTCGGTCCGCTAGACTGGGCCGCACGTATTATTGGTGGAGATGCAGCGCTATTTCTGTACCCTTAGATCGACTTATTGGTGGGGACACTTCACCTCCATCCACACTAAATCTACGGCCATGACCTTCACTATTATCATGTATCTTCATTTTAACAACAGAGAGAGAGTACTACTACTACTACTACTACTACTACTGCTACTGAGTCCAAGAGAGCGCAAGAACAAAGAGTGAGAAAGAGCTTTGACAGAACCTTTTCCTCTTTTTTTCCGATTGACGGAAATACGTCGCCACGACGGAGAACTTTAACCCCTGAGCGACTGATCCAGACTGAGAGACCATTTAAAGGTTCAGGTCACCTTTGCAGGTGTTTTGAGTAATTAACTGAGTACAGGGGCGTCAGAAGCATAAAAAATGTGGGGGGGACACTTCCCCAAAGAAAAAAATCTTTGTCGTAGACGCCATTTTCTGCATTCTGGCGCATTTAACAAGTTGTTAAACACCTATTTTACCTACAGTAGTAAAAACTGAACTCAGTAACTATTTCAGAGTCAGATTCAACAGGAAGTCTTCATTTTTAGCAGCTGTGTTCCCTAGAACACCATCAGCTGGACTATTCAAATCTTGGAGAAAAGACTGAAAAAAACTTATGGAAGTAAAATGACCAGCAGTGGTTTCATGTCAGAACTAAAGATGTGAATACAGTGACAAACTCCATAGTAGTTCAAAGACATGATAATGGTCTGACATGTCTCCAGTTCTGGAAGGAACTCGTTAGACAACCAGCTGTTCAACCCTTAACTAATCAGAGCTCTACCAGTTCTCTACTGGTAACCAGGTAACGTTCAGTCCTGTTAGTGCTGGTTGGTTTATGATGTGACTGACTGACTGACTGCAGCATCTTCCACTAAAATGACAGGAATTTTTGTTATTTCTATCAAAGTAACACAGTCTGGTTGCTCCTGAACTACTGAAGTAAAGAACTGGTACTAGTACTACTACAAAAAGTACTGACTACTGATGAACTGTTTCTTTTATTCTTGTTAATAATGAGAATACCAGCAGGACTGAACTTAAATTTAATGGACATTTTTTTAACATTTAATTAAAACCCCCACTTCTTTACTATTCCTATTTACATAACAATAATGTAATTTATCCTAGTCCAAATAGTATTACTAGTCAAATAGAAAATACTGATATCCACAGGTATTTTGTTACTAGTAGAGATTCTATCCAACAACTGAATTGAAACCAAATCCTTAAAAAACACAAGGTGGTGACTTTAAGAAGACTGAATATGTATGCAGCTAGCTAAAAATCAGCTGTTCCAAGTAAAATGTAACATTACAGATACACATAATACTATTCTACTATCCACAGTGAATACTTCAGATATCTTCAGTGTTATTCTTAGGACACATTTAGTCACATTTCCCATTCATGTGTATTGGGTTTGCAGCACAACCTCTACTAATCTATTCTTCCTGTCTGTAATAAACATGATGGAGCTGAAAATGAATTCTGACCAGAAGAAACTCATTTTAACTGGTTCTAATTCAACCCTTACTAGTCATGATGTCACTTTAAATGGACTATTTCAGGCTGAACAGCTTAGGAGGAATTAAATAAGTGACATCAATTATTTGAAAACAAATATCAAGAACCTGATTGTTCTTAAGACTGAAGTTCTACCAATCTGAAATGAAAATAGCTTAATGTCTGTTCAGTGTCCTGACAGCTGGGATTGTGTTTTCATTTGATCCATTTAAAATAAGATATTTTACTGGTAACAGTTAAATTAGAGGTGTTTAAAGTGAGTTTCTCTTAGTAAGAAATCAAGTGTAGCTTTGTGTTTATCTGACTGGAACGTTAATTTTTACTAAGAACAAGAGATTTGATCAGGACAAATAACAAGTTAGAGGGATCTCTACATTACTGATAATCTTCAGTACTCTTTTATTTTTTGTAAAATAATCAACGGTTGTGTTTAAGTGTTAAATGTTGACCCTCAAATAAAGTATGTACTTATTTTATTTACTTATTAATTTACTGGTACAGTTTCTTTTATAAAGAGCATTGAATTACACTCATTATTGTCATTTTATTTTTCACTAACTTTTTACTTGTATTTATATATTTTCTTCCATTGTTTTCCTGTCTTTATTGTTCTGTCTCTGATATTTTTATTGTGCTTCCTGTACTTTTTTCTGCTTGTAGATCCATGAAACTTGATTGAGGCGCATTTACCTTTTTATTAGAGGCCATAGGTGATTATCTGTGGGGGGTTTACCTCCTCTGGTCATTCAGGTCTTATATGCCTGTGCCTCCTAACCCTGGCCCCTCCAGAGTAACACTCCAGTTTCTGGTCGACCTCCTTCCCGGTTCGGTTTGCTTTCAGCTGCAGCGCGAGATGAGGTCGGGTCCAGAAGGAGAGCAGCGTGTCAGGGTGCAGGGTGACCAGGAAAACATGGAGTGGATTTCAGCGGTCTGAGTAATTTCTAATGAATCAAGTGGAATGGATTTCTTTGAGAACAACCGAAAGAGCGCAAGACGGACTCGGTAAATGTGGGGGGGTCCAAATGCCTGATTTTACAAAGTGGGGGGGACACGTCCCCTCCTGACATAATAGTTGCGACGCCCATGACTGAGTAGGATGTGACAACATGAGTTTACAATATTTAACTTTTTCACAATATTCTAATTTTCTGAGACACTGGATTTGGGGTTTTCATTATCTGTAGCCATCAACAGTCCAAGAAATAAAGGCTTGAAATAGTTCACTCTGTGTGTGATGAATCTATGAGTTTCACATTCTGAAATGAGAGACAAAAACATTGAACTTTTTTATGAAATTGATTTTTTTAGATGTACCTGTAGTCAGTGGCAGAGCTTACCATACATTGAGTTTCTTGCCAAACACCTTGATGCTGTTGAGGTGAGTCACAGCTCGATCTACAGCGTACTCATCACCCATCTCAACCAACGCCGTTCCAGGAACGCTCTTCATGAACTTCACCTGAGAACACAACCACAGAGAACACGGTTTCCATGACGGCTCCTCTCAAGTTTATCCTTGTTTGTGCCTTTATGTGAACTGAATGCGTTTCACCTTTGATGACGAGTTTGACTTGAGTTTACATCGACTAAAAAGTACTGAACACGGCACCATTGTTCTACGTAAATATACTTCTAAAAGTGTTGTTGACATGAAATCCTCATCAGATGTTGGTAGCAACCCATCCAATCAACACATACAAGGAAATCTAACCATCCATGTCCACATTAAGTTAGTGTAATAAAATAGAATGACTCAGAGAATACGTATTTAAGACTTCCTGAAATGGATTTAATTCTTGGTCTAAAGTCTTTGTTGGTGCTGCAGCTTCCAGACGCCTCCTGGAGGCTAGTCTCAGATGTGATTCTGGTCTTCAAATCCGGAAGGTTCCTTCTCTGACCTCTGACCTTTACAGTAGTTGTGTCCATAGATGTTCTCTAGGATTCAGGTCAGCTGATTGGCTGGGCCGTTCTAGCAGCTTGATTTTCTCTCTCTGAAACCAGTAGAGGTTCTTGGCTTTTTGCGATCATTGTCTTGCTGACAGGGGTGTAGCTAGTCATTTGGATGCCCTGAGTGCAAATCCAGACCATATTCAGGACAACTGACTGCAGTAAATGTAATTCAGTTGTAAAAATAATAAATTTGATATAAAAAGTCCATTAGTCTAATTGTCCCGTTATAAAGAATCCACCTGATTAGATCGAAGTGTTACTTTAATGTAATCCCCCATTCTGAATTGCACAGTTGGGCAGCAGTGGGATAGAACAACTTCCTTTTAACAGGAAGAAACCTCCAACAGAACCATAACCAGGATGGAGCAATTGAGCGTGATCTAAGATGACAGGAAGAGACAAAAACAAAAAGATTGGACAAGTGTTCGTTTTAAAGATGGAGAGAACAAAGTTAGTGGCAGCAAGAACAGGAAACACAAACATGGAGAGTAGAAGGAGTAAAGCCAGCAGAGAAAGGAGATGTGGTCAGTTTGTTGAATGGAAACTACAAGCTGGTTCCACCAAAGAGGAACTGAAAGCCCTGCCTCCCATTCTATTTTTAGAAACTCTGGGAACCACAAGTAAAACTGCATTCTGAGAACTGAGTGCTCTCCTAAGGAGCTCAGCTCCAAAAAACGTCTCTTAAAATGAAGGAATCAAGTCATCCAGGTTTTTGTGCCTTTAAGCCATGTTGGTAGTCTGGTTAACTGGTTGGATTCATCAGGCTTCCCAGATAAATATAACTGGGTATCATCAGCATAACAATGTTGTCTAATAATTTGACACAATGAAAGAATATATAAAGTAAAGTGTACCGGACCATGCACTAAACCCTGAGGAACTCCCCGACTAACTCTAGTGCATAAAGAAGATTTATTATTAACATGAACAAACTGGAATCTATAGGATAATTAAGGCCTAAATGAGCTGAGTGCTGCACCCTTAATCTCAATAAAATGTTCAAGCCTGAGTAAAAGAGGGTGGGGGTGGGGGGGTGTCACTGAGCATCCGCGGCTGTACAAGCAGTCCTTTGTAACACTCTGCAGCTTGTCAGTGTATGATCATGGGCTGTGTGATTGATACCATGACGTAATAGCATGCATTATCTTTGCATGCACACGAGCACACCACTTATGTGCAACTTGTTTAAAAATGGTCAAATGATTAATGTCCTGTATTCATAGAGCACTTTCTGGAGTGCTCTACACTCCCCAAAATGCTGTACAACACAATCAGTCATTCACACACACACATTCACACACTGGTGGTGATCTGCTACGTTGTAGCCACAGCTTCCCTGGAGCACACTGACAGTGTTTCCTTCACCACCTCTATTTCTTCTCCCATGATGGACAAAGTGTTGGACGTATTCCTGCTTCTTCTGAAATCCACAATCATCTCCTTTGTTTTGCTTACACTTAAGATGAGATGATTGTTGCCACCATTCCACAAACTGGTCCACCAGGTCTCTGGACTCAGTCTCTGGTCCATCTCTGAGCCATCCAACAACTGCTGAGTCATCTGAATATTTCTGCAGATGACAGGACTCTGACTGCTACTGAAGGTCTGAGGTGTTCAGAGTTAAAAGGAGTGGTGAGAATACAGTACCCCTTTTTTTTTTTTTTTTTTTAACCCCGTGTCCTGTCCGGCTGTGGAGCAAACAGAATAATGTCTGAGTGCCAAAAACAAGCCCAACAGTGTTGCTGTTTCAGGTGAGAGGTTACAGCCACTGCTATAAAACTCCTCCTGATTTTTGTTTAAATATAACCCCCAAAATCTTTATGGTTGATTGGACACGGAGCCTGAAAGTGAAGGGAAGGGTACAGAAAGAGGGATGGGGGAGAAAGTAAACAGAAAAAGAAGAGAACAAGAGACGTGAAGAGTCCACTTCTAGACCTGTAAATAAAGCACAAACAAACAAGCAAACAAAACAGGAAGAAAAGATACAACAGCAACAAACAGCATATGAATACACAACAGTTGTGATATTCTTCAAATGTATACGTATACACCAGTTCAAGAGAGTTCAGTGTCAACCACAGCCCCAGTCAATGTGTCTGAAAACACCTGAGTCCGTCTTTATGCGAGCACCTTGTGATCACCTGTGTGTGTATATGTGCGCTTGTGTATGTAAGGTTTCTCTATTGAAACATTCAATAATAAGTTCGAGGAGCCACAGACCCGCCCCCAAGGCCCACGGAGGACGCAGAGGAGGTCCAGGCCCCAGACGTCCGGAGGCCACCCAGGGCACGGACACCCCAGGGAGATCGCCGTCAGGGCAGTCGCTAAACTCTCCCCCAGAGGGCGCAGAGGCTCACCCCACGTGGGCCCCCCGGCAGTCGCCGCGCTAGAGCCCCTGGGGGGCCGCGGCTAGGAGCTCACAGGCACCGCCTGCAGCCGGCCATCCAGGGTAGATCCAGCCGGAACCAGAGACCCGAGACCCAGGAGCGAACCAGCCCCAGCAGAGGCCCGACCACCCCCGGGGGCCCAGATCCCACCAGGCAGCCACAGGAAGAAGAGCAGGCAGACGCCCCCAGCACCCAGACCCAGACCCCGAGACACCCCAGCACACCACTGGAGAAAGGCACCA
>SSNR01000161.1:1261528-1293609 GCA_006937965.1 Callopanchax toddi | reverse complement strand
ACCAGTACTCGATTTATTTTCTCATTACAAGAGCAGAAGGTGGTGATGTGAATGAAAGAAAATAAACAAAATGTGAAAGAGACTTTAAAAAATACATCTCAAAATATTTGCTAGAGACGTTTGTTTACGGCTGCATGGTGGCGCAGCTGGTTAGCACTGTTGCCTCGCAGCAAGGAGGTCGTGGGTTCGCGTCCCGGCTCTGCGGCCTCTCTGCGTGGAGTTTGCATGTTCTCCCCGTGCATGCGTGGGTTTTCTCCGGGTACTCCGGTTTCCTCCCACGGACCAAAAACATGACTGTCAGGCTAATTGGGCTGGTAAATTGTCCTTAGGTGTGAGTGGGTGTGTGGTTGTTTGTCTCGTTCGTCTCTGTGTGGCCCTGCGATGGGCTGGCGACCCGTCCAGGGTGTCCCCCGCCTCTCGCCCCTTGACCGCTGGAGATAGGCACCAGCTCCCCCGCGACCCTCTGTGGAGGAATAAGCGGCTACAGAAAATGGATGGATGGATGGACGTTTGTTTACCTATAAATGGTGACAGGTTGGGTCAGACTCTCCAGGAGAGTTTTCTTAAAGGTGGTAGTTACTGAGACTCAGGATCTCTACTGGATTTAGCTGAAACCAATCTTAACAGAGAAGAATAAACTCACAAAACAAAGTTTAGAAGCTAACGGCACTGGAGAAGGTCTGAGAAACATGACTGGTCCAACACTTAAGTGAGTGAAGGTGTAGGACTTCTGAAGGGCTTAAAAATTACAAATATATATTGACCTTATTTTAACAAAGGTACCACACACACAGACGGGTGCAGTGGTCACATGATGTTATGACCAAAACCCTCTGATCTACAGATCAATCACAAGACAAGGAGCTGCAACAAGCAGAAAATCTGAAAACACATTCAGTGGCTGAATCATCTCTCAGCTCATCTGGGGGGTGTTTGTTAGTTAACGTGAGATGAACTATGAGAATTTTGACCACAGGTTGATTTTAGCAGCCGGGCAGGTCGGAGGAAGTGATGACATGCATTAGACCAGATTAGCTACAGGAACTCACTGAGATACATGTTCAGAGACAGTTTGTTGTGATGGGCAGGAGGATGGGGAAATGTAGGAAAAACTGTAAACAATCCAACTTAATCAGTGCTGTAAAGGTTGAGATTCCTCTCACGTCGAGCATAGATCTATGGAAGGTAGAAACATGACTTTTACATACGCTGCAGATTTACTTTACTTGATGTGCAAGTCAAAGATCTTTTAAATCTTTAGATTGATAACAATCAAAATGAGTTACGTTACAGTCTTTTATATTGTTAGTGTCCATAACTCAGACTTCTAAAATGAAAACTTTATAGGGTTTAAAAAAAAATATATATATATATATAAGGAACTGCATCTAAAGTCACGGTGGCAAAAAACAAGAAATAAAACTGGGACGTGAAACTCAGGATGACAAAGGTCTCAGAAAATAAACCTTTAGTTAGAAGAGTTAGTACCAAAGCTGAACATCACATCAAATGATGAAAATGTCAAAGTTAACTAAAGTAAGTTTATTCATAAAACAGGTTCTCAAAGCATCAGACACCTTCCAACTAAAGACTCTGACAGACATCAAGTCAAACTGAATTCTAAATGTTTCTGTTACCATATCTTGCCAAATTTTTCAAGCGCCTCCACCAGATCCGCCTCCACGACAGCATCACACAGTCCTCGGACGTGGACGACCGGAGACGGGGGGATACGGTGGCTGTCCTCCACACTGTCCTGCAGAGGACAAACAACAGAGTTCCATTCACATTCATTCTACTTCTTTTTCTTATTACTATACAGTATTCATCATTCATTTTATTATTAATCTAGTTATTGTTATTAGATTGTCATCATTGATATTACATATAATATGGCAATATTATTATGCTTTATGTACATATATACATACATATACATATATATACAGTATATAGCACCTATGAGAACCCTGTGAGGTTCTAAAACAGATGAATAATTCTAAATAAATGTATTCATATCGGTCCTTCAGTTCAGGTCTCAGTGAACTTTAAAGCCTGGGAGTGTGACTGGTAACAAGAGGTTTGAAAAACGGCAGCTGAAGCTGTCAGAACAAGCTGCATTTAGAGCAAGACACCAAGGTTTAGAGAGATGAGAAAACAATCTGAGGGGGAAAGAGCTAAACTAACCTAAGGTGTGAATGAAAACAAGAGCACGGCGGTTACAATTGGAAGATCTCACAACAAGGGGAGGAGATGTTTACTGTCTTTGTCAGAAGGCGGTTTATGCAAGCATGAGGGTTTTTGCAACCTGACCTTTTTCCTGCAGCAGGTTGATGCTGCAAGCACAGACACTTGTGCAAATGCATCAATGTGCACAAAAGAAAAAAAAAAAGGCTGCGTCTCGTCGGTGTTACAGCTGCCCAGTGGGTGATGTGGGTTTGGCCTCTGATTTATTTTACTCAAGCCTCTGACGACATAAAGTCAACACTTTATTCAGCTGAGGTCAGTCCGTCTGAGACTGGTTTACAGGGATGTTTGGGTCATTTTGAAGTATAGGGTTCTATCAGTTATTTATCTAAAGTAAAAACCACACCCACTGATGACATCACTCAAAGTGGACGAGGTCTCTAGAAACAGGAAGTGGATAGTCAGACCTGGAGAGATGCTGCTGTAGCTCAGTCACAAATTAGTGGCTAATTTTCAGTTATTTAAAACAACCTTTGCTCAAGTAAGTCCCACTGATGTGTTAGAACACCGTACACCTCTTAGTAAACCTCTACAATTTAGAATGAAATCATTGGTTTAGTTTACTTTACGGTGTTTATGCTGCTGCTACTGCACAAATAAAATCCTAAATATTTTATTAATCCCAGAGGGAAATTAGATGTTTAAGTAACTCATTTAGGGCTTTTTATAAAGTTGGCTGTTCCAGATGTAGTCTGTGTTGCAGCAGATCTGACTGACGACACTGTTGTTGAATTATCAGCTCAGTATCTGGACTGCAGAGATGATATCTGTCAGCAGCAGGTCCTGGATAAAATCCTCTGTTGCTGACCAGCACTGCTAATCCACCTCCTTTGCTTTTTCTGCTCCTCTTCAAATCTCTGTCTGTTGGTATCGTCTGATCCTGCAGCCACGTCTCAGTGAAACACATGATATTCTGGGTGGATCCTCATCAGCTCATCCATTTTTTCAAGAGAACTCTCATGTTCCTCATTACGGTCAATGGAAGTGCTCTACATCCATGTCCCTTCCTCTTTAACTCATCTGGGACTTTGAGTCACCGTTTGGGTTTTATTTGAGCTTTAGAGATGTCAATTAGCTGCTCCCTCCCACAAGTCTTATTGTTATGGTTAAGGTTCACACTGCAAGATTTGAAGTCAATTTTTGCCTAAATTCTCCTCTTCTGACAATCTTAATAAGGTGCCCGATTACCGTAATGCTCTAATGATAATCTTATTAGACACTCCTGTCGTGTGTGGCAGGTTAAAGGCCAATTCATGCTCCATGAGAAGCAAGAGGTTTGTTCTCGCTGGGGGAACTCCAAGAACAAGAAAAAATTTTGTTTCGGCAGGGATTATTCATACTCCCCGAGAACTTACCAGCCAAACTCCTTCAGCAATGTGTCATACAGGTGTGCGTATCAAATTTGTGTGTGTGGAGTGGAGTGTGTGTGTGTGTGTGTGTGTGTGTGTGCAGATTAAAACAATCCGGTCCAGCTGCAGACCAGCACGGACCTGCAGAAGCATACGGGTCTGGATCGACCGACACTAACCCCTCACGGCACCGGTCGATCCAGACCCTTACACTTCATACATCAGGACCAGACTCAAACTTCCATCTGAGTCTTCACTTATCTTAAAAGAACAACATTACCTCTCTGATCTGAGATGTGTAGAATTCATCAGGTTTCTGTGGGTTTTTCTACATCAGCTGATCATCAGTTTTGAACCCAGACATGAGGCTGGTTTATAAAACTGTTCTTGGTTTTCCTAAATTTGGCCCCAAAGAGCTTTTCTCTGTAAATGGTAGCGTCCTCCAACATGAGGTCTCAGAATGACTGTGTTTTCTTATTATGAGTGCACGCTCGACTGCACTTACAGCAGGCTACGTTACCATAGCAACAGCAGGTTGCCAGGTAGACGGCTGGCAGGCGATGCTGATGATGAGTCCGGGTGTTATGAACGTACTTGTGAGTTTTTGTTTGTGCTGCTGATCGGCAGAAGGCAGTTCATACCAAACAGTTGCTGACCAGTTTCTTGTTCTATGCAGCGTTGCAGAGGAGGTGAAGCAAGCACAGCCTGCCTCGTCACCATGGAAACCAGGCCTCAGGCTTTTTTATGCCTTTAGCTGCTGCGTGCACGTTGATGTGGGTGTTTGGTGACACCAGAGCATCTTTACTTTTAGCCTTCTGCAGCTTTGCAGCTCTCTCAGCTCACAACCAGGACATCACGTCTACCCTCGTCTTCTTCAGCTCCTCCTCATCCTCCCTTCTAACGCTTCACTGTAAACATCTGCAGGAGTTTTAAACCCTTTAAATTTCACACAAAGAAAAAGGAAATAAAAATGTATTATGTATTTTAAATGTTTGTTTGAGACAGGAGGGTTATGATTAGGATTCTTAATGTGTTGTGGTATTTAAAGTTTTGAAAGCACTTGAAACTGAAACTGGTTTTAGCTCTATAACTTTTAATTGAATCTGAACGACCGTGCAGGAATCTAGTGTTTATGTGTGTGTAAACTAGAAAACTAGAAACTAGAAAACTCACCTGGGAAGTGCCTGTATAGATTTTGACAAATGTGTATGAATATGTGAATAATAATGAAACAATTAAGAGTAAATTACAATAAACTCTAATAATATTTACCTTTCCATCTTTAATTATTTGTTTGTTTAGCTGTTTTTTCTAGTTACGTTCAGGTCAGACTTGAATAAGAAACGGGGACTAAAACATGCTCTACCAGGTGGTTGACCTGCTAGTTAAAGGCTTAAGGAGAGAAACCAGCCTCCATGATTCATCATTTATACAGTAAAGCTATGGGGGGGGGGGATGTTGTGTTGGTTGAATTATTATTCATGTTTTTAAAGGGATATTCCACCAAAAAGGGATTTTTTTTTAAATTTTTTTATTTTTTGTCTATTGCCATATTCCTCATAGTTAGATAAGTGGGCAAAAACAGCCCAGCTGTTTCCTGATCCAGCAGTACTCCTTTAGCTTTAGCTTAGCAGAAACAATGTAAGTGAATGGTAACAACTAGCATTGTGAGAAAAGAGGTCCTTAAAGTCACTCAGTAGTGATACTAATTCTGCCTAGTGACCTCAATAATCATATCGACTGCAAGTGAAAATAAAAAGTAACATGAAGGAATTACAGGTACTGTTTTAGACTCGGGACTACTTTATGACAAAGAACAGCTGTAAGCCTTCGCTGAACGGTGCAAGGACATGATGCAGCGGCCTCAAAGACACCTACTTCCATAAACACAAATACTGGCTACTAGGCTAAACCCGGTAATGTTTTTTGAAGATAATCTCTGTGCAGCTCACGCCTTTGTGTTAAGTTTCACCGTCTGTGAGGTTTGAAAACAACATGTGGATATGTGTTTTTGGAATTAGGTGGCGAAATGTCTTGTCTTTAAATCCAACTCCTTTTCAAAAAATTCATACTGAGGTAGAACACTATATTTGTTTGTAAACTGTTTAGCAAGAGACTATTTAAAAAATGTCTGAATTACTACGCAGCAGCGTCTCTCCTGATCTGACTATGAGTATTACTCCAGTCTTTTTCTAGAAACCCCACCCACTCTGAGTGATGTCACCAGTGGGTGTGGTCCATATTGCAGATAAATAAATGATAGACCACCAGCTGTCACAACAGAAAATGACTAGATGAGTTTTTTGTAGCGTATCTGAGTTTCTGGTCACTTTGGGAGCGGGTGCACCTGAATGAACAGGTTCCGGGGCGGCTCAATAATCTAACAAATCATTTGATCAAAATTAAAATAACTGTTTAATAGGATTAATCATTAAAATGGAAAACACTCTCTGGAGTTCACATTTTAACTGAGACTTCAGATACTTATGAGTTACGACTTTTGAGAAATGAGACCAGATTTATTGTTTTTCCCCACCAGTAGAGACTGCCACTAAACGTCCACAGCCTATTGAGGATCAGTATATAGCTACTATAACAGTCTCTGTAGACAGCTGAATACAGACAGACAGCTAACTGAACTACATCTGCTACGTCATCGATCAGTCACAAGAAAACCTGAGCACACTGCACAGGTTACAACAGCTGCTACAGGACCTGGATGTCCAAACAGGCGGTCAGTGAGCATCAAGAGGTGTTTTATCAAGTCAGTTTAACTAGTCAATTTAACAGGTTAGCTTGGCAGTGCAGTTTCACAAGTCAGTTAACAGGTCAATCCTACAGGTTGATTTCACAGGTCAGTTTAATTGGACAGTTTGACAAGTCAGTTTAATTGGACAGTTTGACAAGTCAGTTTAATTGGTTGGTATAACAAGTCAGTTTAATTGGTCAGTTTAACAAGTCAGTTTAATTGGTTAGTATAACAAGTCAGTTTAATTGGTTGGTTTAACAAGTCAGTTTAATTGGACAGTTTGACAAGTCAGTTTAATTGGTCAGTTTAACAAGTCAGTTTAATTGGTCGGTTTAACAAGTCAGTTTAATTGGTGGGTTTAACAAGTCGGTTTAATTGGTTGGTATAACAAGTCAGTTTAATTGGTCAGTTTAACAAGTCAGTTTAATTGGTTAGTATAACAAGTCAGTTTAATTGGTCAGTTTAACAAGTCAGTTTAACAAGTCGGTTTAATTGGTTGGTATAACAAGTCAGTTTAATTGGTCGGTTTAACAAGTCGGTTTAATTGGTTGGTATAACAAGTCAGTTTAATTGGTCAGTTTAAAAAGTCAGTTTAATTGGTTAGTATAACAAGTCAGTTTAATTGGACAGTTTGACAAGTCAGTTTAATTGGTTGGTTTAACAAGTCAGTTTAGTTGGTTGGTTTAACAAGTCAGTTTAATTGGTCGGTTTAACAAGTCAGTTTAATTGGTCGGTTTAACAAGTCAGTTTAATTGGTCGGTTTAACAAGTCGGTTTAATTGGTTGGTATAACAAGTCAGTTTAATTGGTCAGTTTAACAAGTCAGTTTAATTGGTTAGTATAACAAGTCAGTTTAATTGGTCGGTTTAACAAGTCAGTTTAATTGGTCGGTTTGACAAGTCAGTTTAATTGGTCGGTTTAACAAGTCGGTTTAATTGGTTGGTTTAACAAGTCAGTTTAATTGGTTGGTTTAACAAGTCAGTTTAATTGGTGGGTTTTACAAGTCGGTTTAATTGGTTGGTATAACAAGTCAGTTTAATTGGTCAGTTTAACAAGTCAGTTTAATTGGTTAGTATAACAAGTCAGTTTAATTGGTCAGTTTAACAAGTCAGTTTAACAAGTCGGTTTAATTGGTTGGTATAACAAGTCAGTTTAATTGGTTGGTTTAACAAGTCGGTTTAATTGGTTGGTATAACAAGTCAGTTTAATTGGTCAGTTTAACAAGTCAGTTTAATTGGTTGGTTAAATAGGTTGGTTCAACAAGTCGGTTTAATAGGTTGGTTTAACAAGTCGGTTTAATAGGTTCATTTAACAGGTTGTTTCAACTGGTCAGTTTAACAGGTCACTAACAGCATAGTTTAACAAATTAGTTTGACAAGTCAGTTCAACAGGTCAGTTTAACAGGTCAGTTGATTCACACCATACATTCTGCTGATTGTTTTGTGACGTCATAAAGTTTAACTCTGATAAAATCCTGAAGTCAATAGGTTAAAGTGCCTGTGACTCCATATTTAAATCACTTTATATTAAACAGATGTAATCTTTGATGCCTCTAGATTAGCGTTGCACCATTATAACTCAAAATACGCTGTAATTATTTCCTAACGAGCAACTCAGAGATCAGAAGAATGCGCCGCCTTCCGGTTCTGCTGGGTTTCTCCTTATTTGGCAGCCTGACACTTCTGCTGCAGTAGGGGGCAGTGCCGCCGCGTGAAAGAGAAACGAAAGTGAAACTAAACACTACACGGTCTATGGGCAATGGCGGCGGCACTGCCTCGCTCCAGGTGTCGTGAACGTGCATGTGGGAGGAGAATTTACCATATAAGCAAGTCCGGATCACTATGACCTCATAGCGGGCTGGAGTGAAAAAAACTGTTTGAAACCTGGGTCTGAAATCTGGAAGAGCTTCTCACTAGCTGTACTAGGAGACAGATGGATGCCGTTTTTTGCTCTTTCTGGCAGGTTTAAGGTGAGAACTCAACGTTGCAACATGATAGATAAGTCAGAAAACATGGAAAACCACGACATGGGCACTTTAAGGCCTGGTAGCTCCACCCACCGTCCATCCAGCTGGTTTATTTTTAGGATTTTTTTTTTAATCACGCAGGTTGAAGCTTCAGAGTTCCGCAGCCTCCGCATGACGTTAATTCTGCGGTAAAGCCAGCAGCTGCTATCAGCTCAGATAGACTGGACGTTTCAGTGATCGGAGCTGCTACTCGTTCTCTGCACCTAGTCTGACGTCATGCTCAGACTCACCTTCCCACCGAGCCTCCGGCTCCTGCTGGTCTCGGTCCTCACTGCATCCTCCTCATCCGCGGAGGCCTCAGCCTCCTCCTCCTCTTCTTCCTCCTCCTCCTCCTCTTCCTCCCCTTCCTCCAGCTCCTTCACACCGACCTCCTTATCCGTCCGGGGCCGTTTGGCCGTCCGGTGATATCCTCCTTCTCCTCCTCCTTCTTTCTCCTCCATGAGCAGCGAGATGTGGCGTCAGATTCACTAAAGAGAGAGAGAGAGAGACGACACCTGCTAGACTCGACTCTCTCTCCCCTGTAGGGTTGTCTCTGCACTCTTTCGACAAAGACAAGAACAAAAACGAGATGTCTCACTCTGCTGATAATATCTGGCCCAGAGTTGTCTAAACTTTTCAAAATAAGAGCCAAAATCTCCTAAATAAAAGACAATGGGTCACAAATATGTGATTGAAAAAAATATACAAAAATTATTTTAATGGTATTCTTTAAAAAAAAAAGAAGTTAAACTCAAAGATTAAACACGTTAAATCATGTTAACGCCTTAGATTATTGTCACACATTCACATCAAACCACTCCTGGCCTTAAAGAGGCCAAATGGAGAATGTATTAGTATTACAGTAGTATTAGTACTTTCATCAGTAACCTGTCAAATCCACTTCTATCTTCAGCTATAGATGTTTGCTGCCCTCTGGTGGAAGATCTAACTGCTATTTTATTTTATAATTTCAAAATAAAATTAAACAAATAATGAAATATTTCTAGATAGATAGATAGATAGATAGATAGATAGATAGATAGATAGATAGATAGATAGATAGATAGATAGATAGATAGATAGATAGATAGATAGAATAGTCAATAGGGCCTCACTGGATGGCAGCTTGTTTCAGAAGCTCTGATTTGTTTAATTTTGCTTTGGAACGGTATCTTCTTCAGTTTTTTGGTTTGTCGACATTGCTTTTTAAGGTGATTTTGTTCTTTTGGTTAAATGCCATGCTGCTTGGACGATTTTATTGTGTTACCATGAGAGACTTGTTTATAGAGGGAACCGCTCGGTTTCTCAAAACCTCAAATAAAACTCAAACTGTGACCCAAAATCCCAGATGAGTTTAAGGAGGAGGAGACCTATAGGAGATCTATGTTTAAAAGCCAAAAACAAACATTTGATATTTATGATTTGTCTGATTGAATTTTACATCCATCCAGTCCTTCAATACATGGAGGTGTTTTATAAATTGCCGCTGTCAGCCAAAACTTTGTATCTCCAAAAATGTAAACGAAACATGTTTCTTTACCAATAACAACCGTGAACCGTGAGTAAACTCTCTGTGGATCAGTCAGATACTACAGCTTCAGCTCAAACAGCTGTTTTCTCTGTATGGAGGTCAGAACAACACACCTGTGAACCTGCATAACAGAAGCACTTGATTCAGAACCATCAGCTGATATATTTGAGAGAACCGTGGCTTCAGATTGCTGTATAACAGCAGTGACACCATTCTATTTTTAACTCCTTTATGTGATCTAGATCTGGGTTTTCAGTGCAGACAAGACCAGGTGCACATCATGTCCTGTTTCTGTCTCCACGTCAGCTGCATCACAATTAGAGGGATATTTGGGTCATTTTGAAGTGGTGTTCTAGCAGTTTTTTATCTACAGTAAAAACCACACCCACTGGTGACATCACATAAAGTGGGCGGAGTCTCTGGAAACACACAATTCAACAGTCTGATGCTGAATTGTAGTTTACAAATGGGTAATTTGGCATTTTAAAGAGATACTATGGAGTTTTGCTTGTTTCGGATCGCCCTGGTGTTCGTTTTAAATCACTGCCATAAAACGTTTCTGCACAGAAACCCCTAAATCTAACTGTTGAAATGTCTCCTCAGCCTTCACTGCTTTCTACTGGAGCGGTTCATCACTCATTCAAAGAAATCAGCTGTGTTCAAGCAGGGAGAGATTTTTTAAAATCAGGAATCATGACCTAAAAACACTCCGGTGCTAGCATAACAGCTAGCCACTTTGGGTTAGCCTAACCCTCGCGAGATACGTGGCTTTGTGAGACTTGTACCGGACCGGAGACTCAGAAGTTGCAAACGTGGTATTCCGGATCTAAGCACCAGATGGGGCTAAGTGACTTTTCAATAACCCAATAAGTGACTTTTAATAATATTAGCACATATTGGTTCAAGGAAAAGATTTTAAAATATGAAAAAGTTGCAAAGTATGCCTTTAATGCATCAATATGACTTTTTGAAAGTTGCTTTAAATGTCAGAAAGTTTGCAGCTAAATAGTCTCTGATCTACAGCAGTGTCTCTTCTGATCTGATTAGTCAGAGAACTACTTCCCGTTTCTTGAATCTTCTCCCACTTTGAGTGACATCACCACTGGGTGTGGTCTTTACTGTAGATAAACAGCTGCTAGATCACCACCTCAAAATGACCCAATCATCCCTTGAAAGTTGGCCATCACTAGAAACTCATCACTTTACTTTTTTCTACAAAGTGAAACATCTTGACAATAATGAATCTTTGGTTTCACATCCTTCCTCTCTGCCTGTGCTCTCCAGTGAGTCACACCTTCAAATCTTCTTCAAACAGTGATTCAAGATCCACCCCAGATCAGAACAGATAGTCTAAATATTATTTCGTTTTTAATGTGTCGGTTTAAACTCACAACCTTAAAATTACCACGCCTGATATATTTATACATAGGAAGAAAAAGAGCAAGAGAGAGAGAGAGAGAGAGAGATACAGTACACTGGATAGAGGGAACATGAATCCAACTTTATTTTTAAACAGCTTTTTTATTATCACTTGTTTATTTCATTCTCCATGAAAAAGTAAAAAAAACAGAATATACATAACAAAAAACACATTTGAAAAAAAAGAGCAGTTATATCTCATTTCTACTCCTTTTCTAACTTTCAAACAAACAGACTCATTTCTATCACATTCCTGGTCAAATTTTCAGATTTAATCACAGACATTAGTTTAATTTACATTTCCATAATTACTTCATTGATTTAATACATCTTCTAAATATATTTAGTGATCTTGGTGGTGGATTTCTGCAGGTCTTTTGGAGTGCAGGGGGCACTCCTGAAGACCTTCTATGACTCTGTGGTGGCATCAACCATTTTCTATAGTGTTGTCAGTTGGAGCTTATCTACAGCCGAGAGGAAGCAGTTAGATAAGCTGACAGGAAGGCCAGCTCTGTCATAGGATGCCCTCTGATTCCCCACTGAGAGACAATTAAGGGCTTTTCTATTCTATTCTATTTTATCTTGATTTTTTATTTCCTTGTTTAGGTTGTTCCACAGTTTCACAACATTTACAGAAACACTCACTTCCTTTATTCTGGTTCTAAATCTGTTTTTTTTTTTTTTAAGACTTCAGTTCCTTTCCAACATTTAACTACTTTCTCTCTTTTCAAACATTCTCTGAATATATGTTGGCAAAGTACTTGTATTAGTACTTTGTACAATATTTGCAATGTTTTCCAAAAGAAAATATGGATTCAGCTTAAAAAAGCTCAAATGATAACAAATATTAATTGTTAGTTTTAAATAAGATAAATATAATAGAATTACCATTTTATTTTACAGAAAAAAGCATCAAGAATCATTAATAATAATCACTGTAGAAATCACTCTAACCTGTTATTTATTACACATCTGTATGTGATGGCACTTTAAAACCACCAGGTGGAAACATGTTTCTGCTTTACTTCTGTGTCATGGTGGGGATGTTTTCTGGATAGTTCCTGCAGTTTCTAGTTAGTTACTTTAAACTTCTCCGCTCCAGAAGAGTAACAGAAACGCAGATATGGATAACAAGCCTCACAAGTCAGCTAAACCAGAAACTGTGTTTCTGGCTGTTACAACTCCTGCAGCTCCCCTCTGGCAACAGCTGAAAAATCTTCCTGAAACAGCATTTCTAAAACGCCATCATCAAATAACACGAAATTAGCAACAAATTCTAAAATTACCTCAGTCAGCTGGTGCCTCACTTTTAGAGACTTTGATCAAATGTATTTTCTTCCTTTCCTTCTTCCGTCCTTCACAGCAGAAATTCAGGATGGGGAAAGCACACACACACGCACGCACACACACATGCACACACGCACACTGTCTGCTGTGAAAAACATTTGTTGGAACAGCTGACTGCACCATTGAGTCACAAATGGATGAGACCAGAATATTTCTTTACATTCAAATAGCTTTATCACATTTAATATAGTGGAGCGACCTGGGGCCTATAGGGGTAGAGAGGCTGCCCCATGTGGAGCCCCAAGCCCCCGCCATGTGCTTAAACTGAGGTCTCCCTTGAAAAAGAGATTCTTAATCTCAGTGATATGTATATATAGTAATACTAGTCAGATCAGGAGAGACACTGCTCCAGATCACTGACAAATTAGCAACTAATTTTCAAAAGAACACTTGTTTAAAATTCCTACTGATACATTAGATCACATTAGCATTAGTAAACCTCTACAATCTAGTATAAAACAATTTGTTTAGTTTGTTTCAACCAAACGTCTGAGTTACTTCTATGGTATGGGCAGTGGCATATATACCATAAACAATGTAATATTTGAATTCAGCATGAGGCCGTTTGTTTATGGTGTTTCTGCTGTAGCATCAGGTGTAGCATAGTCATTTTGCTGTTGTTTGGTTGAAACAAATACAATAAATGGTGGAAAAAAATAAGATTTTATAAACTAATGGAAAAATATTTTAAAATAGTTCTATTGTTTCCAGTGATTTTATATTTGATTTGTGGAGAATGTTTATTACAGCATGGCCAAAATGTTCCCGAGTGTCAGGAGGAGAGATCAGATTTGTACAATTTTAACATCACGTCATTGGTTCCCTGTTAGATTCAGAACTGGTGTTCTAGTTTCTAAAGCTCTCAAAGATCAGGCTCCATCTTCTATTAGAGATCTTCTTGTTCCAGATGTCTCCGTCAGAGCTCTTGGTTCTCAGACTGCAGGTTTACTTGTGGTTCCTGGGGGTTCTAAAAGTAGAATGTGAGGCAGAGCTGCAGTTCTCAGGCTCCTCTCTGGTGGAACCAGCTTCTAGTTCCATCCATGAGGCAGAAACCCTGAATACTGTTAAGACTCGGCTCAGACTGTCCTCTGTGATAAATCCCATAGTTAGACTTATCTTGGGTTATTCTGACTCATCCCTTTAGCTCTGCTGCTCTAGACTCGGACTGCTGGAGGACAAACTGACCACATCTCCTCTCTGCTGGCTTTACTCTCTCTACTCTCCATGTTTGTAGTTCCTGTTCTTGCTGCCACTAACTTTATTCTGTTTTAGAAACGATGACTGGTCCAGTCCTTCTGTGTTTGTCTCTTTCCTCTCAGACTCCAGTCAGCTGAGGAAGGATGCTCCGCCCACTCTGGTCTGCTGGAGGTTTCTTCCTGTTAAGGGCAGTCCTTTCCTCCCAGTGTTGCCCTCGTACAGTGCTGCTTGGAAAAGGCGATTGCACTAAATTATTATGATTATTCATTTCAACCTACTGGTTCCTTTATTTAAATTTAATTGAATGTAATTTTGTAGATGTCAGAACTTTATTTATTGATTAATGACTGAATTTTGTAAAACTGGATGAGCGAAATAAATAAATAGATAACATGAACTATCAAATCACTGGGCGACAGTGTTGTTTACGCTATAATCTGTTGTGTGTTTTCTTACTGACGCTTACAGCAGTGCTCACACTCACTCCACCATGTGTAGAATGATATCAGCATGTGGTTGGGAAGGCCTCAGGCGTTTCACCTGAATAAACATCAAACGTTTGAAGGTGAGAAGATTGACCACTGCCTGATAAGAAATACGTACTGGCATCAAGGCCACAAGCAAGCAGTTAATGAATAACTAAGTTCAAAGCTCACATGACATTTAATACATTAATTTACAAACATGCAGCCATGTTGAAGGTCAGCAGCACAAGAAGAACAGAGGCCAGGCTTACCACAGCAACAGGACCCATGATAGAGTCTACCACCAGACCGGCCCCAAGATACGGTCTGCCACACCAGACAAGACCCAAGATGGTCCAAAATCACAGCAGACAGGCTCTGTGATGGACTGTCCTGTCCAGGGTGTCCCCTTCCTCTCGCCCTGTGACTGCTGGAGATAAACACCAGCTGCCTGCGACTCTAATTGGATGAAGCAGTTGGGAAAATTTATAGATGCATGAACACTAGACAGGTTAGTGTAAAGGAACATCAGTGTTGAGTATAAATGGGAGGTTTTATAAAGTGGGAAGCTCCAACAAGAGTGGTGGAGAATTAATTCTTCAGGGTTCTACTTAGTCCTTAGCTCTTTCCACCAATGAACGATTGTTATGAGTTCTAACAGTGACTAATTAGACTTTCCAACACTATACAATTTTATTTTTACCAAGAAGCATCATTATAAGACAGACAGACTAGCAAAGTATCCATCTAGTTGACTAATGTATACAATTATAATACAATACAATACATATATGTAAAAAGAAGAAAAAATTACAAGAAACAGATTATACTACTCCTTCTGTCCTTCAGTCTCCTCCTGTTTGCTCTTTATAAACAGCCTCATGGGAACTGGAGTCTGTAGACAACCTGTAAAACCCCACCACCTCCATCTACAGAATGGGTCTTTCTTTTTATCTTTTCGTTTTCTAAAAAGAAATCATTTTAAGACAAAGATTGATAAGTGATAACATCTATTAAATCATGTTTGTATAAATGGTGAGATTTCTACAGGAAGTAAAAACTGAGAAAATGTGTGTGTGTGTGTGTGTGTGTGTGTGTGTGTGCGTGTGTGTGTGTGTGTGTGTGTGTGTGTGTGTGTGTGTGTGTGTGTGTGCGTGCGTGTGTTGGGTCGGTGTGGAGCTTCAGTTTCTCTCCCTCACTCCTCAGCCTGATGAGCTGCTCATCTGTGGGGTATCTAAGGTAAGGAGAACTTTTATTGTTAAACATCCCATTTTTAAAGCTATAATAACTATTCCACTGAAGATTTAGATGTTGTTTTTGTTACTTAATGATTAATAAAGCATTAATAACTGTGTCACAGAAAGACTGGAGAGGTTTTTAATCAGCTGAAACATTCCCAGAATAAAAATGTTAGAATTTAAATGAGACACATGGACGTTGCTATTTATGGATGATTTTTAAACTGTTCTGCTTTAAAACCATTTTTGCATAGTTTCAGTTCAAAGTCAGACATGTTGGATAGAATCATTTATAGATCCTGATGGGTATCTAATGAAGGAACACATGATGTGTGGTTGTGGAACAGGAAACATGATGCTAGCTAGCTGTCTGAGAAACAACAGCATGCTGCAACTTCGCCTCAGCAGACTCTAACTTTATTGTTTTATTTTTGTTTTGCATGACGGGACAATAGAAGAGCTGAGGGAGTCCACGCTCAGTGCCGCCATCCTCCGCTTCAACATCCCACACCTCTTATGGATGCATTGTCTGTCTCCATGTTAGAGCCACCACATGGAACACATGTCGTCTGCATTCAGGTCTGTGAGTCACACTTTGTTTCAAGTGTTCTTTTAGATCTGCCTTAAAAGTCTGAAACATAAAATGACGAGAACTGAAAACATTTTTTGAAAATGAAGAATATTGAAAGGATGTTTGGGTCATTTTGAAGGAGTACTCTAACAGGAGCAATACTCGGTATAGGTCAGGAGAGACACTGCTGCAGATCAGTGACAAACTAGCGGCTAATTATCTGTTTAAAACAGTTTAGTTTGTGGTGTTTATGCTGCAGCAGCAGTGATTCAGACGTTTAGTTGAAACAAACTAAACAGTCTCATGATGAACTGTAGAGTTCTAAATGCATCAGGATGACTTTTTAAAGCAAGAGTTGTTTTAAATATCTCCAAATGAGCCAGATTTATATTACTATTATTATTATGATCATATTTATTATAGTATTATCACTTTTTTGTTTTATTACTATCACAATCAGTGTCATTATATTATTTTTACTATCATTTTATCATCATTATTTTTATCATCATGATACATTTTATTACAGTAATATTATTATATAATTTTTTAATTATTTTTTTTATTATCATTATCATCATCATTATGATTATTAATAGGATTAGAATATCTTCATTGTTAATGTAACAAGTACAACCAAATTAGGTGTGGTCCCCATGTTGTTCAGTAAAGATAGAAATATAATAAAAGTTTTAATATAATTGTAAAAGTCAGTCATTTGTTCTATTTTTACTCACGTATCTGTTATGTTTTTATGCTTATGTAAAATGTATGTTGTCTTGTAAAGTGCTTTGTGGTTCTTACATTGAAAGGATTTATACAAATAAAGTTTTACTTACTTACATTTGGCTTAAAACCATAGGGCACAAGAAGAAAACCCTAACGAGTAGATAAGCCTCAGCTGCAGTGGAGGAGTGTTCAGTAACCTATTAGCTGCTGGGTAAAAACTCTGTTGGTCTTTGTCTGGTGGCAGCAGATGTTGTGAGTGGGGTGGGAGGAGTCTCTTATAGGAGTCAGCGTTCCAGAGGCACCATGAGCTGAGCAATTCACCCAGGGAAGGTAGAGGACAGCCAGTGATCTCCTGTGTGCACTTTACTATCCTCTGTGCTGTTGTGTGTTAAAAGATGATGATGATGATAAAAGTAATATAATCATTATTATCATTACATATTAGTATAATGATTGTGTTATTATGATAGTATCATTAATTCAGCACTCAACATTTTTACAACTTTCAGGTAGTTCATGCAGGAAAAAATAATCAGTGGTCCTAAGACGGATGTGGTTACACCCATTTTGCAGTTTTGAAAAGATGAATTTATATATTTTATCTAACTTCAGATGTGTGCTCATAGATTTTAAAAAGTCCTTTATGTTTAGCTGTTACACAGCTTTAATAACAGACCTGGGTCTGCTCTAGTTTACCAGTAGAGACGAGGAGGCGCAGGACTGCTGATAATTGACTGGAACATTTCTGTATTACAGTCAGACAGCAGCCCACAGGAATAAAGACTGGGGATGTCCGATATTATCGGTATTAATATCGGTAATTAATCGGTAAATATTATCGGTAGACCGATAATATAGGCCGATATTGGCATTAAAATGTAATATCGGAAAATATCGGTTTCAGTTTTTGTAATGACACACACATAACCTTTACATACCATGCACATATTATACATCAAACTCTTCAGCTAATTCTCCTCTTTCTCAAAATGTAAAAATATAACAAATCTGATGTATAGTTTTTGAGATATTTGTATTTATTTGGCACACCTTACATTAAATCCTGTGGATTCAGCATTTCCCAGCCAACCTTGAACGCAACATCTATCAGCGAACCTTTGATGACATCATCGATCCGCGACATTACTTGCCTAACTTGAAATTGAAGCAGTTGTCATATTTTGCACAGATAATATTTAAAGTTTATGTATGCATGATAGGAGGTATGGGATGTTGATTACCTAAAAATGATTTAGTTTTTCTTTTTTTTTATGAGGGGTATCCCGCTTATATCGGTATCGGTTTATATCGGTATCGGAAATTAAGAGTTAGACAATATCGGATATCGGTGAAAAAGCCAATATCGAACATCCCTAATAAAGACTCAATGTTTTAACCACACAGAGCACCACCTGTAGAAATAAGGTTATTTTAGGCACAATCTCTTTCCCACTGGGAAAAAGGAGGACATAATTAAAGATGTCTCAAGCACAAAAAAGGACAAAATCATCACAGCTGGAGTGAAACTGAAAATAAAGAGTGAAAGAAATGATTCCTTATTTTCATTTTGCTTTATAGACAACAAAGCCAGTGGGAGGAAGCTGCGATCAAAGTGACGTCCTCCCCACTGACAGACGACCATCTGTCCTGCTGCTGCACCAGCTGTGTCCCAGGTGATGGATGAGCTCCTCCTTTACCTGCTGTAGGTTCTCATTAGGGACAAGCTTTAACTTTCAAAACAGTTATCAAAAGATGAAGGCAGATGAAGCCACGAATTAAAAAATCTTGGTAAGTCTAAAATTCTTTAAGCATACTGAATGGTTGGTTCAGGAGTCACATACAGCCTAAGTAGATGTCAAGTGGGTCAGACCTGCACACTCATAACATCATAAGCTATAAATAAAAATAAGTTAAGGTAATTCAGTTGCAATAAAATTAGATTTATTATCAAATGACAATTAGTCCAACTGATCCTTAGAGACCTGGTTTTGGCCTGCGGGCCATACATTTGACACCCCCGCAGTCTTATTTTCTTTCAGTTAAAGTATCATTTTTCCTAGATATTCACTGTAGATTTATTTAACAGGATGAAGAGTAACTTTTTATTTTTGTTTCCTCAGATCTCTGTAACACAAGAAGGGACTGAATCTGATAATCCACAGAATGACCCCATTTAGGCCTTTGCTTCCCTACCAAAACGTACCTGAAAGGGTTAAGCCCTACAGTATATTCTAACCCACTTTTTTACAAGTTTTAGAATAACTAATGGCAAAACAAAACCAAAAAACACAATTTTAGTCTAAATCAGGCTTGATGTTTCTAATTCTAGTAGGAAACAAGACATTTGGTGTATTTTTCTCTCCTCAGGCTGACTTGATAATCTCTACAGGCAACTGTGATTCTTTCTATTCTCACAATCACCTGTAGAGATGACCGGGTCACTCTGGCTTTACTGGTCTTTTGCCAGAAACTGTGATCGAATGTTAAAAAGTCACCATTGAATTCAGTGTCACCACCAGGTTAGAGGTTGTAACTGTCTGTTTTCCCTTGCATTTATTTTTATGTTAATTAGGGAATTTTAGGTATGCTTGATAAGACACACACACACATTAAAGGTGACGGTATGATGTAACAGCTGTGATTCAGACAAATCTCAGCTGGCAACTGTGAGCTTCGAGCCTCACGGCGCCAGCTGAGGTTCAACTGAACACAGCTCCACCGCTGAGTGAAAAATTATTTTATTTATTGGGATAACATGAAGAACTTTATTGTTCTTGTAGAAACTCTGAGCTGTTCTGCCAATTGTGTCATGACAGTGATGGTTTAAACTTCCTCTTCCTCTCTCTCTCTGCTTGGCTCCTGCTCTACATCCTTGTCTCCTACACTCTAACTCATCTGGGCTTTTGGGTCACAGTTTGGGTTTTATTTGAGTTTTGAGATGTCAGTTAGCTGCTCCCGTCATGTTTTCTGAGAGAGGAGGGATCCAAAATCAAGAGGAGGAAGAGGGCATGGAGGCAGGAACTAAAAATATTTAATTGCAAAAAACAAAAGGCTGATGTGGCAGCTGGTTCACGGAAACTTAACTGTTTTAGAGCATGTTTGAGAGGTTTCTCTACTTTGACACACCTGATTTCAGTGAGTGGCTGATTATTGGCCTTCTGCAGAATTTGATGACATGCAGAACAGGAGATTCATTCAATCAAGTGTGTTGGAACAAGGAAAACATTACAACATGCTGGAAACCAGCCCTCAAGGACCAGACTCCTGACATATACGTGTACCTCAGTGCAACGTAGTGGAATTGGTCCTCAACAGGGCAGTCAGTTTTCTTGGATCCCCAGATGCAGTTGGGGGTTCAGTCTCTTGACCTATAACACCTGGCTTGGGCTGGGAATTGAAACTTGACCTTCATGGTAGATGGTCTCTCTTCCCCTGAGCCCAAAACATGACCACAGCATGCTATGTGCTGCTATGGTTACAATTCATAACAAGTGGCCAAAAAGTAGAAAAGTTGCAGCAAAAATCCTTCAAGCAGCACAGAGTTCAATCCAGAGCAACAAAATCACTCCAAAAATGTAATAAAACCCAGTGACTTCAATCAAAAAAACAAAGAACAAGATGAAAACCCTTGTAGCAAGCTGCCATCCTGCACAGAACTAACAGAATTTCTGGTGACAATCAGTCGCCTCTAGCTGAGAGACCGGTGCTGTGATGAGAAACAACAGCAGCTTACAGATATCCATCCATCCATTCATCTATTCTCTTAACCCCTTTTTCCAGTAAGGGTCACAGAGAGCTAGTGTCGTCTATCTCCAGCTGACACGGGGCGAGAGACAGAAGACATCCTGGACAGGTCACCAGTCCATCACAGGGACACACAAACAGCACACACACAACCATTCACACACTAGAACTTCAACAATTCCAAGTAACTCCACACATCTCAGGACCGAGCTGTTTGTTTTGATGTATGAAGGTGTGTGTTTCTGTTCAGATTACATTAAAGAGAATAGAAGAATAGGATATACAGAAATGTGCCTTTATTAAATGTTGCTCTCCCCTTCCTTTAATGGACAGCACTGTTTTCACTCAAGAACCATTAAAAGATCCTTCACTCCCATTTCACCAAACCCTGTTTTTAATGAACTCAGAATAGTTGTAGTTAATATTTTACTTAATTTAAAGAGTTTGTTTATCAACAGCAATACATTTGAAAACCCTAAAAATTAATTATGGTAAACAAGTAGTTTGTTTAGAATTTTTAAAAACTATTTCCTGTTTTCCAATCACACACAACTCACAGGGTTGTTTGCTGTTTTTTTCTGAGTGACAGCTCTTTAATGATTTGTTTTCAGATTTCATGCTGCGGTCCAGATTGAGTTTGGGTTGGTGGTTCCACATGTGAAGACAGATGTCCTCTGATGCTGAAGATACTGCATCAGGAACTGATGAGACGTGATGAGAGGCCATCGTTTCCTGATGCACTGCCTTCAGCCTCGAGAGACTCCACCAGGAGAGCATGGAGGTCTTAACACTGACAGTGATGCCATTTATGTGGCCCAGAAGAACCATGGTATCACAGCTTTGGCTTTAACTCCTTGTAGACTGTTGTTGCAAATTTCCCTTCAACCACTTCTGGCCTTAAAGGGGTGTTTGGGTCATTCTGAAGTGGCGTTCTATCAGTTATATTTATTTACATGCTTGAGCAGCTCTTTTGATGCCACGCTAGCTGATAATACTCCCGCTAGTAGATGGAAGTTGATTAACAATGCACTACTGGGTTTATTTGAAATTGCATGCTAGTTTAATTCGAAGAGAACAGAGGTCAACGGGTTGGTAGATATATCAGATATGAAATGTCAAAAAAAAAAATTTTCATTTTTTGGACCAAAAGATCAACTGAAAAAACCAAAATATGATGCTGAGACAAACAGTTGTGGTAGCAGTAGCCTACCGGTCAAACTTTGAACATTAACGAAAATAAAGACCAGCAGCCAGCATCACTGGACAAGGTGCTGCAGCCAGTTCTTCAACCCTCCCACCTGGTTGGAGGCTGTCTTGATCCTGTTCGCTTTTCAAGATGGAAAGAGAGACGTGAATGGCTCAATTTCAACGAAGATGGATTGGTTAAGTGCTCAGTTTGTTCTAATGTTCGCGCTTCGGGTCCCCTCACACAAGAGAGGGTTCATATTGATCCCGCGTTCATTAACGGAATTATTAGTCGCTTTCATAAGACACACCATGCTGGCAAATCAGCGTAATACTGCCGCCACGGTGTGTCTTGTGAAAGTGCCGTGGCGGCATGGCGATGCAGGAATTTTGTGGCATTTGTGCTGGCATGCTTGGTAGTAATATTACCGCAATGCCGGACTTGTGAATGAAGATTACGCCTTGGTGCAACAGAGGGAGGTGTCACTAATAACGTGGCAAATATGAGCCGACCCCCGACCAGATAAAGTATTTAAAAATCAGATAAACATGGGAAAGCTACTACGCATTTGTAAACACTCAGCGGAGATGGCAAACTGGAGCGACACAGAAATTTGGGTGCTTCTGCTTCAGCAGAAATCGCCTGTCTGTTTACTACGGGAACTTCTGTCTCACGTCTCTGTAACCCTGCACATCAACAGCGTGAAGACCACCCCCATACCCCCTTTATACCACCATTGTGTAATCTTTTGTGAAAAGCACATGATTGCACAACATTACCGGCACGGTCTGACCACTTATGAACGACCAAAGGCTCCCAGATGCTGGCTCAGCTTCACGGCAAATTGGCGGCATTGTTTTATGAAAGCAGCCATTGCTAAAAATGCAAATAAAAATGACACGACAAGATCAGTAAACATGAAAAATGTCAGTCACATTTAAAATGTAAGGACATTGTGAAAAATGGGGTGGAAGAAGACATTGACCGGGCCACAGAAGATGAAGCAGAGCTGATGTGGAAAAAAGCAAACAAAAAAGACTGAAGGTGAGCGTTGCTTGCGCACTGCCAACACCATCTGCAGAAATGACATTGAATGTCATTCAAAATCCAATCAGCACTGGTTGAACTTAAGCAGTAAAATGTACTCGATTTAGGCAACATGTTGCACTTAGACAAAGCCTGCCAAAAAATGTTAATGTTCATAGTTAAGAGAAGATGACAACGCTAGCTAGCTGAGTATGTTGTGAAATCGATATGTTCAGCATCTAATCAATGAGAGCACAACAACATCCAACAAAGCTTGCCTCATTGTTTACCGCATTCCATTTCAAAATAAAGCCTGTGGATATTTTTTTACAAACTTTTTGAGCTGGATGATGGAACTGGGGAAGCAATCTGCAACACCCACTGTTACATTGTCTGAACGAGCACGGAATTATTGAGGATATTCTGCAGGCTTGGCTGGTCGGATTGGCTACAGATGGTGCTTCTGTCATGATGGGACACAATGATGTTGCTACACTGATGCGAGAGAGAATCAACACACTGACCTGGTAGTGATCCATTGCATGAATCGCAAGTTAGAACTTGCAGTCCATGACACAAAAAAAATAATAACTCAAGCAAGTCACTTTTGTGAAAGGTGCTATATAAATAAACTTTACTTACTTACTTACTTCCAGGTGTTCATAGACTTGTATTCATGTTTTTTCTCAAAGTCCCAAACACATGAGGGAACTAGAAGCAGTGGCTACAGAACTTGATATCCATCCAGGTTAAAAAAGTAAGGAAAGTCTTTGGCGTTCGCTGGCTGTCATCCTCATGCACGTCAGTGATAGCTTTGTGGAGAGCTACCCGGCCTTAGTTCAACTATTTTGGAACCTGTCTGTAGACAACACATGGTTAACCAAGGAGAAAGCTAAATGTGCAGGAATGCATGCGATGATGACTCGATGGTTGTTTGTGTCAGAGATGGCGTGTTTAAAAGATGCACTCAAAATCTTGACTGCATTGTCTCTGTTTGATGGGATGCTACAGCAATCTTGGCAAAAACAGAGGTTGATATTGTGCTGAAATCACTGAGATCCATGATTCAAAGGGATGAAGTAAGTACACGCTCTCTAAAGGAGGAAAATGCCAAGACCATCATCTCCTTATATACTAGTTCCGTGTACGAATGTGTGTGTAAATAATGCCTGTCACGTTCTGTTTTGCTTTGTACCAGTAATTATTACATCCTCTTCCCACTCCTTCGCTGTTGTTCATTTGTTGTCTCGGCTCAGCCATGAAATATAAATATGGGTTTTTTTATTTAAAAAATGAGACAATGAATAATGAAAGAAATTAGTTATTCAGATAATCTATGCCTACCTACCTGCCTGCATATATATGTGTACTTATTTGTTCATACATTTTTATAAATCTTTCTGTCGTTCTCTGCATGCTAGCATGGGGATGCTATATCTTACCCTATAAAGATGCCTGTGGGAAAAAGCTCTGATCAGATGTTAAAGTTTTAAAGAACCTGTAGAAAAATATGTAGCAGTGATGCTTTGACTGACAACCCAAGATTAATTATTTTCTATTGAATACATAATTGTTCCATATATTATTTGTTTATTTTTTGTGTGAAGTGAGTCCATGCATCTATAAACCTGTTCATTGTACTGCCTAACAATTATTGTAAAGTAATAATTGATTTTAGGGGTGAGAATTTAAAGTGTTAATTTTGATTAATAAATTGGGCACACACAAAAAAGCAAGTTTTAAAAAAATCATGCAATAAATTGCAGCTTGCATTTGAAGCAAAGGGGAACATTTGTCACTGCATCATTTCCTGGTATGCCAATTACCCTGATGTGTACATTAGAGCTTAACACAGGCTGTGTCCATCATAGATAGCATATATAAATGCTAGATGGCTTACCTGTGCTGTTCGCAAATGGACTGCGACGTTGCAACAAGGCGGCCACCTTACTACAGACAGCTGCCCCCTTCCGTAACATTGCCTAACCCTTATCCTGTCAATTTTCCATAGCCTTAATAACGTATGATAGTTTTAATGTCAACAAAGATCTGCTTCTAAAGAAAGTGTGGTTTGTAAACTGAAACTTGTATAACAAGAAATTGACAGTTATAATTTTTAGCTACAGACCATCCCAATTTTGATTGTGAAAGCTACGTCTGTGAATGTACAATAAGAAACTCACACTGTGTGATTATGTGCAATAAAGTACTCATAATTGTAAAAAAAAAATTAAACTGTGTATGCAATCAAAATAAACTCATTCATTTGTTCAATGTCAACTTTGTATGCTAAGCACATGGCAGCCTCATCATTTATAAGCCAACAGCTAATAAGTACTAAAACATCCACCAAGACAGCCATTTAGACAAAAAGTAGGTAATTGTAAAATTGTTATTGGTTTCATAGAGAAATAGATAAGCAAGCATTTTTTCATCCAAGTAAAAAACAAACCTGTGAGATTGGTTTTGTGTTGAGCGCTGGTCGTGATGGAGTCTGACCTGGAGAAACTTTACTGGAGAAACTTTACCGTAAAAAAGTTACCGGAACCGGAGGAGCTTACCAGACCAACTAATAAAGTTACAGTGCTTCATATAGATTAATATGGCAATAGACAAAAAAAAAATCACTTACTGGTGGAGTATTAGGGGTGTGTATTAAGAATCTGGCGATACGATATGTATCGCGATACAGGACAGCTGATACGATATACTGCGATATAATGCGATACTATGAGTAAGACCATATATTATTATTTTTAAAACATAATTTAAGAGTAAAAAACTGTCACAGCATTCTAAAAACTTCAACCGTTTTCCATACAGAACACATCCTGTTTTATTATTAGATCTAGTTGATCCACTGGAACGAAGAAAGTGAAAACAGCCACCAACTAGCGGTCATACTTTTAATTTTACTACAAAAACTACTGTCATCATTAATGGTTCCATAAATTTTTTTTAAATAAAATTTTTGATAATTTGCTTTATATTTCGATACAGCAAAATATCGCGATACGGATAGCACAATATTGATATAATATCGTGACAGAAAATATCTCGATATATTGCCATATCGATATTTTCTTACACCCCTATGGAGTATCCCTTTAAAAAGATTTTTCATTGATTTATGTTATTTTTAAACATATTATTTAATTGTTTCTCTCTCCAGAAAGACAATGTGAAAATCTTCATTATGTCCTAAATTCTGCTCTGAAACAAAATCATACAGCTTTGTTTTCAACTTGTTTTAAGGCAAACCGGAGCTCCCGGAGAAAACCAAATGTCAAAATGATCTGAACTGGTGACTTTGTTCCTGTGAGAGGACAGTGCTACCTGTCCCCCCCCCTTGGTTGTCTTAAGTGTGATTGACATTTATAGTTCTTGAACTGGGTTTTGTGGATGAAAGGAAGGCTACTTCTTGGACTTGTAATTGTTGGAGTTGTTTTAAACCCAATTTTTTGGGTTATAGTTACAGTTGTTAAAGTAAAAATGTTTTTCTCAACAATGTCAATCAGGGTCAATTTCAATATGATAAACTTAGAAATAAAAATAAAGACACTTTAAAAAGTATCTTCTAAATTCAAAGCTTGTTGAGGGCCCCATCCTGCAGTGGGCCCTCGGTCACTTATTCAGCCATCTTTCTGTTAGTCTTTCATTTATTAAAAAGACACCTTTTTCTTTCCCTGTGGCAACTGAAATCTTCACATCATTAACTTTTATTTTCTGGTCTTCATGATTCACATACGTAGAAAAGTGTTCTACATTTGTAGTCAAAACTTTGTGACAGAAGACAGGCGGTACGTTTCTTCCAGCTGAGACTGGTATATTAAAGGCTGCTTCTGGAAGAACTGGCTGTCCGTCCTTCGTTGGGACAATCATTCTATCCAGATCAGGAAAATTGAAGTAGATCCTGACAAGGTAGGCAGGGAGCCGGACCCGATGGTGCAGAGGAGGGTGGACGCAGGAGACGAAGGCTAAATTTCAAAACTTAAGTATTTATTATAAAAAGAACCAAGGACCAGACTACAAACTAAGATACAGGATGGCCAGATAACAGGACTAGACAGAACAGAGCAGACCAGGACCTTAATGAAACAGATGAACCGACAGGGAATCACAAGACAGAGGAGCTTTAAATACAAGACGGGCAAATCAGGCTAATTAGGAGCAGGTGAGGACAATGAGTGATTAACAGGTGAGGGAGGGGCAGAGAGCAGGAGCATGGAAACACAGGGAAGGCTAAACTGACATAAACATGAACTAAAACCTCAACCATAACATGAATAAGAATAAACTAATACAGGACATAAACTAGAAAACTAAACAATGTATACATACAGGAAAGAAAACAAGACCTGATAAACTAAACACAGAAGACTAAATGCAGAAAACAAACTATGAACATGGAAAACTAGACAGAAGTAACAAAACACCAGGGTGCTCATTTATAAAACTTTGCATAGAATCTTTACTAAAACTTGCTTAAGCTCAGCCAAAAAATTTCAGGTACGCAAATTCCATTTCTGATTTATAAAACCCTGCGGACGCACAGATCCACGCAATTCTGCTTTATAAATCGCTGTCAGACCTAGAACTGCGCTCAGCTGTTTTTGGGTCAGAACCCTCCTCCTACACACCCACATTCTGACATATACGGTCAATGCAAAGTCCTCATGAATAATTCCATATGCATAAGCCGGTGGGTTTCTGGCTTTTAACAGTAAATCGTGACAACAGAGAGGTTTAGGAAGCTTAATTTTACAGAGGCTGAAATTCGAGGTGCTTGTGGTGAAGTGGAAGAACGGAAAAATGTTTTATTAGGTGATGAAATGTGACGAATTACGAACACGGAAGTGCTCCGAGAGACGTCTCGCTGCAGCGCGTCTGCTGTCAGTCTGACAGAGAGATCGTGAAGATCGAAGAGAAATGTTTAATGACAACATTTAATTTAATCCAAAGGGGAAGACACGTCATGCTGTTCATCCTGTTAAACAGTCAACCTGCTGGATAAAACAATCGCTGGTTGAAACCCGAGAACGGCCGGTGACACCGGGTTTTACTGGTTCTGATGGTTCTGTTGATCTAATACTGGACCCAGTTGATCCATAGGATGCTCTAATGAATCTATCAGCTGATCGATCGTCCAGTCATTATCTAGAAATCTCTAAAAACTCTCTCCCATTCAACCAGAGTCTGCCTGCTGGCTGAGCAGCAGCGCATTCCAGCGCATTACGCACAAGTGTCACTGCAGGATTCCTAAGTCTCTAAAATCATAATTAATGCAGCAATAAGTGCAGTTGTTATATAATCTGAAGACGACTGGATAAACTTAATGGGATATTTTTCGAAAATGCGACATAATTTCATTCAGATTTAAATTTTTATTCTTTTTAGAGATGGATTGTTGGTTCTGTGTGCGCGAGGGTCTACAAGTCTTTAATTGTGTCATAAATTCAACATTTTTCATCTCACCAGCTTCTCTGACTGGTTTCACCTCTCCAACATGTGCTTACGCAAGGTCTAAAGTTTGCTTAGAGTTGCGCACATTTTTCCGTTACGTTTTCTTTTATAAATCCCAAATTTTGCGTAAAAAGTGACCTACGCAACTTTTTGGCCCATTTTGTGCGTAAGCAAGTTTTATAAATGAGCACCCAGAAGACTAGACTATGTCTAACTGAAAACAGGGGACTAGACTAAAGACAAAGAAACCTGAGTAAACTAAACAGAAAATGACTGAACAAAGAGCAAGGAAAAAACTAAACTATGACCAGACAGACAGGAAATCATGACAAGATCCCGTTAATTATTTTGCTGCTGCAGACTTCACACCTCGTCACCTTGTAGTCTTCGTTCCAAAGACGGTTTAGAAGCGAACTGATGGAGTGTCCGTCATATTCGGCAAGGGCAGAAAACACGTACGTCCCATTTCAGTATTGCTGGTTGCGGCTCTTTGACAGTTGTTGCAGTAACCTATACGATTCACCTGCAGTGCAGAGTTGATTTAACTCCACAGTTTTCCAACCATTTCAAGACGGGCTCCACAAAATCTTCAATATCATTTTGCATTCCCAGGGATAATGAAGAGATGTTGTCACTTATTTCCTTCAGAATTGGGTGGATTTCTCTTGTGGATAAAGTCCTTCCTGGGTTCTTCAATGCTTTAAGAACTAAACCCGAAAATGATGGAATTGCTGGTGGAAGTCTGACAGCTTTAGGGGGCAGGGTAGTCAGTTGATTTGACACCACAGAATTCATCCAACAGTTATTAAATCGGTTTGAGAAACGACAGGTTTTCTCTGGATCTACACGAACATTTCTTACCTGGTTGTCACATGTTTCATCAGGAACAGCTGATTTCTGGTCATTTAAAAGGTTTTGTGGTTCAACGTCTTCTTCTTTGGTTTGAAGTTGAGTTGAGTTTGGCAAAAGATTTCTTTTTAATCTTTGCCAGGCATTTTTTTTTTTTTTTTTTTTTACAAAAGTTAAACTTTTAGCAACCAAGGATTTCACTAAGGCATTCTGATCGGCTGTGTTTTGAGTCGAGACAACACATGAACAACAGAGGAGGAGTGGGAAGATAAAGAAAGAAATAAAAAGCAAAACAGAACATGACAGACATTATTTACACATTCATATATACGTTTATACATATATAACCATAAAACAACCCCAAGATCAAGTCCTCTATTCACTCGTTTGGACAAATGAAAAATAAAGTTTATTGATAAGATAAATTTGTGAAACACATTTAATGAACATAATTCATATAATATTAACCATGTTGTTTTTGATTTTCTAGCAACCTTCCCCAGATATCAATGTAAACAAAACAGTTCAAATTGTTGACAAACACTTTACACATCTACCTATTAATGGAACATTTAAACAATGACAACAAACAAAAAAGCTTTAGTTGAAAAATCTGTTAAATATATGAAGAACAATCACTAATGAAGTAGACAAAACCTATGAAGGAATCCATTAACTGCAGCCTGCAGACTCCCACAGGCAGCAAGAGCATCAGGAAGAGTTTCCTCCCTCCATCGCTGTCAGGTTTGTTCTGCTGTCATGTTACAATTTATCCCCTTGAGCTCCATCTGTGCATCTCCATCTTCATCACTCTTTATATGCCTGGAAGTAAATTAAAGAGTTAAAGGGAGAATTGGGTCATTTTAAAATGGCATTCTATCAGGTATTTGTTTACAGTAAAGGCCAATTCATACTCCACGAGAAGCAAGAACTCTGTTCTCGCTGAAGCTCCGAGAACGAGAAAAAATTTTGTTTGGGCAGGGATCCTTCATACTACCCAAGAACTCAGCTGCTGAACAACTTCAGCGATGTCATACAGGTGTGCGAATCAGGTGTGTGTGTGCAGATTAAAACGATCCATCCTCACCTGAGGAGGCATACGGGTCTCAATCGATCAACGCAAACCCTCGCTGCCTGGCGCGGGTCGATCCAGACCCGTATGCCTCCTCAAGTCCGTCACACAGGTCCATCCACGCAAAGCAGGCGCCGGAGAAAAAGTTACATCAACATACAACATCAACTGCTCCCTGCACTAACCACGCTCATTCTCCCTTTCTGACCAATCACAGCAGTGGTTCTCGGACATGCTGCAGAAAAAAGTTGTGCTCAGCTGATGTGCACAAGAACAAGCCGTTAGCACAACTGATGGAACGCCACTTCAGAAACATCCCTTTAATTATTACATTTCAATGCCAGTGACCATGAGGGCTCCTCACTCTGATTGGTGCTGATTAACTTAACCCTTCATAGGTCAAGTGAACGTATTCAATCACTTGCTGAAAATTTTGATTTGCAGCCTAAACTTGAAACCTTTTAACTATAACCTAAAACTATTTCAAAAAGTTAGCAAATCTCAATTCAGGAAAAAATATAAATGTTTTTAAAAAGTTTTTACAAACACACAAATTACAAAATGAATCAATTTAAGAATAAAACAAATATAAATTTTAATGTCCTTTTAAAAGCCTCCAATGGTTTCAAGTTTATCTGTGGGTGTCCTTTAGTTTTTAATATATTTATTATATATTATTTACATAAAAACAATTGTACACCACTTGATCTTACTTTTTCTTGTACTTTAAAAAACGTTTTTCTAAAAGTTTCTAGTTTAGGCTGCAAATCAAAGTGATGAACTATGTCCTTCAGTATCAGTTGTTGTGCTTTTTAATCTGTGTACCTTCCTTCTTCAACGTCTAAGATGTTTTCAGGCAGACGGACGTTGAGCGTCTCAGGCAGCAGGAAGACCAAGCTGCCACTGATAATCCCTGTCCCAGCAAAGACCACAGGAGGCAGAAGAAGCCAAACGTCCTCCAGCATCATGATCATTGGAGCCAAGGAACTTCCAATCCGACAGAGACACGAGGTGTAGCCCAGACCGCATTGCCTGTCCAACAAAACAACCAGAAGCTTCAGATGTAACGCTGCATCATAAAACTCTTTATGTGCAATAATCTGACTACACAATAAATAACAAAAAGACTCTGATTTATTATATTTTCATTGCATTTGTAATACAAAGGACCCTTAGATGGTAATGTGGGTGGAACATTCTGGTCAGGTAAATAAACACAGTTCTCTTATTAAGGCTCTATTTTACAAACCAACACTACCATAATGTTCTGTCTTGGTATTATTTTACTCGTAAACACATGTTATAAAATGAGGTCATCTGAAATTCAAGGTGTCAATATAGCAAGTGAGACTACTCAGAAGCAAAGTGACCCTCAACAGCTGACTGGATCCAGCTGATACTCACTCACAGTCTGAATTTAGCTGCACACTTACAGCAAGGAGTACGGTCAAATCAGACAGCAGCAGCTGCATGATGGGAGTCAAGTCCTGGACTGAGCGGTCCAGAAGTTGGGAAAAGTTGACTGATTGATCAGACACACTACAGATTGTATGGAGTAAAGTGGTTCATGTAAATGTAGCTGTACATTTTACTGTAGTCCAAATAGAAAAATACAATATTTAATTTTTTTCTAATAAAAATTATTTTCCAAAAGCCTTTTTCCAGAAGCATTTTGAAAATATGAGAGCCGTCTTATAATCAGTATAATCAATTTGGACCAGTGCCGTATTTTCAGTGCTCTTCCTGAAATGTAATATTTAATTGGCTGTGTTCTTTTATCCAGGAAGAAAGCATAAAACAACTTCTCTCAAAGTCAAGGACATTTCATCAGCTGTGCTTGAAGCGAACACAGAAAAGACACTCGGGAGGGGGGGGGGGGGGGGGGGGGGGGGGGGG
>SSNR01000161.1:1233393-1261518 GCA_006937965.1 Callopanchax toddi | reverse complement strand
GGGGGTCTGGAGATGAGACGTCTTCCTGTACGGGAGGCAGGCTCACATCACAGAAAACGGGAAGCTGACAGTCTTCAACAGAGCCACACGCTTCGTCAGATCATGGACCTCCTGAGTCATTGTAGGTCTAGTTGCCATGGTTTCTCTTTAATTTCTTCCACATAACGTATCATTATCAGTCTCACAGTTCTGACCTGACCCACATATTTTAAATAGGGCTGAAAATTATATAATTGCGATTAATTAGTCATAATTCATACATTATGTTTTTTAATCTCACTTTTAATCTCTTTACAATGTCTCCATGCGGGCTTCTTTTACAGTGGTGTGTGTGCTGGTCTGGTCTGCTGGTGATGTTTGTGTGTCACTGAGCCGCCCCTGTGATGCTCCTTAGAGCCCCACACCTTCAGTAAGTGTGCGTGATACCATGACGTAACTCACTGGCGCCTGTGCCAGTGTTATTATGACTCCAGCGTCACTGAGCATCTGCAACCTATTGAGCACTCTTTAGCTGATCCCTGTAACAGGAAGTGCAAACTTAAAACAAGCCACTAAATTCACAGGCTGGGTGACCAGACCGGACCACTGCTACCACCACCAGGTGGAAGATGAGGGGTTAACAGAGCTGCTGCAAACTGTGTCCAATGACCAAAGTAAAGGTTGCAGGCAGCACTGGGACTGAATTTGTTCCAAGTTAAACACAATAAATGACTTCATAAAGACACTTTTTGTTGTTATATACCAACCTATTGGTCTGACACAGTAATTTAATGAATTTAAATAAAAATACCTCCAGATGAGAACTTCCTCGGCTATTTTTTAGGTGAGATTAAAAATGTGATTAATTAGATTAATTGGTTACAGATCATAATTAATTAATCACACATTTTTAAAATCTCATGACAGCACTCCCCGCCTCTCGCCCCTTGACTGCTGGAGATAGGCACCAGCTCCCCCGCGACCCTCTGTGGAGGACTAAGCGGCTACAGAAGATGGATGGATGGATGGATGGATGACAGCACTAATATTAATCTTATCCTTGGCTGTCGATAGTGTATTAAAAATTATGTCTATAAGATATTTTTAAAAGTCCCACATTAATAAAATAATTTTAAATATTTTATTATTACAGTTCAACACAGCCTGTCCCTAGAGCTCTACAGTGAATGTTGGGGGTTGTGGTGATGCTCCACATTTTTTACTTATCTTAGTGTCTAAACATGAAGTAAGTATTAAGAAAGTACATTTTATTTGCTCTCACAGACATTCATTCACTGTTTCAAACACCCCTTTAGGGTTTGAAAGGTGGGAGTTTACCGGAGAACAGTTGGGTAAAGTTCAGCTGAGTAGAGGAAGGCGGTGGTGAACGCTGCCTCAGAGAAGCCTTTAGCCACCACAGCAACACAGGTACGCAGCACAGAGTACTCTGCAAGAGAAACAGATCAAACATGAGCCAGAGAACAAAAACAGAGACCTATAACAGCAATTAAATGTCTGCAAATAATTTACAGCTATTCATATATATGTGTGCAAGTACAAGAGTCATTGGGACCTAAAGGAATGACTGTGTTTATTCCAATCAGAGCTCCTGTTGTGATCAGAGACCACGCCTGGCCATTCCGCCGGCCGATCCAGTCCACCACAAAGAAAGTGAGGATTTTAGCAGGAACCTCAATAGCAGCATAGATGAACTGAGTGAAGTAGATGCTGACACCAAACCCTGAGATCTTGAAACTGATTCCATAGTACAGGAAGGCAACAGCAAACCTGAAAATACATCCACACAGTCAGGACGAAAACAGCCTGGAGACCAATACCGCCAACATCACATCCCAAAGAGTGACCAGATACCAGAAGAACCCGGAGCAGAACGTTATCTTTCTCAGCTGAGGGGTTTTGAGCAGATCCAGGTAGGTGTGGTTCTTCTCAGCCACCGTCACCTTCCCCAGAACCTGAAACAGTCACACAGTTCAACTCTGAGACGTCAAACTGTTTTATTACCAACAGGAATAATAAAGGATTAATAACGCACACCCAAATCACTTCTCAGAGGATCCAGAATTCATTCACACTGATGAATTACACAGCTGCCCTGGAGCTGTCTGAAGGAGGCGCCATCAACCCCTTCTTAGCGTCTCTACACCGTCCTTAAAGAGATGTTTGAGTCATTCTGAAGGACCACACCCACTGGTGACATCATTTGAAGTGGGTGGAGATTTTTTTTAGAACTAGGAAGTCATCCTCTGACTGGAGCAATACTCATGGTCAGATTAGGAGAGACACTGCTGCAGATCAGTGACAAATTAGCAGCTAATTTTCAGATATTTAAAACAACTCTTACTCAAAATATTCATCCTGACATGTAAGAACTCTATATCACCCATGGGCATAGATGGTGATGATACACAGCTATTACTCAATTGTCCCCATCAATAAGTCAGTCCAAGGGTGCAGAAATACCGCCGCATCCCTACCAAGAATGAGCGCCCCCCTGTGTGCAGGAGAAGGAGGCATGTCTGGATCAGCCGAGTCGCTCATTTTTTAAAATAAATACCCAAAAATGAGCAGCTCATTTATCACCAATCTGCAGCATGGCTAGTTATGAGTATAGCTCCAGTTAGACGACTACTTCCTGTTTCTAGGGACTCCGCCCACTTTGAGTGACATCACCTGTGGGTGTGGTCCTTACTGTAGCTGATAGAACACCAATCAGAATGATCCAAACTCCGAGACCTTATTAGAAGTTACCGTTAGCGTTAACCCTCACCTCAGTGTCCAGTTTGGATATACTTTGAAACTTCTTATTTATTTTAGCACATTGAACCAAATACTTCTTGGCCTCCTCTGTTCTGCCATTGGCCAGCAGCCAGCGCGCTGACTCAGGAACCCACCTGAGGGAAAAAAGTGGAGAAAACTGGTTCTTGTAAACACCTTTAGTGCATAGTAAAGAAACTCCACCAGATACGAGGCTTACCAGCAGGAGATGATTGCAACGACACAAGGCGCGGTCACTGCCAGTGTCAGGTGCCTCCAGTCTCGGAGGAAGTAGGCCAGTAGAGCTAGGAGTATGTTCCCCACGCTCCACGACAAACTCATAATGATGCCAGTAAAGGTCCGGTGCTTCACATCTGTCCACTCAATACCTTAGCAGGAGATTAGAGACAAGAGTTAAAAGGTGTTGGTTAAAAATCAAAACAATGAAAAGAATTGACATCCTGCACAGCGTCAGCTAGTCTGTTCCAACCTGTTCATTAGAATGAATTGTTTAGAACCCTCGTCTACCAGCTCCCTCTGGAGCGCTCCTGTTGTTAGATGATACTGGCAGCACACGGCTCCTCACCATGTTGAGCTCAGACCGACTGAAGCTTTGAGCACACTTCCATCAGGAATGTACTGGAAACCCTAAAGAGATGTTTGGGTCATGTTGAAGTGGCATTCAATCAGCCACACCCACTGGTGACATTACTCAAAGTGGGCGGAGTCTCTAGAAACAGGAAGTAGTCCTCTGATTGGAACAATACTCATGGTTAGTCAGATTAGAAGAGACGCTCCTGCAGATTGGTGACCAATTAGCAGCTAGTTTGTGGCATTTAAAAGACTTGTTGCTCAAAATGCCATACTTTGATGGGTTAGAACTCTATGTTACTTGTTAGGAAACCTCTACAATTTTGCATGACATTTGCTTCAAGAGTTTTTCTTTTTCTGGACCCATTTAGAGTTTAGTTGAATGCTACTTGAAGGCAACATTGCAGATGTTCAGGATGGTTACATTGAGATACAGGCACATGACAATCCATCGAAGTGCTGAACCCCCTCATTACTCCATTTTTCTCAGTAAAGAATTAATAAATACAGTGACAGTATAAAACATTACACCAAGCTGTTTTGTACATTTTATCCCTTTTTTTTTCCTTCTTTGTTTTAAATGATGACTGTGGGAAGATATACTGATTTGAAATTTGAAAATAATCTAAGTGTTTTGTGTAGTTGTTACCAAGAACCACCCCAATGATGGACAGACCACTGAGGGCTGCACCAGAAAGGGCTCTGGAGACGGCAAACATGACGTAGGAGGTGGAAAAGGCTGAGGTGGCTCCAAACATCGTAGAGGCAATTAAAGCTACCAGAAGCATGGACTTACGACCAAATCTGCAACACAGAGAAGCAATGATGACTAAAGGAATAAAATATAAAGACGTCAGCAGGGATTAGAGACTTCAGTTCAAATAATGATTAGTTCATAAAGGTAACACTTTATAGGTTTTGTTATAAAGCTTTAATAAGCTATTCAGTGATGAACAGATCATTTAGAAGCTATTTTTTATGATGAACAGATCTTTTATTTCCTATTAGTCCTCTCAGACTCCAGTCCCTCCATCCTGGTCCTACTGGAGGTTTCGTCCTGTTCAAAGGGACTTTTCCTTCCCACTGTCGCCCTCAGACTGAGCTGCTCAGAATGGAGGATTATATTGAAATAACTCTCCAATCCAGTCAGCTGGTTCCTTTATAATGGGAGTATGGGACAACTTGATTAATTCTCATTTTATAATTAACCTTATTTTCTTATACTGTAATCAGACGCCCTGAATCTGGACCTGAAATGACCTGGACTTGTTGCTTTGAGATGACTTGTGTTGTGAACTGGAGCTTTATAAATAAACTAAACTGACTGAGATGTAAACTTGGTTGTTCTATCCTAAATGGACTTATTTTCTTGATTTTGAAATGTCTTCAAAAACCTCTTAGGCTTTGCCATGTCCTGCATGAATGGCGGACAGTTATGCGTTACTAATCAGCTGATTGTTCTGTTGCCATGGAATGAAAACATAAATATGCAATGGGTCAATTTATCTGAGAGCAAAACAAATCAAGACTTTTAAAAAAATCACAAAAGACTCAGAGGGCTTAAAACAGGCAGAAAGGGAGAAATGTGCACGTGTGGTCATGTGGATTCAGAGTGGATAATCACTGACAGGCTAATTAGGTAACTGACATTTGGTTGTACTGTGGTAGTAGAGCCACGTGAACATATACTCACACACTACATGACTGCTGATTTCTATTTGCAGAGCAGCAGCTGACTTGTCCTCTTAAATGTTAACCCTTTAAAGTCTGAATTTACTGGCTATTTTAATAAAACAACCATATATGTAGTTTTATAACAATATAACAAAGAAATAAAATAGTATTTCCACCTGTGGATCCTCCACTAGGGGGCAGCAGAAGGCAGAGTGGATATGGCAGGTGTGTGATGAAAGTACTATCCTGATACTCCATCTGGTCACGGTAAGGTCAGAAATGGATTTATGATCATTTGCAACACAAGATCATAAGGGCTTAATAATTACTAATGATGTTCTCAGTGGACTGGTGTCTACTGCGGGAAAACCACGGTGTAAATATAGACATTATTTTAAATCTTTTATTTAAAATGTACTGAAGAGAGAGCTGCTGCCCTGCATTACATTCAGAGAAGGATGAAATAAGTTGAACAGTTCTTCAAAAATGAAGAATCGACTGATGGTTTAAATACTAAAAACAGCAATCACATTACAAGTAGCCAGGTATCCATCAAAAATCAGTCTCAAAACATTTGAAAATTGTGATTTTTATCCGTTTATGACTGTTGCATCATGTGGTTTACACCAGGGGTACCAAAGTGTGCTCCATTTGTGGCCTTCAAAGTGATTTTGTGCAGCCCTTAAGTGAAACTCCATACTAATGTGAGTCTGGACAAAAAGTACAGATGAGTTAAAATATTTTTAAAATGAAAAGGGCAAAGTGTGTTTAATTTAGCAGTGGCTTTCTCTCATCATTTAATTATCTTGACAGACTTGTGAGCTTCATTCATAAAACGTGACTAAATCCAGCAGCTTCTCTGTAGAAAGAGAGACTCAGGTCCTGTTCTTGTTGCTGAGAATGAAGGAAAATTTAGCTTAGAGAAACTAGAAAACCATCGACCTGGATCCAGGGAATTTGATGTTTTTCTTTTATTAAAGGCACTGTCGGGTGTTTTGTCAGATGACACCATCTAGAGGTGGGAAAATGTATTGCAGCTTAAGCCCTCCCCCTACTTCTGTGTTTACAGCTGGATTAGCGACGCCTTTGTTCATAAACGAGCACCTCTAGCCGAACAACAGAGCTAAAACACATTGTTTTACAATGATCATTCTCACGTTCAGCCGTTTATTCACATACATATATTTATTATAAAGACTTAATTGCCATAAGAATTGTTGCCAACACTGCATCAGTCTCCACAAACAGTCGCACACACATCATGATTGACATCTGTAAGTAAGTGGATGTCTAACTCTATTGTCTAATGCTGACCAGGACTCAGTTCTAATTGCATGGGGCACTATGGGATGGGGAGTGGGCTTAGTGAAATAAGAAAAACTGACGTGTTGCCTTACCTTATCACAGAACAGGGTCAGACTATCACCGACATGGACTTTTTTTTTTTTTTTTTTTTTTTTAAATCATACATAAATCCTGAAAGGGGGAAAACTCTGGATTTTAGATTCAAGTCAGATATACAATACTTTTTGTCTCATATCTACAGAGGCTTACAGAAAAACTTGTTCTTTTCATTTAAATTTAATATATTCTTGAACAGCAAAATCTAAAAATTTCACAATAGATTTATTTCTGCATTTTTCTGATGAAAAATAAATAAAAATTTGCCACCTTAAAAACTTTGAACTTGGCAATTTTTGGCTGTCTTGAAAAGACTAGACACCACCAGTTTACCCACTGAATGTGGCCTTCAGAGGACTTTGAGAATGTGGCCCCAGAACTAGAAAAGGTTCCCCACCTTCTCTATGGGATTAAAACAGAAGGGTCAATGAGAAAATGAGCAGTACGTCTCCAAAATGAGGGCCACCCTCTCCAAATGTGACCCCAGCATCGTCAAACAGCCTTCCAGACTTGACCATCAGGAGAGGATTCAAAATTCAAGACTCAAAATCTGTGGTTGGATTGAGGAAAATGGTCCGAAAGATAAGACTCTGGTACACACTCTGCCATCAAATCTAACAGTCCATGAGAGAGATAAAACAGGGTCTCACTCTGATCCAGCTGAAGGACATGGACAGGGATATTTCAAAGTGGACAGCTGAATAGAAATCTATCACAGACTGGTAAACATAGATAAAGACCGCCATGAGCCTATACCCACAACATCTTCTTTAGAGCAATCGGAATGAAAAAGATTTCTACTTTCTTACAGAGAGGTGGAGTCAGTTGAACTATACAGAGTTCAGAGTTGTTTTATAAATCAAAAGCCTATAAATATATAAATAAAGCCTGTCGTGATAAGCAGTGAATCAGTAATTTGCATGATAAATTAAAATGAGCTGGATGATTTCCATTTGCATGCTTGTTTGTTTTCCTCGTTTCTCTCTGTCAGGCCATCCCCTACTGTTTCTGTGACAGAGCTCTCAGAGGAAATACTTGCAATCTGGATGAAAGGAGCTATGAGCCAAAAGGGTCAAAGAGAGGGGAGGCAGCTGACATGATGCTAAGACCAGTTGGAGGGTAGTCGTGTACGTTAATGCTGAAGGTGACCACTGAATGCCAAGAACTTGTCCCTCTGGTGTGAATACTGGGTTGAGGTTGAGTGGTTCAGTGGTTACTGCACTGGTTACTGCACTTCCTGAAGGTGCAACACAAGACAACGCCTCCCTTTTGTTTGAGGCATATTTGTGCTGGCGTAAACCTCCGTTTCTGCATAGCTCATGCACATCAATGCCTTGACAATCAAGTCTGTGGCACTGATGACTGATGAGACTCTGGTTAGCCCGGCCTTTATCAACCTAAAAGCTCTTCTCAGTGAAGGCTGGTGCTGATGGATAGTCTGCCTCGAGTTGCTGGGTAAAATACTTGAAGCCAAAGTTGGCTCATCCTGGAGAGAAGCCAGATCCAAAGTGGTGCACCTTGGGTTCTGATTTAAGTTACCAAGTGAGCAAAAAGGCAGTACAACAAAAACATTCACATAGTCCAACATCAGGTTATTATGGCATCTGAATGAAAACACAATGCGAGAGAAAAACAAAGTTTGGAACTTTCTTCAATCATACAAGAGCCCCCACCATCATTGTAGGAAGATTGGATAACTGTGCCTATCCAGGGGTGGGGCCACAGGGGTGGCACTTGCCACCCTTGAAATCTGATTGGCCACCCTGCCTGGCCACTCCCACCAGAGCTGTCAATCAGTTTGTTCTTATAGTTTTGTGGAACACTTTGCCAGAATCCACAAAAACAGACATATTCATCTGTAATAATCTTTGATGTATTGTTAATAATATGATTGTTGTTATTCTACTTTATTGTAATTTTGATGTTGAAAGCACATGCACTGCCAGACTGTTGTTTTGATGGTTCATGGTGTTTAATATAGCAGGGGTGGGGAACCTCCGACCTCCAGGCTATATAGCTATGGCCCGCGGACCCCTTTTTTCAGGCCCATCACGCAATGTCAAGTAAATAAAATAATTAAACCTGAAGGGGAAAATTATCAACAATCAACGATGTTTCTGCAATTAAATCAATAGTAGCTCTTATATCTGAGGATCAGAGTCAGTGAACGCAACATCAGGCCAAGCATAACGGGAGAGACGGGGGAAATTGACTGTTGGACTCAAATTTATTTTCAAGACCAAGAAACCAGAAAACAGTCAGCCAATAAAATTCCTTTTTCTTTTAATTAAGGCAAACATGTCAGACCTTTTTATGTCTCGTGTCTACAAGGAATCCTGATCCTTTCCTACAAAAACTAATACTTTGTTCTGTTTGTTTAAATTTGACATGTTTATTATATATTGTTGACCACCTCAAACTAAAAATCACAATAGAATTATTTTTTTCTGCATGTTTCAAATTCAAATTTTTGTGACTGAGAACCTTATACTTGGTGATTTATGTCCTGTGTTTTTAAAAAAATTGGAAACCTCTTGTTTATGTTCTGAATGTGGCCCTCAGAGGACTTTATATAAAACATTTGGTCTCCTAGCAAGAAAAGGTTCCCCACCCCTGGTGTATAGTGAGACTGATGTATTAAAATGCTCATTTGTGTTCTTGATTTTGAATCTGCTGCATAGTTCTTGAATGCTACCAGGACGCTGGTTCAATGACAAATAAAGCTGATTTTGATTCAGATCCATGTCTTTTACTTCAGTAAGTAAATAAGTTAGTAAAACTTTGGTCTACTGCTCATTACAATCCAAGACTGCAGAGAATTTAAATAAAATTGACCTTTTAGTGTGCCAGCCTTGTACAATCTGTGCCCCTGCCTGGCCCTCCCAAGAAAAAAAATCTGAACACGCCCCTGTCTGGGACTAATTGAATATTCATTTATTATATTATATATTATATTTCTAATAGACGCTTTTAGACATAATCCTTAAAAAGTTGTACTTACCATAACTGTACACACACTATATCAGTTTTTAAATGCTTGATGTGATGATTAAAAAAGTAGCAGCAAATTAAAGTGGTGACTTCACTTAGAATAATTTTTTCAAACAACATGGCAGGCCTGAAATGTAGGGTTAGCTGTGCAACTACTAGCAACATGAGTGAGAAAGTCAAAGATAATGGAATAAAACCACATTTTTACCACCCCAAATAATGTTTCTAGTTTGGGATTTTACAGACAGTGAATGTGATCATGGATAATTTTGTTATACAACTATTCTTATCTCTAAAGCGTTTCAGTGTATATTATAGTTCAGATAAATCCTGAGGAGCTTACTTGTCTGAAAGCTGTCCAAATAGGATGGCTCCAAATGTGACTCCGAGGAAAAAATAAGTAGCAAGAGCTTGATTCAGCGGTTTGTCGTTACACACCAGATCCCACTGCAAAGAAGAAAGGCAGGTTAGGACTTTCTGTAGTCTCACCATCAGTTTCTAATTATATAATGATTGTTGTAATAATGCCACTCCCAGTCCCACAATGAGAGAGGGGTCCTGGTACCATTTTTCATACTGGTTGTAACATAACAATGAAATTCTACTTAAATTAACGTTCTAATAAAATTCTTCTGGCTGGCTGGAGTTAAGAAACTGGATTTTGCCTTAAAAAAATAAATAAATAAAATAATGATAATAATAACAACTGAATTTTCTCAAGGTCAATCACCCCTTTAAAAATTGTGCAAAAGTGGTTTAGACCACAACTGCATGAAGCTGTAACCTGCAAACGACATATTGATAAAGCCGAGAGCCAGAGGAGCAGGAGGCAGGAGAAAGTCTTTCCCAAAGAAAGTGAAATCTGGCTTCCAGAAAATAACAGAATGAGAAGGAGACAAAATAATAGCAAAAGCAACTACTGTACTTTCAGCACAATTGATTCTATTTTTACCACCTTCAAAAAGGAGCAGGGTACTCCAGAATGCCCTCGATCGACCTACGCAGCGGGGTATGTGCTGAACGCTTGGAAAAAGTGGGACATCGTATGCCTCTCTCTCTGTTGTCAATCGAGGATGCAGAGGATCTGTACATCTTTGGATTTATGATGACCTGTTTTTTGCTAATTGGGACCAGCATCTACCTGAGTCATCGCATTCAAATGAAAAAAGTAGAAGTGGCTGCAGCGATTGGAAAGCTGACCATCCTTCTGGAAACTCAGACACGTGCTATGAACTCCATCACCCCTGCACTTGGTGAGTTGTTACGTGCCCATGGAACGCAGAATGAACTCATTAAGGGGATGAAGAACACCTTGGAAAAGATGGTTCGTGTGTAATTCATAACCATGATTCGAAACTTTGGAATAATGAAGCTCATGAGACGGACTGGAAGGCAGCAGACGAATTAGCCCTGGGACACTACTGCCTGAAGAATGCCAAAACAACTGATAAGATGCCCTTGGAATACCCAAACTTGCTGGAAGAGCTGTGTAGGAGACTGCTACTCCCTCTGAACTCTGCCCTGGAATCCCTCAACTTCTCTCCCCCACCGGCTGACGCGATGACTCTCGAGTGACGCAGGAGGTCCCCCCGCCCCACCCGTCCCAACCGGAATGTTCTCTCTCTCTTTCTACCCATGTGACTGTCGGCTGGGTTTTTTCCACCGTTAGCAGCTGCCCCCTTACTGGGACAGCTGAGAACTGTTGTTTTTTATCTTCCTCTCTTCACCCTCTTAATAAAACATGTTTCTCTCTGTTATGCACATGTCATCTGCAAGGCAGGCGCCTCATGGCAGCCCGGGTTCACTATGTAACCAAGTCAAGTTCCTGATTGACTGTAGGGACTTATGGACTCTGTAATACTTGTGCATATGTGACAATCATCCTGTTTTTCAACTTATTATGGGTTAAGGACCTTCATGTGGTTGAATAGCAAACAGATATAATTTTTCTGATAAGAGCAGTGGATTCTAGGAGTTTTTACTTCATCTCCACTGGTTGTATATGCCTAAAGCAACTTTCCCTTACATAAAAGTCTTACTCAATACCTGTTATAGAAAGGATAGCTTGGACACACACACACACACACACACACACACCAGTTGTAACACTTCCAATTTCTCCAATCAGGAATCATTAAAAAATCTGATTTGCTCTGTTCATGATTCAGTCCTGATCAGTAGATCTCTACCCCCGACGAGCCATGGTTGCCCTGCCACGTTTTAGTAAATGTGTTTTAAACTGGGCATTTATAGTCTGAGCTGAATGGTCTGATTTTTTTTCCTCCACTTATCCTATTTGAGATCTGTGACAGTTCTAAAAACATTTGGGACAAAGGGCCCCCTGTTTTGGTTCTTATGACTCAAGTATTAAAATGTCTCTTATAAAACACCAATCAAAGCTGCAAATCACAAAGTATAACCCACACTTGTAATCAGTTATTGTGGCTCCTTTATCAAATTAAATATGATAAGAATGTTCATGAGTGTAATGAACGTTTGCAGCATCCAAGACTAACAAGCAAAACTTCCTAATGAGCTTTACTGTGAATCACAGCAGGTCAATGAATTTACTGATTTGATTCATGCAACTTCAACAGAGCAAATATTGGCCAAGAGAACAACTCCACCCCACCCCCAAATACATTTTAAGAGCTTCATCTGAGGGTGTTGCTGTTGTGGTGAAGAGGGAGCTGAGCTGACAGGCAACGCTCTGTCTAAACCAGGGGTGCACAAATACAACTGTCAAACTGTCAGACATTTTTCAATGAGTCCGCGGTCCTGGGGGTGGGGGTATACATCTCATTCTTTTCTAGCTTCTTACTAAAGGAGCAAACTTTCAGAGCGGTCCATTCCAAAACTAAGAGTTTGAGTTAAAGGCAGCTGCCAGTCTTCCTGTCATTGTGTAACAATACAAGTGGATGAGTGAAAGAATTACAGCTTGGGGGGTCACAATATGTGGCTCATCAGATGCAGCCCCCTGGTCTACTGTAAGCTCTCAACTATGATCATGTGACCTGGATGGATGGATGGATGGATGGCCATTAAAGCACATTTTTGTGGCCCTAAATAGGAGGAAAATCTTATTTGTATTCCGTACACAGAACATGTAGAAGTTCCATCTACAGTAAATATATAAATGTGATGTCCAACAGTGAAAATATAAAGTATATATCGTTTGCCAAGTATGAATCAGAAATAACAGACTCAGAATAGATAAATGCTCAGTATTGCTGCAGTGTTTCTGCCATTTACTTCTCAAGAAAGATCACATTTATTACACATTGGCTTAAATTGGTGAATCCTTACCTCGGAGGCAGTTGTGGAGATAAACTGGGATTGGTCGTAGATCCAGCCATGAGGACAAAGTATGGTTCTGTTTTCCCAGCTGAGGTTGTTGGTCAGTGGGGGATCGTAGAGCCTGCAGGAGCTGAAGGAGCCATCATCCTGGCGAGGGATCCTGAGGACCAACACCTCCAAGAGACTGTTATTTCTTTCCTCTGGGCTCCCGAAGGAGCAGTGGTGAGGAGGGATGGCAGAAATGAAGTTATGCAGGAGAAAGTGAAGAGGCAGGATAGCGCGAGGCAGGCAAAGGATGAACAGGACCAGAAACTGAAATCTATTAAAGCCACCAACGTTATCCAGGATTTCCTCAAACCTCATGTTGGTACGATGGCAGAGCAGAGAGTTCAAGGTTTTACTGAGGACTCATGCATCTGCTTTATGTCTGAGTCAGTCTGCAGCTGATAACAGTCACTTCTTTACAACTGGAGGAAAGACGGTCAGAGGGAGGTTCTTAGAGACATTCATCTGCATGATTGTTAACTGAGTCCATCTACACTGTAACGAATTGCTGTAAAAATTCCACCTGGATTTTACAGTAATCTGACTGATTCCAAAATACAGTACTCTACTGCAGTGGTTCCCAAAGTTGGAGTCGTGACCCCACTGTGGGTCCTGAAACCACAAATGGGGGTGCTGGGATGTTCTCCAGAACTAAAAGTGAATTTAAAATTTTTGCTAATACCATATTTGCCCCTACAAACTACAAACAGTTGAATAAACATGGTATAATAGTTATAGATGTTTGTGTTGTCATTAAGTCCTTGTTTAATTAGTTTATTTGTATATTTTGCCAGTGATGGTTGGGGTCACTGCTCTACTGTACTCTGGAATGCTTTGAGGAAAAATGAGGGATTTCATTGGACCGTCGGATCACATGCTCTGCTCTGCTGTAAATTTCAAAATCACAGAAGCATTGTGGGGGTTTCACCAGCAGGCAGCAAACAGCAGCAGCGGTAAGTTAATGGATTCCATTTGGGTAAGTCACTTATTTTAATAAAGTTATTTAGGCTTTATCCTTTATGTTTGACATCCTAATATATTTCACCAGTAATTTTATGAACTTATTTCAGCTTTAATCCAGTACAACCCAAAGTCTTCGTCATCGTTTTAGCTAACGTGACCTGGGAGGGGAGGATCTGTTTATCCTATCCACAATAAAACCCTTAAGGAGACGGCAGAGGTGTGTTTATAAATTTACAATGACTTTATTAACATCAGGTAAGGCAATGTAAAAACACTGAATAAAATTCACTAAAGATTAGAGGCTCAAAGGAGATCTATTAAGAAGTTCAGTAAAACCACACACTCCAATAGGGAAAGAAAGCTGATAAATATAAAATAATGCTGGTAGTTAAAACTCAGCTAAAAGCTTCCTTACTAAAAGACTAATGCTAAAAACATAAGATAAAATAGTAAAAGGAATAAAAGACTGGAACAGTAACAGGCCAAGCTAAGTAAACAAACAAACACTTTGTTAGCCTTGAGCTAAAACACCAACGTAAGGTGGATCTGTTAAAAAAAACAACCTGTTACTTCAGCTCAATCAATGTAAGTTTCCTTGTTAGATCTGTTCCACTGAACCTTCTGAGGAAGGGAGAAGTCACTTAGTTAAAAAGACAACCTTTATTTAACTACAACATTAAAAACATACCTTACTGTGATCTCAGCTTCACCCCTATGTTCTCCCAGGGAGCCAGTCAGCATTTTCTCAGCTGTAGCTCTGCACTCCTACTTATAGCTGCACCTTAATGAGCAAGTTGAGAACAGCTGCTACCTGTCTTAATATGGGCATACTTCCGATGGGCTTCCGGGAGCTGATGTGACCGGGTTACACTACCACAGAACCTCAAATGTCCATCTGTCAGGAATGTCAGAAATGAAAAATAAAAATAACAATAATAATAACAATAATAATGGAAAATAAATGAATGTCAGTTGTCCGAAGCAAGATGGCCACCGTGCCGTCGACTCCCAGATAGAGCATCTAGCAATATGTATGATATCTATGGGTGTATCGGGCATGTCCTGTTGGCAGGAGGCCCCTGGGTCGACCCAGGACATGTTGGAGAAAATACATCTTCAATCTGGCCTGGGAACACCGTGGGGTCCTGCTGGAGGAGCTGGTGGAGGTGGCCAGGGAAAGGACAGTCTGGGACCCCCTTGTTAAGATGCTGCCCCTGCGACCCGGACCCAAATAGGCAGAAGAAAACGAGACGAGACGAAGTTACTTAAACATGTAATTTCCTTCTGAGATTCATAGAATTGTCATGATCTGTGCCCCCTTGGTTTAGTTATTTTAGTTTTTCCCTCAGCTCTCTAGTCACTGCACACCTGCTTTCCATTCAGTTAACCTACCCAGCTGCTAAAGATCCCTATAATCACCTGCTCCTAATGATACAGTATACACTCACTGAGTTCATTCAGTTGCTGTCAGATCCTCCTGGAATCACAGACTATTTTTGGTTGCTCAGTCTCAGTAAAAGTTAAATCTAATTATTGTTAATCTAATCTGTAGTTGTAACACTCATAATACAAGAATTTTGTGTTTTTTTCTATCCTGTCTTCAGCCTGTACCATCTGTCATCCGTTGGGGAGGCTGCAGCACCTCTACATCCCACAGCCTTACACAAGAGTTTTAGTTTTAGTTTTTTAATTTTAATGACAGTAAAACATTACAGTCATGATAAAAGTCTGTTTTAATAAACCTAATCACATCAGGATGTGCAGCAGAACAGAATGGGCAGTACTGAGATTGAGTCCATTCAAATGTCTGATGAACAAAGAGACTGATTCTTAACATTTCATTCTGCATATTTTTTGCACCAAATCAAAAGTATTAGTATCTGAATTTGTTCAGCTTTTCCGACTTCAGCCTTGGGTTTTTTCAGATCTTCACAGGAAGAAGGAGATCGAATCAACTGTGAAATTGAATTTATGTCCTCGTTTAGGTTTGTAGCACATGACTGAGTCATGTTCGAGGTTTAGTCATTAGCTGATTGTTTGTCCCAACATACTCAAGGAAATCTGATGCCCACATCCAGTGACCGCTGATGAACCTTAGTGTTCGTCTCATTAGATACACTCATCTAACAACAGCTTTACTAGCTTATCAATGTCATAAGTTAAAAAATGTTGTCAAGAAATATTTTTCTTCTTTCAGGAAAATGTCCTTGTACTCTAATTATTGTTGACCTCAGTCTGTTTATCTATTGGATATAAATCTAATCTAATCTACTTTATTAATTCCAGAGGGAAATGTGATTTTTCAGTAACTCCTGTGGACAGGAAGGATCTTCTTTGTTGCAGCAGATCTGAAGAACCTCTGACTGAAGACACTGTTGTTGAGTTACTGTCTTGTGTAGAGGATGCTCAGGGTTGTCCATCATGTTCTTCATTTTATGAAGCATCCTCCTTTGTCCAATCAGATCCAGAGTCCCCAGAACAGACCCCGCCATCAGTTACAGCAGGTCTCTGAGGTCCAGTCATCAGAGCCTACTAGTTGTGCAGCGTACCAGGCTGAATACTAAAGGAGACAGAGCATCTGCTGCTGTGACCGCCAGACTCAATGGTCTCTTTTAAAAAGCAGCTCAAAACCGACTGGCCTTCATGTGAACTACTGTGCAAGTTGTTTTCTTTGTAAACTGCAAACTTGTTTACTCTGTACTGCTGTGTCAATTTTTGTGTGTATTTTTGCTTCACTTGTTTTGCTTGTAAACACCTTGTGATTTATATCTTTAAAAGCACTATATAAATAAACATGACTTACTTATCTAATACATTATAAAACTGATGCTGTGCAAAAACTATGAATGCATCAAAGTTAATATTTTTGATTTTCTTTGACATGTCCAAGTCTGAAAAATAAAACTATAAAAAAACAACAACAGCTGGTGTTTAAATGGTTTAAATCCTCAGATTTATTGAATTTAGGTAGTTTTGAGCAGAGCTGAAGTTGCTTAACAGATTTGTGCAAAAAAAGCTCGAGTTACGGAAAAGTGTGTGTGGAGGCGCATTTTATCACTCTCTGAGCCTAGGGACTAAGCAGTGGTTCCCAAAGTTGGGGTCAGGACCCCACTGTGGGTCCTGAAATAAAAAATGGGGGTCTTGAGATGTTCTTCATTAATAAAACAGAATTTAAAATCCTTGCTAATACCATATATTTGAACTACAAACTGTTGAATAAACATGCTATAATAGTTGTAGATGTTTGTGTTGTCATTATATGTTTGTTGAATTTGTTTATTAGTAGTTTTTGTATATTTTGCCAGTAATGGTTGAGGTCACAAGTCTCTGCCACTGTTATTTTGTGGGTCAGAAGCCAAAAAGTTCACTAAGGGACAAGTGGGTAGTAAATTAAAGTGAAGCCAAATGGTTTAATATATAAATATAGCGACTAAATTGTGCTCTACAAGCAGTTGACCTGCCAGTTAATATTGTTTCACTGCTAATTTGAAAGTCAAATGTATCTGTACATCTGTTTCTGTACACATAATAATTTACTGTACTGTTTATATGTTTAATGTTCAATAAAGATTTCTATTTTTTTTAAATAGCTTAAGTTTTTATTTTAAGGCTTCTATATATGTGCCTGAATTTAAATCGAGTTCAAATCCTTTGACACATTTTAAGATTTTTTTTATAATGTGTATATTTTTAATGCATTTACAAAGATTAACTTGATAATCAAAAAATACTTTCTTATATCTGCAACTTATACTTCGAACATCACGAAGTATTTTTATTCAGGCACATTTATAGCCATCTTTCTTCTGAAGGCGGACGTAGGTGAGCAATATGGTCGGCAACGGAGTAACAGCTGATTGTTGAAGGTGAGTGAGGAACACTTACATTACAATAGTTTATATGTTCATCTGTGTAGTATAATGTTTTTAAGAGATAACTTTTAAATCAGGCGGTGATCGCGTCCGTGCTGCTTGCTGTTAGCTTTGTTGGCCTGTTAGACAGCCTTGTGTTCAAACAGCTCGTGATTCATACTGTCTTCTTGTAAATAAATTCAAGCACTTTAAAGCTGAGTTTTCAGGGGTTTCCAGCACTCATATGGGTGATGTGTTACACATGAACAGTACATAATTACTGAAAATTATTATTTCACTGCCAGGGTTTTTCCATGTGCTTGAAATTCTTGAAAGTGCTTGAATTTTAAAATGGTATTTTCAAAGTTTTGAAAGTGCTTAATTTTTTTTAAGTGCTTGAAGCTAATTGAAACTAGAGATTTACTAAAAAGTCTGCTGGTGATCGGAATCAGCCAAAGTTCAGCATGATCGGCTGATCTGAATCTCAAAAATCTGATTTTCTTTTCATTTGTGAACTCATCAAGGTCTGATTCATACAAAGAGATCTCCATGTGAACGTTTTTACTTACAGAATCCTAATTCTCAAGTTAACCAATGAAAAATTAATGCTTTCTGTTAAAGTTTTTTGAGATTAATCATTCATATCAAATCTGTATCAACAGGTCACAAGTGGTCGAACATCAGTCATCAGTATCAGCCCTCAAAGTCAAAATCAGTGCTTTTCTACTTTAAACTGTAGCGGAAGTTACTTTATAACACTAACATTTTTATGATATAACTTTTGCAAGACAAGGAAGTGAAATAATCATTTTGAGTTTATATGGCTTTCCCCCCAAAATTCAATGTATTTGTATAGTACATTTAAACAACTAACAGGTCAGCCATGATGCTATACTGTAGTAAAAATACATATAAAACCAGGATAGATATAAACATTTCTCAATGATCAGAGAACCAGTAGTCAGCTTTGGATTGTTTCTTTCCCATCAGCTTGGCAGTGTCAGTCATGGGTCTGCGGGACCTCTGGGCAAACTACAAAGTGCTGATTGTGATGGGCACAAGTCTGGGGCTGATCCACTGGGGCTGGTACAACCTGAAGTCCAATCCAGTGCTGCACAAGAAGGAGGAAGAGTACATTCCTGAGCCAGATATTGTTGCTTACGTTTCACCCCCCAGCACTGCTCCTCCTGCTTCCAAGAGCAAATAACCCACACTAAGGTATGATGATATGATGCAGCTGGAGCCATGCGTGCACACAGTTTATCAACTATGTCTTACACCAGGCATGTCCAAAGTGCAGCCCTCAACTGCATTTTAAAAATGGCAGAATTTTGTCTTCCAGCAGGATGTATAGAGAAAGGCTTTTAGACCTTTTTGTGTTCAGGTGAAAATATGCAGATAAATTAAAATATCATTAAAATGTAAAAAGGTTCAATAGAAATTATTAGCTTTTATGATCATATTTAAAATTTCCTGGTAAATAGAACCACAAACGCTCACTGACTTTTAATAAAATGCAGACCTTTGAGCTCTGATCATAAAACTGGAAAAAACCCAGCAGCATCACTGAAGAGAGACAGACTCAGATTCTGTTCTTGTTGCTGACGATGGAGGAAAATGTAGTTTCAAGACCGCTTTAATAAAATAAAAGCAAATTCAATGAAATTCGCTGGGTTTGATTGGTCAATTTTTACATTTTTTAAACTTAAAGACTCTTTTTGTCTCACATCTACAAAGATTTACTGTAGGGATGCTCGATATTGGCTTTTTTACCGATATCCGATATTGTCTAACTCTTAATTTCCGATACCGATATAAACCAATACCGATATAAGCGGAGTAGCCCTCATTAAAAAAAAGACAAACACAGTATTTAATGCAAGGTGTGCCAAATAAGTAAAAATATCTCAAAAACTATACATTGGATTTGTTATATTTTGACATTTTGGGAGAGAGGAGAAGTAGCCGAACATTATTTATTTATGTGCGCGGTATGTAAAGGTCATGTGTGTCATCATTACAAAAACTGATACCGATATTTACCGATATTACATTTTAATGCCAATATTGGCCGATAATATTGGTAGACCGATAATATCGAACATCCCTAATTTACTGATCATTTTGCACAGAAAACATAAATACTATGTTCTGTTCAATAATAGGTTGCATTTATAATATATTGTAGAGCAGAACAAATATAAAAATTACAATAAAATAATTATTGTATTTTTTAAATAGAAAAAAAAACTAATATTTGTGGTACTTAAGGACTTTCAACTTGGTGATTTTTGCTCTCAATTTTAAAGATGTGTTCACCCCCATCTGGTTTGAAAACCAGGTGTAGTACCTTTTACATCCACTAGATGCTGCTCTATGAAAACACTTGTTTAAAGTGCCCATGACATCGGTTTCCATGTTTTCTGACTTATCTATCATGTTGCAACGTTGAGTTCTCACCTTAAACCTGCCAGAAAGAGCAAAAAACGGCATCCATCTGTCTCCTAGTCCAGCCAGTGAGAAGCTCTTCCAGATTTCAGACCCAGGTTTCAAACTGTTTTTTTCACTCCAGCCCGCTATGAGGTCATAGTGATCCGGACTTGCTTATATGGTCAATTCTCCGCCCACATGCACGTTCACGACACCTGGAGCGAGGCAGTGCCGCCGCCATTGCCCATAGACCGTGTAGTGTTTAGTTTCAGTTTCGTTTCTCTTTCACGTGACAACACTGCCCCCTGCTGCAGCAGAAGTGTCAGGCTGCCAAATAAGGAGAAACCCAGCAGAACCGGAAGGCGGCGCTTTCTTCTGATCTCTGAGTCGCTCGTTAGGAAATAATTACAGCGTATTTTGAGTTATAATGGTGCAATGCTAATCTAGAGGCATCAAAGATTACACCTGTTTAATATAAAGTGATTTAAATATGGAGTCACAGGCACTTTAACTAAACCATTTTTCAAATCAGGGTTTACACTGCAGGGGGCGAAATAAGTATTTGAGCTGATGTTTCAAGTTTTCCCACTTCCAAAGAGTGGAGAGGTCTGTAATTTTCATCATAGGGTGACATCAACCATGAGACAGAACCTAAAAATCTCACTGTATTATTTTTAAATAATGAATTTGCATTTTATTGCATGAAAAAAGTTTTTTATGCTGCAGAAAAATAGAACCTAATATTTACTACAGAAAGATTTGTTTCCAGTTCCAGAGATCAGAGGTTTCCTGTAGTTCTTGACCAGGTTACCATGACGGCAGCAGGGATTCTGACCCACTCATCCATACAGGTCATCTAGTCAAAGGCTGTTACCGTAGTTCCTCTGACTGATTACGTTGCCTTGATTCTGTTCTTTTAAGAAGCAGTTTATTTTGAGGCTTTTAACTAAACTTGGGTTGTTAGATTTTACTGTTTTATCTTTAGACCTTTTTTGTTTTTCCTCTTGACTTTTATGAACATTTGTTACTGTGAAGCACTTTGTGATTTTTTGAGGGATGCCTTATAAATACATTTGCTAATTAAATGTGGAGTGATACCTAAAACAAATCTCATATGAAACCAGTTTGCATTTATTATTTCTTTAAAGTCATTGTCATGCTTATATGCCTTTTATTAATCCAAGAATTAAAGTGGGAGTGAAACCCTAAAACCTACTTTTACCTAGAGATTCACTTTTTTTTTTACAAATATTCCATAACTTGTGTTTTCAGAGTCGGCATGAAGCCTCGGAGCTGGATCAGGAGGAACTGGCTGTGGGTGGCTGGCGGGGCGTTTGTCTCCATCCACCTGACCACCTGGGCTCTGCAGAGAGTTATGAAAAGCAGCGTTCGCTCTGAGGTGGAGCTCAAACAGAAGGCTCTTAAGGAGAGGACAAACTGACATTCATGCTGATCCATGCACTGATGTTTGGATGAACTGGTTTAATGTGTAAAAGGTGGTGTGGGACAGCATGAGACTAACATCACAGACATCCTGAAATATTTCACGTATTGGTTTATGTGACATTTTGAATAAAAGCCAAATGTTCCATTGGAATATTATGATTAAAATACTTGACCTTTAACATGGTGATGTCAAATGCTTGAATTTTTAATAAAGTGCGTGAAACTAGAAACGCAGCAAAAAGTGCACCAGTGATCGGAACCAGCCAGCATTCAGCCTGGTTAGCTGAAACTCAGAAATCTGATTGTTTATTTGTGTTTGTGAACTCACCATCTGCTAATTCATGCAGCGATCTTAACATTTTTACTTCCAGAATCATAGCTGTAGTTCTGTTACTACATGTATCAGAGTTTTTAAACGATGCATTCTGGTAGTTGTAGTTCATCTAAAATCTGTATCATCAGGTCATCAGTATCAGCCCTCAGAATCAGTGATTCTCTGCTTTAAACTGTTGGTAAAATCATTCACAGCACAAGAACATTTACGAGAGAAGGAAGTGAAGTAATGAGTTCATATGTTTTATGTGTGTAAATATTCACTAATAAAATGTTCTGGAAAAACCACCCTAAAAGTGTTAAAGAGCTGCTTGATTTTGACCAGATGAAGCTTTTCAGCTACTTGTGCTAATTTGAGACATTTGTCCAACGAGCATAAAAAGTTTAAATCTTTACGTGGTGCATTTTAAAGATCTGGAACACAAAAACGGCTTTCTACTTTTCCAATGAAGGTAAAGTTTGAACTTAAAGGCACACTAAGTAAGTTTTTTATATTTTTAAATTATTTTCCTGAGCCAGTATAAGCTAATATGACCCTTACAGGGTTAATGAAAAGTTACTCAGCCCCATCTGCTGCTTGGATCCAGAATACCACGTTTGCGACTTCAGACTCTCTGTTCCGGTGCCCTGAAGTCTCACAAAGTCGCTTTACAGCAATCCATGTTTCCACCTCAGAACCTGCTCCGGACAGATGAGCTGAAGACACTGACATCATAGATATGAGCTAAGAGATCTATTGTATTGTGTTCCTCATGGTGGAGCCTCCAAAGAAACGAATGATGGTTAGTTTTTATGACAGTGACTTAAAATGGACACTAGGGGGTGCTAAAAACAAGCCAAAACTGCCTAGTGTGCCTTTAAAGCTAGAATGTTTTAAATTGTTGTTAAATTATTTGTTTTAAAGAACCAAAACTGCAGTTTTCATCATTTAAATGGTGGAAAAAAAACAAGTTATTGCAAATAAACTGTTTTCAATCAAACTAAACGATAACACATGTTGATAAATGTTGAGCAAATAAAACAATTCAAAGGAGGGTTTCCAGACTGATGGATTAAAAACAAAAACTCTGAAATGAATCAATTTAAAACATTGAAGCGTTTTCCATCCTGGAGGAAAAGAGTTTAAAGTGGTTCTGAAGTTAATGAATAAATAAAACCACACTTATACACATGTATTCATTCTAAATTGTTTTTGATTTTTTTAAGCATATTTTGTACATTTTTCATGCATACTGTTCATTTATGCACAGTTGTGCATTTTTACGTTATTTTTCATGTTCTAAAATAATTTCATTAACGCCCTTAAACACAAACGTGTCCATAGAAACTCCTTCAAACCACAATATTTGATCCTTCTCAATCAAAAACCTGCATCTCCTCCACTTCCTTTGAGCTCTGTGGGATTTTCTTCCTGATGTCATTTTTTCCATATGTGGTAAATGGAGAAAACACCCGTTTTATTCAATAGGGGAGCAGTTTTTAAAAATGTAAGAGAAAATAAAGATCTTTCTCATCTACCAGGATGCAATAACTAAACTATAAATAATCAAGTTTCATTAATAATTTTATTGCTTATAGAACAATGAAACTGAGCTACATCAGGACATAAACTTGGCAATTCAAGGGTAAAAATACGGAAAGACTGGTGCTGGTTTAAAGGATAATGTTTTTTAAAATTGTTTATAAAATTGTTAGATCTTGATTTTTCATGAGAAAAGAATAAGGCTAGTATTTTAAATGTACATCAAAGGGTTAATTAATTCAATCATATTTTATTTAAGTGCAGTTACGAGAAACACATAGATAAACAGTAGTTTTAATATTTTATTTGAAAATGAGCACAGAATAAAAACCTTCACTCACTCTGGGTTGTGTGAAACATCCACCTGCAGTCAGTCCAGATCAACATCTGTCCAGCTGTTGGTGTTCTGAAGGTGGGAGGTTTGTCTTTGTTTTTTTACACTCAGACTTTCTAACAATAGATTCAAATAAGAATCAAAATCACCCATCATATTTTGGTCAGCCCTGCACTGATCTGCACGTTACAAACATTATGGGTTACTCACGTTCAAGCATCAGATTTAGGGAAGCTAAATAATGGTCACCCTGTTGGTGAGGGACGTTTTATGACGCTTTATTACAGACAGAAGCTGAAGGATCATGTCCATCTAATCCTCTGCAGCTCTTCCTAATGATCTTTGGTAACTGGATGTCTCAGGAAGTCTTCTTGAAGTGCTGCTGTGTGGGTAGCTTCCTGCGGTCCTTCACAGCGTTCCTCTTCCTCTTCTTGCTCAAGAAGTTATCCAGTTTGCCGCTCTTTTTCAGCTCCAGGTATTTTTCAGCCAACTGCAGCTTCTTCTTATCAGCTGTGGCACAAAGAAGACAGCATAACATCAAAATGCCTGCTATATACCGGTAGTTTGATTCCGAATGTAAATGATCCACCTCCTCATTTTAATCGTCCCCTAGTTTCAAATATTCAGACTACAGACGTGAAACTCTGTGTTTCCGGATACCGTTATGGACCCGGTTTAGAGCAAAGCCTGAAGGCCTTTAAAGTTACAGGGAAAGGGTCCAACCAGGTGTCCAGGCTTATGTAATGAGAACGGAAGTGAACATTACAGTAAACATGTTAACAGAAAATAAAATGTTCAGGAGGGAACGTTAAAACTGTCTTTATACAGGTTTGTTTACAGAATACACACTTCCTTCCATACAGACAAAACGAGGCATTAGGTCGGTGTTTTCATTTGCTTTTTCTACCATCATGTTTAAAGTTTACCAGCTAATCTAAAACATGAGAATTCAATCTGACATCAGGTTGTAAACCAGGGCTACTCCATAGGCTGATCCGACCCGTGAGCTGCATCTTTCTGGCCCAAGAGCCACTGTGTCCCCCCAAGCTGTAATCCTTCACTAAATGACACCGTGGACTCGTTTGGATGTTGCTGTGGCCCTTTAAGATTTATATTGGACTGGGTTAGTGCTAGCAGGTTAGCATCACTTTGTTTTGGTTCAGGTCCAGCTGTTTGTTCTCTTTGAGTGTCTTGAGTTGGACTAGGGGGGTTCAAAGGGAGGAAAAGGAGGCTAACATGACCAGGAGAGAGACTACTGCAGATCAGTATCAAATTAGCAGCTAATTTTCTGGCATTTAAAAAAACTCGTGTAAAAAAAGCCACATTATGCTTTAGAACGCTGTACTACCTGTTTATAGTTTAGTATGAGACCGTTTAGATTATGTCTGAGGCCACGTAAAGTAGCACAGTAACTAGTTTGGTTGAAACAAACCGTCTCATGCTAAATTGTAGAGGTTTACTAACAGGTACTGTAGCGTTCTAATGCATCGGTTTGAATATTATGAGCAGGAGGTTTTTTAAATAGATGAAAATTAGCTGCTAATCTGACACCGATCTACAGCAGTGTCTCTCCTGATCTCACTAATCATGAGTATTGCTCCAGTCAGAGGACTTCTTCCTGTTTCTAGAAACTCCACCTACGTTGAGTGATGTCACCAGTGGGTGTGGTCCTAATGCATTTAAATAACTGATAGAACGACTCAAACATCTCTGTATTTGACTTGAGGAAACTATCAGTTTATAAAAGAAAAGTAAACAATGTTTTTATTTGTTAGTTTGGTTCTACTTCTGTTAAACGTCTCATGATTTTAATTCTTTCTTGTAATCACTTTAAGAACTTCATGATCCAATAGTCCCCACGGTTCTAGAAAGTGTTACAGAGTTTAATTTAGCTATTGTGAAAGCAAAGAAATCAGTGAAAGTTGAAAATTCAAAGGTTGAAAATCTAATTATTTTCCATCAGTCTAATCATACTTTAATCACTTAATATTTCATGTTGTGCTGTTATAATAACAAGATCTAAAGCGTTTATAAAAACAGACAGGACGTGATATACAGGTGTTTTGGATGCTGCAGCAGAAGCTTTTGAGCTTTTTGAAACTGCTTCGGGTCTTTAAAAGCTCAGAAATACGTCAGAACTATTCTAGATCCAAACACTGAAGGTATGGATGGTCTGTGAAGGGATGATGAACAGGAAACAGGTGTAGAAACTGACACCAGCTGTGAATGTGTTCTTACATTTCTTGAGGAAGAACGGCTTATCTCCTTGCTGCGTTTGTTCTCTCTGCTGCCTCTTGAACTGCAGCTCTCTCTCTCTCTGCTGCTCTCGGTTCAGTCTCGCTCGCTCCTGGTTCTCCTGCACAAAGTCATAGTGGAAACATTTAAAACTCTTCCATATGAGCGAATTCTACATCAAAGGTCCTGGTAGCTGAGGTGGATAAAAAAGTATCTGGGATGCAGTTTTCTGCAGTCAGGTCACAAAACCATTACAAGACTGGATCAGAGACCATGAGAGCTGTTAGTGGAACCCTCACGCCTCATGTAGCTCTGCTTTAATGAGACAACAACGCTGTTCCTGCACATTAACTTCACAGCTCAGCATCTTGTTTTAGTACGGGATGTTTTTGCCAGAACAGAATTCAACATTCTATATTTTTATAATTATTAGGGCTGTCACGGTAACCGCACAAATGAAATATCGCGATATTAAGAAACCTACCGCGCTGCATGACGGGCCACTGCAATTACTGCACCTGACAATACTGATGATGATGATGAGGTAAAGTGCGCGCTGATCGAGGAGATCGTACACATGGAAGATGGAGGGAGCGGTGCCAGTGCGTCAGCTGCAGCCCAGCCAGAATCCTTGGCGGAGACAGTGCTGACACCAGCAGCAAAAAAATAAAAAATAAACGCTCGGAGACCTGCTGAAGTCACGGACAAGCACGCCTTCTGCATCTGTCCCAAAGAGTTAGAGCTGAGCTGGAGCTCAGTCGCTACCTGAAGGAGGAACCCATCGACCCTAATGAAAATCCCCTGCAGAGGTCGCGCTGGGCTTTTTAGTTTTCCGTCATTTTGACTGACAGGGTTAAAAAAATCCGGTCATAATCTATTTATCCATCACATATCAATTTTAAAAATGATAATAATTACATTTTCAGTAGCATTATTACTCTAACACTGGGCCCATTTAGCACATAAATCCATAGGATTAGACTCTAAATTAGTCGATCAGTCAGTCATCATATAGACATTTCTAAAAACTCTGTTTGGAGTCGAGCGCAGCAGCAGGTGCAGCTCTGTGCGCTCCGCGGGACTCTGATTACTATATAATATTAACGTTCATTATGAGATCATGAGAGAGATGAGGGGTTCACATATGTTTCATTGAGATACTCAGGGGAAAACCTGGCGCTGATGTTTAACGTGGACCTCCTCGCGTGAGGGAGTGTTTGAGGTCCAGTTCTGTGTGCGCTCGGCTTGTGGAGCAGATTTTGCGTGTCAACAAGCCTCCCCAGCTTATAAACGCTACTCTCAGAGCAGTGCACATTACAACAGAAAGTGTAGTTAATCCATATCTGATCGCGCGCTGAGCACCAGATTGCAAAGGGGCGTTTGAGCGGATCAGGTCTGACACCTGATGGAGGACCAGTGTTCTTCTGTTGCAGAGCGCAGGAGGTCTGGATCACAGGTCTGCACTCAGCAGCACAGAACCTCAGTCTGGGCTGCAGGTATTAGTTGGTGGAGATGCAGCGCAATTTCTGAATCCTTGGTTCGAATTATTAGTGGGGACAATTCAGTGATTGCCTATGACGGTCTGATGGCGTGCGCGCAACCCTGTCAGAATGACCGGCGCCCTTCAGATCTTTCCGTCAGAGTAAAAAAAAAAAAAAAACGGTTAAATACCGGAAAATTCCGGTTAACGCGACCCCTGTTCCCCTGACACGGTGGCGTAACAACCAAGAGCGATTCCCTTTGCTCTCCAGAGTCGCACACAAGTACATGTGTATTTGCGCAACGAGCGCACCTTCAGAGAGGGTTTTCAGTGTCGCTGGAAATGTTGTCACCCTCTCAGATCCTGTCTGAAACCGCATCAGGTTAACATGCTGGTTTCCCTTGTGTAACAAGGACATGACAGAGCTATAAATCACCGTTATTTGTGTGTGAAAGTGAAATGATAGTGCCCCCCCGCGCCAGGTTAATCTTATTTTATATACTTGATTTTAACAAAACGGGCGCTTTTTTATTTTTATTTTATTTTAGTAATTTACAAAGAAATGTGCTAAATAAATAAAGTGCTGCAATAAAATCGCACACTGCAATATTGAGCCGCCCTGACTCACCGCAGGGGGAGTTCCTCAACCGCGACAGCCCTAATAATTATGACAGGGTTTTTTTCCACCTCTTTCCTCAAACCAGACTCAGCCCGATCAGTTAATATTTTACCATTCAAAAAGAAAAACTAAACAAAACAACTATGAACTTAATTACTC
>SSNR01000161.1:1182726-1224483 GCA_006937965.1 Callopanchax toddi | reverse complement strand
CGACCCCTGTTCCCCTGACACGGTGGCGTAACAACCAAGAGCGATTCCCTTTGCTCTCCAGAGTCGCACACAAGTACATGTGTATTTGCGCAACGAGCGCACCTTCAGAGAGGGTTTTCAGTGTCGCTGGAAATGTTGTCACCCTCTCAGATCCTGTCTGAAACCGCATCAGGTTAACATGCTGGTTTCCCTTGTGTAACAAGGACATGACAGAGCTATAAATCACCGTTATTTGTGTGTGAAAGTGAAATGATAGTGCCCCCCCGCGCCAGGTTAATCTTATTTTATATACTTGATTTTAACAAAACGGGCGCTTTTTTATTTTTATTTTATTTTAGTAATTTACAAAGAAATGTGCTAAATAAATAAAGTGCTGCAATAAAATCGCACACTGCAATATTGAGCCGCCCTGACTCACCGCAGGGGGAGTTCCTCAACCGCGACAGCCCTAATAATTATGACAGGGTTTTTTTCCACCTCTTTCCTCAAACCAGACTCAGCCCGATCAGTTAATATTTTACCATTCAAAAAGAAAAACTAAACAAAACAACTATGAACTTAATTACTCTGCTCGACCCATTGGTTCGAGTTTAAAAACTGAGAACTCTAATCTGAAACACTGAACTGTTTGTATCTATAATCTCAAGTTCTGGACTTTAGTAAGTTTAGATGTTCTTTTTTCAAATCAGAATTTCTACATTTTAAGGCCAAATATATTTTTGTCACAGTGTCCAAAAGAAATGAAGCTTCATTCTAATGATTGCTGAAGCTATTCTGCACATTTTGAAATTCAACACATGAGGTATCTGTTACATAATGTACCTCTAAATGTGATTAGAAGAAGACAGCAAAAACAGACTTCTGTACCAGTATTACAGGATGAGATCGCTGTTACCGTCACCATAGTAACCTCTAAGAGGTTTGGGTTGTCCCAGAAGATATCAGGGTGAGAGTTTGCATCGTTTTGTCTGAACCAAACTGTAAACTGTGTGAGGATCCTCACCATTCTCTTCAGTAGGAACTCCATCTTCATCCTCCTCTGGCTGTTCGTCTTTGTTTTCTTCAGCTTCTTCTGGATGATCTGCACACAAACTCATTTTCAGATTCTACAATTTGCAGCTGTGACCTCCAGCAGAAAAATCCACGTATCATTAGGTCTTTCTATTTTAAACTGATAATAAAAAAAAATCTAAAAAAGCAACTGCTTTCTGAACTGAATGGTCACTGAGAGCTGAGGCCTTTCTCCAGAGGTCACAGGGTGAGAATTTGATCCCAAAAAATGAAAAGGGTGATGTGTTTTTATACCGTCAATTATAGGCTCAGATTAAAAACATGAAATGGATTAACGGGCCAGAGGAGTGGATTTGATTTTAATATTGGATGTGACTTCACGTAAAAGCAGAATTCCAGTTTGTGTTCACGTCAGAACAGAAAGATAACACACAGTAAATAGTAGATCCACAGTAGATCATGTCTCACGCAGTCATGTATTTCTAAAGTAAAACTCTAAATCTTTAAATTACCATTTCCCAATAATCTGATAAAACGATAAGCTTCTGTTTCCAGTGAATTCTTTGAGTTCAGACAGACTCTGATCTCTGAATCATTTCATTTGTATTGAATTGTTGTTGTTCACTTCAAAGCCAATAAAATGACTGTACCTGTGAGTCTCTGCCTTTAGTTTCAGATTAATCAAAGTTACAAACATTTTGACTTAATAATGAGCAGACCTCCTCCAAAGATCAGTCACACAATATCAGCCAGATGGGGCTCGAAAGGTCCAAATTAGAGCTCTGCAGAAGTTCCTGAAATCTCCAGTTTTTTCACTATTCACAGAAAATATGAAGCATCTTCATTTTACAAATGTATAATAAATGTAAACTTTAGAGAGACGATGTTCACGTGGAGTTCACAAAGTTTCAGCCAGATCTGATCTTTAGTTCTGAGATCAGAGTCTCAGATTTAAAACCATTTTATTTTATAGTCTTACTACTTTATATCTATCAGATTACAGGTGAAAGGTACGGGGAAAATAATTCATGCTTTTTAAAATAATGATTTATTTTTCTTTCCATCCTGTGCATCATTGCTCTGGTTTGATGTGAACACAAACTGGAAGTCTACTTTTACTTTGAAGGTCAAATGACATGAGGGCTGATTTAACCATCAGTCAAATATTAAAATCAAACTTTTGTTTTGTGGCCCCTTTTTCCATTTCTGATGTGAGCCAAGAATGAAAAGTATGAAAAACTAAACCTTTTTCTGTTTTGGTATCAAAACACAACCAGTTGTTCTGACTTTTTTATTATTATTATTATTTCTGATAGTTTAAAATAAAAAATAAAAATAAAAAAGATAGTTTCCTCACCTCTTTCTCTTTATGCCTGATGTCATTGATGAAGTTGTACGTCTTCTCAAAGATTTCTGGTTTGTACTCCCCAGACAGGTCGTCAAATCGAGGATCTCTCATCGTCTACAACACACGACAAAAGGTTTTCAAATCGATGCTCAGCATTAGATCATTAATACTTCTAGAAGCAAATTAAAACTGAGGAGTTTCACTCACTGTTTTCTTAATGGGAACAACCTGACGTATGAAAGGTGCTGCCTTCTTGGCTGAGATCTCCACTGGCCTGAAATCACAAACACACTAATAACCTGGACCAAAAGGACACAAGTTCACTGGGTTTTCCTAAAGAGAGAACAACTGGGTTCCCTCATAAGCATCCGATGACAAAGAACCAACACAGACCTGTTCTTGTTCAGTCGTTTCTTCTTGCCGACATCCCGGCTCTTTTTGCTGCCGTAGGCAACCTGGTTGTAAACTTTAGTTCCCACTTGATTCTGCAGCTTCATGATGTCCTCAAAGGACATGTTGGACAGTTCTGAAGGAGACACAACGTAGAGTAGTTCATTAAAAACACATTATAGTTTAGTTTGTGTAAGGCTCTTTTTAAATAACCAAAGGGAGACAATAGAAGAAATAAATGTACAAAAATGTTTTATAATACTTCTACCTAAAGAAATGGGGGGATAACGGGCGGTGGCGTGAGTTTACGGTTAACCGTTACGAGCTTCAATAAACAAAATTTGGAAAACGTGCATCTCTACTTTAAATCAAAAAACCAGAGATCACAAACAGCCATAGTTTTTCTAGAATTTGTTATTTAGATGAAGCTTTGATCAGTAATAATCACGCTGACATCATTCTTACCTTTTCTGATATCTTCTTTAGTTTGAATCCCACTGCTGCCACCAACATCATCCAGGTCTTCTTCATCTTTGTCATCATCATCGCCTTCTTCATCATCATCATCTTCATCCATGTTCTTCCCAAAGACCTCATTGCTTTTACTCTCTTCTTTCTGGATATATAAATCATCTTCTTCAGCATCATCATCAGAGTCCCCACCATCTGATGGCTCCTCAACTTCCTCCTCATCGTCGCTACCTTCATATGCATCCTTTCCTGGGTATTTGAACTCCCCAGTCTCTAAACCTGCCATCCCTCTCTTGGTGAGCAAGGCAAAGTTCTTCTCCTCATCAGAGTCTTCGTCATCGCTGTAGCTCGTCACTTCTCGGCTCTTCTTTGAGACCGCCAGTTTATGTCGCTGCTTTTCTTTGCTCTTCATCTTCAGTTTTGCAGTTTTAGAAGCTGTACACCACTGATGAATGAATGAATAAAGCATATAAATCACTGTGTTCAAAAACAAACAGAAAACTAAAAATTAAATACACAGAAATTTAACACATTCCCTCCCAACACCTTTGCAGAGGTTATGGACTCACGTGACTGCTTGGATCCCCTCAGAACTTTATGGTTCTGAGAACTCAGTAAACATTACTGTAAATCAACAGGTTCAAACGGTTTTAGTGCTCTGTTTGTCTTGTTGACGTTTGATGAACAGATGTAAATATTGTGTATAATCCTCTGTGAGGCCATGGCATGACTGATAAAAAACAATTGTATTCTGCTAATAACAAATATAAATAACCTATACATATAAATACATTCTTAAGATATTATTTTACTCATCTTTAACAGACAAATCTTTATAGAACGTAACTTTCTGTGAAAAGTACTTTAGTTTGGTTATCGCGTGCAGACTGGATGAAAACGTCTCCCCGTTGTAATCAAATGTTTCAGTGAAACAACGACCTGCCATCCTCTTCAAACCAATTTAGTCAGAAAGTTTCGTTGTTCAAACTATCAAGTAAACGACTGAACTTCAAACTTACTCTATTAAAGGCTGCTGGCTCGTTTTAGTCGGTTATTTTGCTTCGACTTCCATCACGACCAGCGTGTTGTGTTCGTGACGTCTTCTTCTTCTGCTGTGAATTTTCGGCAGCCGGAAGCATTTTTTTTTAACATTTAGAACAACTTTATTAACTTCAACATAGAGGACAAAGTGACTATAATGACATCAAAAAGCAAAACCATAATCAATAATTTTCAAAAAAAAAAACAACCGTGTTTCCAGTCCAGTAGACTAGTCAGTCAAAATTACATTTTTAAATTTAACCCCCCCAAAAAAGGACAAAAAATTAGAAAACAGACAGTTAAAATCAAGTTAGGTAGACAACACAAGGGCAAAGAAAAAAGGAAACAACAAAAAATACTAGGATAAACTACAAAAATTAAATAAAAAATTATAAATTACAGAATTAGCATTTATTTTATTTTATTTTTTTATTTACTGTTTATTTTTTCCAGTAGGGCCGAGCTCCGATTATAGCCACAGCCCGTGGCCTCCCATAAAAAACTCTAACCCAATATTATGATTTATTCAAACATTAGACACAATAAGTTGTTATCATCTTGTTTTTAAGTCTGTTTTGGGAGAACGTGAAGCTCACGTTTAAAGAACAGGCCAGCTGAGCTAGTCAAGTGAGGACAAACACCAGAAGCAGTGAAACATCTTGTAATTGTATGATCTTTGGCTTCTTCTTTCACTGGTCAGCTGCTGCCCTCTTGTGGTGATTTAGTGGCATTACAACAAACTTCAAACTAAGCTTTTCTTACAGTCAGATTTTGCCCTCTTGTGGCGAAATAGTGACATTACAACAAACTTTAAACCAAGTTTTTCTTACAGTCAGATCTTGCCCTCTTGTGGTGAAATAGTGACATTACAACAAACTTTAAACCAGGCTTTTCTTACAATCAGATGCTGCCCTCTTGTGGTGAAATAGTGACATTACAACTTCAAAATAGTCTTTTCTTATAACCACAGAGAATTTTTAAGTGAAGAAATTAAACATTTAACTTCTTCACAAAACACAAATATTGACTTTTATAAATGTTGCAGAAAACTAAAAGCAGTAACTAATATTGTACACAAGTGCAGTGTCTTTAGTTAACCCTTTTAAAAAATCATATTTTAAAAAGAACTAATAATAATAATTAAAAAAACTCTAACCCAATATGTTGATTTATTCAAACATTATGCACAATAAATTATTATTATTATTATCTTGTTTTCAAGTTTGTTTTGGGAGAACGTGAAGCTCACATTTGAAGAACAGGCCAGCTGAGCTGTTCAAGTGAGAACAAACACCAGAAGCAGTGAACATCTTGTGATTGTATGATCTTTGGCTTCTTCTTTCACTGGTCAGCTGCTGAGCTGAGACTAATGGCTCCTACACCGTGAACCTTTGTTGTATTTACATGTTTTTATACCTCAATTTGATGCTGTTCTCGTATCAATTTTTACCTCCAGCTTTTTGGGGCTTCCATACATTTATCTCTGACGTCATCAACATGCGCCATAATCACGCCATTCTGAGAAAGTCCCGCGACCTCTGTTCATCTTCTGACTCCGTTTTTAAATGTTTTTTATTCATTTGAGAACTAATTAAACGTTTGAGCAGCTGCAGAGGAAACCCAAATAAAATGTTTCGAATTTCCGTCTCAGTGTTCACCAGAGGAGTGACTAAACGGGTGAGTAACGAGCAGGTAGAGGGAACATTTAGTAGCGTGTTTCAACACAACAACAGGCCACAAACATTTCATTTTTGGCTCATGTGTAATTTAAAAATGAAGCTTTAAAGTTCTTCTGCTGACAGCTGCCTTTGTTTATCACAACACCCTCGATCTTAAAGGAAACTCAGGAGCAGATTTAGGTCAGAGATAGGTGACACTGCTGCAAAATCCAAGACAAGTACCAGCTACTAAGCTTTCAGTGGTTTTACATTCATTTTTACATAAAATTAGCTGAATGGGTCAGGAGTCTTGTTCCTGAGATTGTGTTTACATCCCTGCTGTTATTTGCACAGTTTATTTTTATACACAAATATTTAGTAGTACATATATATTTTCACACTTGGTGATTTTTTTCCTACTCAGTATTTTAAAACCAATAATCCTATTGACCATCTTTCTTGCTTAACATAAAAAGTTAAACTACTGAGAATTATATTTAAAATACTCCTAACTGTATAATAATTTCTGATCTCCAGTGGGCATGTTGACACAGTTTGATTCAGTTCAATACGTTACATCGTCTGCACTTTTCTAGAGAGAGACTGAACAAGATCTACCCTGGTGTCTCCCCTATCTGTGTGAAATGATCTCTAGCTGAAGACACTCCAGCACACAGCTTTATTTTGTGTTCTAAGGTTCAAAATGACTGTTTTGAGATCTTTGATTTAATTATATCTCAAATTATCCATGTGCAGGTGACACCAGATCTCCTCTGATGATATTATAAGATTAGGTGGGGGGAAACGGTGTTTTATATCCTATTGTTTTATTATTGCAAAGAAACTTCTCCTTAATCAAAGGAAGAAAGAGGATGCTCCCCCCTCAGAACTTTGGTTTAATGATCCTATAAATACATTACAACTCGAAAGAATTCGATACACTTTATCTGATAAACTCTCCTCTTTTCATGAAACTTAAACACCTCTACATTTTTACAGAAATAGCAAGTAATTAATAGCTTCTCGTGGTGTATTATTTACAATGGGGCATGGTGAGTAGTTGGGACTTGGTGGGGTCGCTCAATAAATATAATATAAAAAATCCTCCGATTATCCTCACTGAATCTCTAAAAACACGTTTCACTTAGGAATACTCTCCTCAGTAGCAGTTAAAACCAAACTAAACAATTCTAAAGGGTTCTGGTAGACATAATGTTTTTATCTGAAGACCTCATCAGGAGGTAGATAGGAGAAAACGTCCTCGTTTGGAGGAACTACTGTTCGCTGAGGTTTTTGTCCTCAATGTGAGAAAATTCATTTCATCTAGATGAGTCACACCTTCCTTTTTCATTAGCATCAACTCCATAAGTCTTCTTCTATGGTGAATGTCAAAGAGAATGTTATCCACCATCATTTAGGACTGAATAGGTGGCGCTCTCTTATTTTTTTTCTGTATAATTTTTGAGCCCAGACAAAGAGACACAGTCCACTTTTAGAATCACTGATTTGAACAATCTTCCATTTAGAGATCCTCAGATTTGGATCAGTCAATCAACAGAGGTTAAACTTTTAACTAATGTCAACATTTTTAAGTCTCAGGTGAAAAAATGTCTGAGACAGAAGCAGATCTGTTAACAGCACCAGCCCATGAACGCTTTATGTTCTTTATATTCCTTTAACGAGGTCTGAAACTTCAAGCTTTAAGTTAAAAAGACCCAAACAAGAATTATTAAAACGAGAAACTGGGTGTCAGGTGTGAATGAAATAATGCAGTAATGGTTACTAAACTAGTAAGGATTTAATGGAGGTTTGAGCTCAACATAGCTTGACTTGATGAAATTTAAAGTCCACCTGGAGATTACAGGTAAGAGTAAGATGTGTCCCTGTTCACTGTCAGGGCTGGTCCGCAGAAAAAGGCTTGATTTACCTAATCCTTAAAGGTTGTTTTAATGGAAAGAGAAATAAAAATCCTGACAGGATGAGGAGTCTAGTAGAACCTGCTGTTAAACATCACTGTGACTCCTTTGAGTAAGAACTGTTTAAAATACCCAAATATTAGCTGCATCTGCAGCAGCGTCTCTCCTAAAATGACAGATTTTACACCTGGAGCACAAAACGTTCTAAACCTTTGAAATCTCAGACTGGTTGTATTTTCTGTTTTTCTCCTCAGTTCACCTCCTCGTTCTCCAGTGAGGGCGCTCTACCTCCCAATCTGCTCCTCCCCTCCAACCTGGTCGACCCTGAGAGATTAAGTAAGGCAGATTTTCTTTATTTAAACTTTTGTTTTTGTGTCTGTCAGCTGATTGAAGACAGAATTGTTTGGACCACTCTCTGTCCTGCAGAGCGCCCTCCTCCCCCTGCAGACTGCCCCCTGCCTCTGCTGAGGAAGTGCGACGCGGCGGTCCCGGCTCACCTGAGCCCCTTCCACACGTGGGTGGAGACACTGGACAGGAAGGACGCCGAGCCGCTGGGTTTGACCGAGCTCCACCCAGACGTCTTTGCAGTCCCTCCAAGGTAAGTTAGCCAGATCAGGGGTCTCACTCCAGTCCTGAGGACTGGTCTATGGCTGTTAGTGACCCACTGAGAGAGACTTCAACGTCTTTCTCACCATCAGTCAGCTCCTCTTCTCATCTGATGGCAACTTCTTTTTCAAGTTTTCATCAGATGGAAATCCATGAAATTATAGTTGTTTCCTGTTTTTATAATATGTTAAAAAAAAAACAGAACACTACAAGTCGACTACTCCTTGAATCTGTCACCTGTCTGACCTACAGTTGAGCTTAGTCAAAGGAGACGGGTATTTTACCCTCGTTTTGTGAACTAGGTTTGTTGAGTTCTGTGCTCTGGAGCAGAGGAAACTAAACCATGTGGGTTTTAGACCCCTCCCTGGTTTAGGTCATATCAAACCATAATCTCTGATTCAAGCTGTTCTTTGTTCTCTCTCCTCAGGCTGGATATTCTACACAGTGTTGAAGTATGGCAGAGGAATTACAAACGGATCGTAAGTGAAACTAAATGGATCCTTTACAGTTTATCTGGTCTGTTTGTGTGGTGAGAACGCAGTAGGTTCTAGGATGGAACTAAAGACCTGAGACCCGCTGGAGGATCTGGTCTCAGTTTGTTTATAATGTGAAAGTGATCCGACACAACGATCACATGCACGCTGCTAGTTTGAGCCAAACGCCCTCCTGTAGCCAGGAGGGCACGCACACATCAGTAGCTACTGAGTAGCTCCTAGCTAGTGCTGAATGAACCGAGGCTCAATCAATAAAGTCCGTTAGCTCACTGATCTCTGATCAGATGATTAGATTTATCAGGTCTGACTCATAAAACACTGAAGAGTTCAAATAGTTGATAAACGGCTCAGAGAGAGGAGGTTGGATCGTGTTGTGGACTGGATCAGAACATAGAACATGCTGGTAGCCCCGCCCCCTGACAGTCTGACCAATCGGCAGACTGAACGTCGTCTCCTGGTCTGTAGTGACGCATTTTGTTTTCTGATCAGTTAAAAGAAACAAAACAACTGGAAAAAACTACAAATTAACAAAATGATGACCTGATTCAGAGCAGGGGACCTGAGCTACAGGTGTGAAATGATTTTTAATGATAAAAACTAAATAATGGGCGATGATGGTTCTGTTAGCACAGTATTTCACGAACCACTGGATTAGACTTTTTAATTTGTCATTCACATCAAACAGTGCACAGTCTGAAGGGGAGTCATTACAATGACTCAGGTCAAAATCTATAAGCAGCTATAATTGATTTATACAAAAAGAAACGGTGGTAACTGGAACAACAAAAAATAAATTAGAACCAATTATAGCCCTTATTTAGAAACATTAATAATAAATAATAATAATAATAATAAATAGGGATGCACCGATACTGGTATAGGTATCGGTTAAAGTTACCCGATACCAGGAACCAATACCAGTGGCTTCACTGTCTGTGACTTGTGATTTCTGTTGTAGTTTCTTATATTGAACACTAGGGGGAGCTATTGAGCTAAAGAGGAACAGTGTGGGTTGAGAGCTGGAGATGGTGCCAAATAGTTCATTTTATTTGGTTAAAATGTGGAAAACTGCAATCATTTCACTGTGAAATCACAGAAAATGGTTATTTTTCACCTTATATTTTAGTTTTGTGATCATTTTTATTAATATATATATGTTATTTTTTATCTAACTCAGTTATTTGTTGTAAAAAGCAGAGAAGAAAAAATAAAACCTGTATTCCAATTTGTTGCATTTTTTGTGTGGTATAAGTATCGGTACTCGGTATCGGCGAGTACTCAGATTTAAGTATTGGCATCGGATCGGTTTTGAAAAAAGTGGTATCGGTACATCCCTAATAATAAACCATTCCAGCTGTTTCAATGTAAACAATAGTAACAGAATACAGAGTAATGCATTTGGATTGTTATAGAGGAATAAATAATAGGAAAGAAAACAAATCAGTTTTAAAAAAATAGATTTCAATGTAATTTTCAGAACGTAATCACTTCCTCTACAACTGATTTACATTTTGAGTTAGCCCAGTTTAAACCAAAACAATGGCTGTAAGTCTATTTTTACAAACACTGAGCTGAAACATGATGTCATGGTAGCTGAGCCTAACACACTCTTGAGTTTTTAAGATTTGACCAGAACATAAGATCTCCGTTTAAACCTGATGGGCCTTTAATTTGACTGATAGCTGTCTTGATGTCTCAGAGTCACGCCAACACAAAGTCGAGGGCTGAGGTGCGAGGGGGAGGCAGGAAACCCTGGAACCAGAAAGGAAGTGGGAGAGCTCGTCATGGAAGCATTCGGTCTCCGTTATGGAAAGGAGGTGACTTGAACCTGTTTCTGCCGTTTTGTTTTTACTTTTCATAAATAAAACAAGAATCTTCTCTGTTTAGAATCCAGAGCTGCTGTTTCAAACTGTGTCACCTATCAGGAGTCACCTGGTGGTGTTTCTCCTTCAGTCGTTTGATATGTTGGCATTCACACGTTGATGATCACTGATTCTGACAGGCGGAGTGTCTCACGGGCCGAGAGGACCGAAGAGTTACTACTACATGCTACCCATGAAAGTTCGAGTGCAGGGCCTCAAGGTGGCGCTGAGCTCCAAGATGACTCAGGTGATCTGGATCCAATTTCTTTCTGAGCAGCTAGCAATACCGTAGCATGAGGGTGAACGTAGCCACAGTGAGTCACATACAGACAAAAAGGACAGAACAGGAGTCAAAACGCAACAAATGCGTGAAAAGAATCTCAGCTACAGTAAAGGTTCACAAAAACATGGAGTTTGATTGGTTACTTATTTAAATTAAAGACCAGCTTCAGAACGCAGCTCTTTACAAAGTCAGTGAACTGGTTTAAGGTTTAAATGTAGAACTTTTTTAGATGTTATTCTTTAGCATCAGCCGTTATTTCAAAGGGATATCTGATCATTTTAACGTAGCGCTCTATCAGTTAATTATCTACAGCTCTGACAGGAGGTTTATAGAAAAAGGTCAAGACATGAAGCACAATCAAGCCGTTTCTTCATATCTTTTTTGTAAAATCAGTTTAGGTTTTATGAAAAATTTTAGAAAGATCCAACTCTCCTCCACTCTGATGATGTCATCACTCCACTCTAAGTCTGAGGGTGTAAGTTTAGTGACCAGCGTATGTTCACTACGTTTATTGGACCACGTGACGACTTTCTAGGGCCCTAGATAGGGAATGAAAAGATACAGAATTTAGACACCACTACAAACCGGCTGCCTGAACATTTCTGGCTCCAGTCAGAGAGCTACTTCCTGTTTATACAGACTCCGCCTGTCTTGAGTGATGTCACCAGTGGGTGTGGTCCTTACTGTAGATAAATAACTGATAGGACAACACTTCAGAACCACCCAAGTATTCCTTTATTATTCCAGCTGATTATTCTTTAGTCATCTTTTAAAAAATATCAATAATTTCCTGAATGACTGAGAATTCGACCTCCTTCTCCTTACAGACTTTCAGCAGATAGACGTGTTAGTAAAAGGTTTGATGATGCCTGTTATTAATAAGTTCTTTGAGTTGTTTTAGTAAACTTTGTTCTGTTTGTGCAGCAATATCTTCACATTGTGGACTCGCTGAACCTCCCCACTCCAGACCCTCAGTACCTGCTGGAGCTCATCACACACAGACACTGGGGGGAGTCTGTGTTAATCGTTGATGTGTGAGTATCTGCATACAGACTGAATGGTTTACCCTCCAACTTGTAAATGAAAACATCTCTGTTCTTGTTGCTTTTAGAGGTGAAGAGTTCCCTGAAAATGTTCTTCATGCTACAGCTGACCTAAAGACAGTGAACCTCATCCCAGCTATCGGTGAGCTGGCTTCTCTAAACTTTTCATCATCCATATATAGTGCATCATAGACCAGTTCATTCTACAGGTCTACAGGCTTTAAATGCTCTCTCAAAAGAGCCTTAAGAATTAATAATGAAACTAATTTTATAGAACCATCAAATGCACTGTTTAATAAATCAAAATGCATCAGGACCTTACTGTGATTAAAGTTCAACATATCCAGGCTTCCTTCTTAGTCTGGCTTAAAGGCATACTCAGTAGCCAGGTAAACAATGTAGCTTTTAGAGTTTTTTTTTTAAGCATCTTAACAACGTTCCAACATAGTATAGCCATAAATATATTGTGGAGATAAAAAGAACCCAAAAGAAATCGATAAAGTAGATGTCCCGCAGTTCTCTAAAAACTTCAGCCAATCCTATCGTTCGGTCCGAACGATAGGATTGGACAATCCAGCTGTCTGTCTGCCGCATTTCCTCACTGCTTGGATTGGCATTAATCCGCCCGGACACATTTTGGGGCAGAACATCCTGGAAGTGAAAGTAGAAGTAGGACAGAGCATAGATATCTATATATCACTAGATGCCCTATGTGGGACTCTACGGCGTCCCTACACGGCGGCCATCTTGCTTCGTACAGCAGACGTTCTGCTCTCTATGGCAGCAGATGGAAGGTGAGCGATCAGCTTAACTAAAAACACTCATAACTTGATAAAAAATGAACGGATTTCCAAATGCCTTACTTTCTTACAAACCTTATTATGTATAGACCTGAGATATGATACTTTTAGAATTTATGAATTTCCCGACTATTATTGTTATATTTTGATATATATTCACAGCCACGTCTCTGACGTTTATAAAAATGCAAACCATTTGAAAATCGGTAAAAAATTGAGCAAGTTAGACGTATTTAATAGTACATGCTCCATTGACACCAGTGTTAAAGGGGGCAGCTGTACGAACTAAGATGGCCGCCAGCATAGGGACATCAAGGTCCATTGACGAACAGCGCAGGTGAGATATCTAGTGATATATATATCTATGGGACAGAGAGCCGGCGGGAGATTCCATTTTAAGATAAAAATACCAGAGTCCCCCCCAAAAAACACCTTTTCAGCTAGCAGAAAACTAAAAACGTTTGGAGGTGAAAAGAGGAAAAGCTGGGGGAACATTTCTGCGGCTGGAGTTAGACTCTGCTTTGTCACCTTTGCAAAACGTGTTCCTATGTCCGCGGGAGGCTGGCGTAAGGATTTTACCCGACGCGAGGGGTGAGTTCACCGAGACGTGTTTCTGTAAAATAGCTAGGAGACCTCGTTTGTTTACCTGGCTACTGAGTATGCCTTTAATGAAGACCAGGAGATAAGGGTACTATGATGGTGATTAGGATGTTTGTTTTGTAAATCCAGGCTTTCAGTTTGAATCTCAGAGAATTCACATGAAAACCAACGTTTTAAATTACAGGTTCTTGAAATCCTAGATTTTTATGTGGTATTTTCAATGTTTTGAAAGTGCTTGAATTTTTATTAAAAATCGTGACGGGCTAATCGCCGTCTAAAACTCACAAATCCAGTTTATATTCCCAGTCCATGAACTCACCATCTCTAAGCTAGTTAATGCAAAGAGATGTGAACATTTTTACTTCCAGAAACATTAGTTTCAAGTTGTTCAGAATGTTCTTAAAGCATTCTGTTATTAAAGCCGCATTGTGGAGGATTTCATCAAGAGAGCAGTTTTTGAATCTAACGTCCAAAGGCTCCTCCTCAAAACACCTCGACACGCGCGTCAGGTCGCGTGTGCGCGCGTGCACACGGCGCATATACGTTGCGGGCATGAACTGTACAGCTCATTGTGTAGGGTTTAATCACTCACAGTTCACAATCTTATTCCAACAATACTACAAGGGTCTGATGAGCCCTCTCTGTCCCTGCTGCTTCTGATATTAGCTCTGTTAGAAGCGAGCTGCTGCTGGACTCTGAAGCTGAACTTGACTCGGCCCTGGATGAACTTTCTGACCAAAATAAACGCGTAACCCTGTCAAGCCTTGACATTCTGTGAGGTGAAAGGTTTAAAAATAAAAATAAATCCATCTTTAGCTGGAGAATGGGTAGGTTTTTAGTAGAAATGAGCTGTGAGGCTGAGACGGCAAACAAACACACGGAGCGTCCTGTACGACAGCGCCCCCTACTGGTACAGGTTTGGTCGATGCGCGTGCATGTTGAGAGAATGCAGACATTTGAATTTCATTGGCTGAAAAATGTCGGCGGCAAGAAATAATGGAAAGGGGTCTCTAGGAGGAAGGAGGGTCTTCATCAGAATGACAGATGTTGTGGAACTCAACCCATAGATCATAGTTTAGACCTGAAATATCATTTAAAACATTTAGAAAACTTTGATACATAGAAAAATAATCCAGAGAGCTGCTTTGATAGTTCTCCAATTGGAAATTGGAATCAGAATCATTTGATCAGGTCACAACTGAAGAAAAACTGGAATCGTCCCTTAAAAGCAGCATCACTGTATCTCTACTTGACTGTAGCTGATGTGAGGCCTGTCCTCCCCGTCACACCTCCTGTCAGTGGGTCTCAGTGTCTGGGTCATCTACCAGCTGGCTTCTGGTGGTAGCTTGGAGGGATCTGGGCCCTCTGGTCCTGTCGGGCCCCTGCCAGGGGGTGTCCTTGGGTCTGGATCTGCCCTGGTGTGACCAGCTGCTGGCGGGGCCTGTCCCTGTAGCTGCTGGGTGGAGCAACTAAAGCTACAGGAGAGAGAACTTGATTCCTAAAGACCAGCAGGCCACATAATGTAGAGTGAACCAGGAAAACCAGCATTTCCAGTTAGAACCAGAATGTTTCAGTAAACCAGTGAGTTTGTTTGGGTCAGGTCAGAACCATCCCTCTCTCTGATTCTGTCCCATAAATCAATTAAATGAATATGTATTCAGTCTTCTGACGTTCAGAAGCTCTAATGAATTCAGTCTGATGTGATCAAACCAGAAACGGACCAAATACTAAAAACATCTTCAGGTTCACTCTGAGCCCTCCAGATTTTGACAATCCACACCTTTTTATTTTTCCTTTCATTCTGTTCCTGTAGTCTCAGGGTTGTGTGTGGATTCAAGTTTTCAAACATGTTTTCATATTTCTGAATCGGAGTTATAATGGATGTGGGCATTTCAACGGGATCATTTTAATCAATATTGTCCAAGTTTGTTTGATAATAAAGCCATGTCTTCCTTTATAAGAAATACCAGACATTTTATATTCACTGTAGTTATTTTATCTATCATTGTGCTACGATATCGATTTGATTTTATGCTTTTTAGTCCAAATAAAGAAATTAAATTCAGACTTTGTAAAGGAGATTGTCTAAATGTGTCGTCTTGTCTCCATCAGGTTTGAATGTCCACAGCATCCTGAAACATGAAGCCCTCGTTCTCACGCTGGACACGGTCAAGTTTCTGGAGGACAAACTCCTTTGGCACAATCAGCGTTACACGCCTCTGTATCCATTCAAGCTGCCATACTCAGACTTCCCATAGAAGAACAGACTTTAATATATTCACTGACAACAGTGTGATGCTTTACTTTGTTTATTTGTAACAAATAATAAATTGTGTAAAGTTTGAATGGGTTTGCATGGATAGAAATGCTGTCCTCCTTATCAGAACCTTCAAATAACCAGAGTCCACTGATTTTAACAATGACCTTTATTACAAATAGCGCTAAAACAGACAATACTAAAATCACAACCCTCAACCTAAAATGTCCAAATGCAAAAGAAACAGTGAACTTAGCTTATCCAGTTGTTGTGACCCGCCCTGGGGTCTAAGCTCACAGCGCCGTCCAACGCCCCGGGGATTAACGTGGCTGGTGGCGGTTCAGTCGAGTCCTCCGGTAGAATGCAGCGTGGGAGAATGACCGGCGTAGATCACGGCGTCCCTCTAACAGCCCCGCTGGCTAACTACAGGAGGCGCGGGCCCCCCTCCTCACACAGGAAACACTCACCTACTTAGCTGTCTCCGTCGCCGGCAGCTGTAACCAGCTGCGATCGACCCCTCCCCCCGTCACCAGGGCACCGTGTCCACAAACACCGACCGATCACTCTCTCATCCCAGGACCGTCTCACCACCCTTTTAAGCCCTCACAGCGTCCTCATCACCGCAGCGATTGCTTGCAGCTGGTCCAAAGCTACACACCGGAGCCGCTTGCTCCGCCCCACATCACAATAGTATAAAAACAATAAAAACATTCATTCCAAATATCTGAAAAGGCCTAAAACTGATAATTAACTCTTTGTGGGAGGAACCCGTTGGCCAAATCGTTCCTTATCTCCCAGCGGAGCGCCGAGCGTTTCTTCTCAGTAGGAACTACGTAGGTGTTGGGCAAGTACACTCTCCGAGGTTTAGGCTGAAACACAAAGAAAACACGATGTTTTGGCAGGGAAGTTGTTGAGATTTCTACATGTCAGACTAAAGGATGGTTCATGTAAAGACACCACAACAGGAGGAAACCCAGGAGCTTTTAGCCAACCCTCCCTTCTCATCAAGAAGAACTCACATTGTTCACACAAGCAGCTGCTGTGGCTCAGAAGTAGGCTGCTGAATATCATCACTGTCTGGAAGTAAAACCTATCTCTAGAACAGGAAGTAGGCCTCTGACTGGAGTATTACTCATAGCTAGTCAGATCAGGAGAGACACTGCTGTAGATTGTGATAAATTTGCTTCTAGTTTTCAGGTATTTAAAACGACTCTCGCTGAAAAAGTCAAACTGATGTGTTAAAACCCTATATTGACTCAAACCTAATTATTCGGCCCTACCAGAACCAAGTAATTTATCGGGCTGAGTTGGGTTTGGACAGCAGAAAGAGAGAGGGGAATAAACTTGTGTTATAATTATAAAAATAAAGAATGCTGTCTGGGTTTGAGGATTCAAGTCCTTCAGGTCATTTCAGGTTCAGGTTGAATTTCTGGGCCTGTTGAGAACTTTACTCGTTGGGAAACCTCTACAATTTAGCATGAGCTGCCCGTGCTTGTTGGAGTACTCCATCTGAGATTTTTGTTGTGATCTGGTTTTAATGACTTCTGACTGCTAATCCCACCTGTCTCTTATAACCTTAACCTCACCACTTACCTGAGCCATAAACCTTTTCTTATTCTAACTCCTGACCCCATGTCCTAACCTTAACATTTACCTAATTACTTTTTTTTCTGAAACTATACAACACCCCATAACAATTTTGGATACAAAAATAATTTACCCTTAAAAAGCCACTACATACTGGTTAAGTTTAATACTTACGTGTAATACATATTTCTAAAACCTGCTTTAAATAGTTTAAAAAATTAATTACTTAAATCTAAAAGTAAAAACAGTCCCAAGTTTAAAACGCTGTTTAATTTTATTACCTTAAAATAAGGCATATTTACGCAAAACTCAAGTTTTACCGAAGTCGACCAAGCCGTTAAGAGCCACTCCGGAAACTTCTCATTCGGACTCAGAACTTCGAAGGGACAACATCTCTGCTACTCTAAAGCCCCAAACATATACACAATTTATTCTTTTTTTTACATTAGTTTTTTTGAAGTTTTTTTTTAAATTTTTTATTGGTTTATTAAAAAGTTTTTCAATAACATCATGGGATGAAAATAATTAAAATTATCTGACTCACCTGGGAAGGGGGAGGAGGACAGGTACAAGGTGGAGGCGGTCCTCAGTATTTTGCCTTCGTTTTTTGTCCTCGGTATTGGGGGATTTATTATAAGTAGAGAAAGAGGATAGACTAGGAAAAAAGGGAGATGTGGGGGAGGAGAAACAGGGTCTGAGGGATTGAAGAAGCCAAAAGTTCCTCCGTTTATTTGTAACAAATAATAAATAGTATAAAAACATTAATTCCAAGTATCTGAAAAGTCCTAAAACTGATAATTAACTCTGTGGGAGGAACCCGTTGGCCAAATCGTTCCTTATCTCCCAGCGGAGCGCCGAGCGTTTCTTCTCCGTAGGAACTACGTAGGTGTTGGGCACATACACTCTCCGAGGTTTAGGCTGAAACATAAAGAAAACACGATGTTTTGGCAGGGAAGTTGTTGCGATTTCTACACGTCAGACTAAAGCAGGGGTAGTCAATTAAAAATGCCAAAGGTCCAAATCAGCATACATGACCCGGCTGTCGGGGGGCTTCCAGGATGTCTGACATAAGCCAATGACGCCAATTCTGCTTTTAACTTACAGTGTGTAGGTTTAACATTTCTGTGAAGATTTTATTGTCTTTAGTTTGAACATGAGGCTGAAGAATCTTGACACTTCTAGAGCTCAGACAGAGGCTGGGTTTGTAAGGACAGCTGAACTCGACTCCCTCTGATCCACTGTTTGAATCAGCTGTTAGCTGTGTGTAACAAGAAACATTAAAACCTGTTAAAAATGACCTAAAAACCCATCAGACCTGAGTCACAAACCCAAAAACCAAGAGAGCAGATGAGCTCTGAGACTGAGAGGGGAATAAACTTGTATTATAATTATAAAAATAAAGAATGCTGTCTGGGTTTGAGGATTCAAGTCCTTCAGGTCATTTCAGATTCAGGTTGAATTTCTGGGCCTGTTGAGAACTTTACTCGTTGGGAAACCGCTACAATTTAGCATGAGACCAAAAGAATGTTTCCAACTTTGATATGCTGCCTTTGAAATACTACAATTAAATGTGTGTACTAAGTTATTATGACTCACTCTACACACCTTCACCTTGTTTCTACTGGACACTGGGTTGGACCCTGATAACTGTGGTTGCTCATTTAGCAGCAGACTGGACTGGAACGATGAGTTTAAGATACAAATTCAAACAAATCTTGTAAAACAAGTAGCTCATCAGTGTTTGAGAGCTTTACTGTATTCTACCTAAAATAACCGACATGTCTCATGGTCCAGATGGACACGTTTGAGCTCATCTGTCTACATGACGGCATGCTGAACCACAGCAGAGATTTTTACAGGTGAACAAAAAAACATGATTAAAACTGCTGCCCAGAGCAAAAGAAGGCCTGACCTGTAACAACGTTATGAAGGAAATACTAACTTACAGGAGGAGGCTGGTAGGCCAGTTTTTCCTGGAAACAAAAAAATAAAACAACAATGTCATGTTTAAAATAATTTGATCAATTCTGTAATGAATATAAACACTTTTACAACCAATAAACTTGAAATGAGCCGTCTGTGTCTCAAAGCTAAACAATAAAACTGAAGACGTTCCCAAGTCACGGTCAGGTTTTCACATGTTGTGGGGATGTGGTCTCATATTGCAAAAAAAGCAAAAACAAGGATGCCCACAATTCACTTTTACAAACGTAATGCTAATGGACGGGCAAAATATGCAAATGTTTTAAAAGAAGTGAACTGAATACAAATAAACATGTTCTGGAAGTGAGTTTACTAGTCCAACAGCTGGTAGGACGGAACTGTTCCTGGTGTGTTCTGGGACTGGTGGAGCGTAGCCTGAGGTTAGAGGGGAGGGGCTCTAAAACTTTACCTTTATCTCCCAGTGGAGAGCTTTCCTGTCTCTCTCCCCAGGACATTTGAACACATCCCAGACCTGCTTGTACTGATGATACCTGCAGAGACAAAAATGAGCACATGAACCAACTCATCAAGTCAAAGAACCACAACATGACAGACAAACACAGCATTCTGGGATTCTAGAACACAGTGTTGAGTGGCAAAAAGTCAAAGTATGTGTTGAAGAAAGTTACTGAACCCCAACTACCTCCAGGGTGCCGTGAAACTGGCTGCCCTCTGGTTCTCAAGGATGGGTCAGATGCAGAGAACAAATTCCACTATGTCACATTCAGGTGTTTACACGTGACACTGGGGTATATTCATCGTACAGCGGTGGACACAAATCACTCCCCCTTATAACTGTATCAGACTCTTAACATCACTGTTTTATTTTATCCAGGTGTGGGTCAACGTTTTGTAAAGACGGTTCTTGCTTACCTGGCCACTGCATCAGTCTTCTTTATAGTCTGTTGACTCATCACTGGTCGGATGACTCAAAACACAAAAGAGTGGTTAAAAATTATTATCACGCTTAAAGGGACGTTTGGGTCGTTCTGAAATGACGTTCTATCAGTTATTTATCTACAATAAGAACCACACCCACTGGTGACATCACTCAGAGTAAGCGGAGGAAGTCATCCTCTGACTGGAGCAGTACTCATGGCTCGCCAGATCAGGAGAGACACTGCTACAGCTCAGTGACAAATTACCAGCTGATTTTCAGGTATTTAAAACAACTCAATTTCAAATAATTCATACCGATACGTTAGAGTATTACCCGTTAGTAAACCTCTACAATTAGCATGAGGCTGTTTAGTTATTGTATTTATTCTGAGTAGGAATTCAAGCGTTTGGTTAAAACAAACTAAAAAAAAATCAGTCTCTTAAAAAATTTGTAAAGGTTTATCAACAGGTAGTGTTCTAAGGCATTGGTGGGACTTTTTGTTGTTTTAAATGCCTGAAAATGATTGGCTAATTTGTCACTGATTTGCAGCAGTGTCTCTCCTGATATATTTTTTATTTATAAAATTTCTTTCATTTTTTATAAAATAAACATGACGTTATCAAACAAATACAACTTATAATACTTAAATGAAAAGGAGCAGAAAGAAGAAAATCATATATGTTCTGCCCCATTTACACCAGCAAATAAATCAATAACCGTAAAAATAAAATGTTCACTAATAAAAATGACTGAAAGACAGCTGCCAAGCAGCATGCCAACCATTTGCAAACAAATACTTCAGATACTAATTAGTGCTGTCAAATTTAACGTGTTAACTGTGACGATTAATTTGGAAGACATAACGCGTAAAAAAAAAACAAAAAACGCATTTAACGCAACTTGTGTTTGAAGCAAGGCGGAGCGCTTGTCAACATCAGATTTCCTACAGCTCCTTGACATAGCCCGTGTCCTCCCTCCCACCTGCTCCTCAGATCTCATCAGTTCACTCGCTTCACCTGTCTACCCGGTAGTGGAACTCTCCGCTCCTTCCACCGTAAAACCAAAAGTAATCCGCGGTGAAACTGGACGGTCTCTAGCCTTTAAGGTTTATTCCTGCTCCTTTCTCGCTGTACGGTCCGGTTCGGCTCAGTTCAGCAGGGAGCAGGTGTTACGGGTCTAGTCCTGGTCTGACACCGAGGTCCGAGCGGACAGGGGTGTCAGTTCGGCTCGGTACGAGAAACCCAGACCCTACCCCTATCTGAAAAGTAAAACCAGTACCGGACCGAGGCGATCCCATTCCCACACTAGTCTTTAAACAACAGAGACCTGAGTGACTCGGACCTCTCGTTGAAAACGAGGCAGACCGTGGGTCAGACACTGCAAAAAATGATTCTCTAGTGTTTCCACATGTTGGAAATCTTTTATTATTATTTTAAAACAACACCCTTCTGAGGCTGCATGGTGGCGCAGTTGGTTAGCGCTGTTGCCTCGCAGCAAGGAGGTCGTGGGTTCACGTCCCGGCTCTGCGGCCTCTCTGCGTGGAGTTTGCATGTTCTCCCCGTGCGTGCGTGGGTTTCCTCCGGGTACTCCGGTTTCCTCCCACAGTCCAAAGACATGACTGTCAGGCTAATTGGGCTGGTAAATTGTCCTTAGGTGTGAGTGGGTGTGTGGTTGTTTGTCTCGTTCATCCCCCGCCTCTCGCCCCTTGACCGCTGGAGATAGGCACCAGCTGCCCCGCGACCCTCTGTGGAGGATTAAGCAGGTATAGAAAATGGATGGATGGATGGAACACCCTTCTGAAATTGTACATAAAATAAACAAATAGATTCATAAAGTACTGTATTTAGGGTCTGTCCAGTTTTAGTCAGGAATTTTTGTTTTTCAACTGTTTTGAACTGAAATGCAATTTAAATGCATTTTTTTCATCAATTATAAAAGCTTTAAAAATGAATTTTTTTTTTTTTTTTTCATTTTGGCATGTTTCTTGGATGGTCATTGTAAACTGCATGTAATTTCTTTTTTCTGAAAAGAAGCAATTAAATGCGATTAATTTTGTTCAGTTTTGCGATTAATTAGTTAATTTATTTTAATCGACTGACAGCACTAATACTAATTCAATCTATTAACTACAATTCTTTGCCGAGCAAAACAGGGAAAAGAAAAATAAAGAAAGTACAATCAAGATTATTGTATATAATTTAACATATTTTTTTAACATTCTTTTTAAACATTTTAATTGATTTTACCTCTTTCGTTTCATATTCCAGATTGTTCCATAACCCGACTCCATACACGGAAACACATCTCTCCAACACTTTAGTTCTACATCTAGGCTTTAGAAATATCTCACTTCCTTTTAAGTTATAACAACTTTGCCTTTTTTCAAATTTCATTTGGATATTTTTTGGTAAAGATTTTATGTGAGCTTTGTAAACCAATTTTAATATATTATGATCAACTAAATCTTCAAACTTTAATATTCTCAACTTAGCAAATGATGGACTGGTTAGAGCTCTAGAACTACTTGAGTAATGATTCTTATGGCTCTTTTTCGTAGAAGAAAAACTGGTTGCGTATGTGTTTTATATGTTGTTCCCCAGATCTCAATACAGTAAGTCTGATATGGAACAATCAAGGAATTATATAAAAGAAATAAAGCATTTTTATTCAGAGAATCCTTTACCTTATGCAATATACCAATTGTTTTTGCTATTTTAGTTTTTACACCATTAATATGTGGCTTCCAAGTAACATTTTCATCATTAATGACCCCTAAAAACTTAATTTCCCTCACTCTTTCAATAGCAACATCTTCTATAACTAGTGACATATCAATATTTGCTCCTCTTGGACCAAATACCATAAAATGAGTTTTATCAAGATTTAGAGATAGTTTATTTACATTAAACCACTGTTTTAGTTTTTCTAGTTCTGTTTGAATTACATCTCTCATATGTTCTACATTTTCACTTGCATGAAAAAAGTTGTGTCATCTGCAAATAAAATACAATTCAATATTTTAGATACATTTGTAATATCATTAATGTATAGATTAAACCGTTTAGGACCTAGTACGGACCCCTGAGGAACCCCACAGCTGATGTTATACGTGTCTGATTTGACATTATTTATCTGAACATATTGTTGCCTATTTCTTAAATAACTTGTGATCCAACTAAGTGCTACTCCTCTGATACCATACTTACCGAGTTTTTTTTACAAAGAATGTTATGATCTATGGTGTCAAATGCTTTCTTAAGATCCACAAAAATACTCACTGCATAATTCTTCCTGTCAGTTTCAGAAGAGATAAATTCCATTAATGCCATTGATGATGAATGATTTTCCCTAAATCCATACCGACTACTGCTCAAAAGATTATGTCTGTCAAGAAATTTGTCTAGCTTGGCAACAAATAATTTTTCCAATATTTTTGAAAATTGTGATAGGAGGGAAATTGGTCTGTAATTTGTAAATATATGTTTATTTCCGTTTTTATAAAGTGGGATTACTTTGGCAATTTTCATCTTTTCAGGAAATATTCCTGTTGAAAAGTTTAAATTACATATGTAAGTCAAAGGTTCTATAATATAATCTATTATTTCCTTCACGAATGACATGTCCAAGCCGTCACAATCCACTGATCTTTTACTTGTACATTTTTTTACAATCTGAATTATTTCATTTTTTTCAACCTTATTCAAAACCATACTGTTTACATTATCAATTATGTTATCACCTGCATTTTTACTTGTATCAGGAATATTCCTTGCCAAACTTGTGCCTATATTTGCAAAAAAAAAGTGTTGAATTCATTCACTATTTGCTTATTTTCGGAAATGTCTGCATTTTCTTTAACAAAATAATTTGGAATTGTAGAATTTCTTTTGTCTTTCTTTACTACCCTATTTATTATCCCCCATGTTGCCTTTATATTATTACTATTTTGATTCAGTAAGCCACTATAGTATTCTTTTTTATGTTCTCTTATTATAGATGTTAATTTATTTTTATATATTTTGTACCTATTTTCAGCTTCTACTGTTCTTAATTTAAAAAATCTTCTGTACAAGTGATTTTTTTTTCTTGCAGGCATTTTGGAGTCCTCTAGTCATCCACGGTTTACTAACCACATTTATCTTAGCCATTTTCCTTAATTTACAGTTTCTTTTGTATAATTTACACAGCAAACACATGAATGAATCATAGGCTACGTTCACATCTTTTACATACACCTCGTCCCAGCTTTGTAGTTCCAGGTCTCTTTTAAAGGCCTCTAGGGCTTTTTGTGATCTATCCCTTACTTGTATTTCTGGTGAGACACTTGGCACATTGTACTGGTTCTGTTTATATACTGTAAAAATTGGTAAGTGGTCACTAACATCAATCAACAGGATCCCACTTCCACTCACTCCCTCTAACACATTTGTAAAAATGTTATCAATTATCGTTGCACTTAGCGCAGTAATTCTTGTTGGTTTATTTATCAAGGGGTTTAACCACAAACTACTCATTGAATTCACAAAGTCATTTACTGTCACTGACTCACCTCGGTTTCCTAAATCAATGTTAAAGTCCCCACATAGAAACACATTCTTATTGCTGGTCCTTTCAAATAGCTCCCATATTTTTTCTGTGAATAGATCCACCCCAGGTGATATAACTAGCTATAAGAATTATTCCAACCAGTAGACTAAAACTACGTTCACACTGCAGGTCTTAATGCTCAAATCTGATTTTTTAATCAAATCCGATTTTTTTTGTCTGGCTGTTCACACTTCAACTGAAATGTGACAGCAAACAGTCTCCAGTGTGAACGAATCACGGCCCCAAAGCGGCCCGCATGCGCAGACGATGACAAGACGTCACACATAACGCGCTCCGTTTACGGAAGTAAAATGGCTTTTGCAATAGACTTGAACATGGCCCAATTACGGTAAGATATCTTTAAGGCTGAAATACACCGGAGACCTCAGCGCTGCGCCACGTCGCGCTCGCACCGTTATTTTGATTAAAAACCATTTTAGTCTGTCAGATCACTCATCACACGGGGACCGCCACAGTGCGTCCCAGAAACGTGAGTCCACGCCATGGCGCTAAGTTCACTTGAACAGAATTGTCACGTAATATATTACTAATCAAGTCCAAAACCTCACTTTCTGTCCACTGACTGCCTCCGTCTCCAGTATCAGCTCTACGTGTTGAAGCGTTTCCTTCCGCCGGCGCATTTAGTGGTCTGCCTCCTGTCAGTCACGTACGAGGCGGATTCAATGCGACATGTCCGTTCAGACAGAAGTCGCTTTCAAAAACATCAGATACGTATCCGATTCAGTACCACATATGAAAGTGACCTGGGTCAGATTTGAAAAAAATCTGATCTGTGCCGTTCAGACTGTCTTAAAAAAAAAAATCAGATATGGGTTGCATGAGGGGAAAAAAAATCGGATTTGAAGCGCATTTGGCTGCAGTGTGAACGTAGCCTAATTCCTGTTTCTAGGGACTTCACCTACTTTGAGTGATGTCATCAGTGGATGTGGTTCTGTGGGCGGCATGTAGCTCAGTTGGTAGAGTGGCCGGTCTGGCAACTGGAGGGTCGCCCGTTCGATCCCAGCTCCAGCTGGGTTACATTGTCGTGTCTTTGGGCAAGACACTTCACCCATCTTGCCTACTGGTGGTGGTGGTCAGAGGGACTTGGCGGGCGCCGGTGCATGAATCCCCGCCTCTGTCAGTGTGCCCAATAGACAGCTGAGGCTACAACGTAGTTTATCACCACCAGTGTGTGAATGTGTGTGAATGGGTGAATGATTGTTGTGTTGTACAGCACTTTGGGGAGTGTAGAAAACTCTAGTAAGCGCTCTAAAAATACAGGACATTTACCATTTCTTACTGTAAATAAATAACTGATAGAACAACACTTCAGAATGACCCAAACGTCCATTTAAGTTCCAGGACATCAGATTAAATCTGATGAAACAAAATATATATTTTCAGATGAGGAGAAATTCTAACAATTCGCACAAACCAGGTAACTGTAAGAACCAACAGAAGAAAACCAACAACAAAAGGTCTGATGGTGATTTAAATGATTTCTGACTGCAACTTTCAGATTTGTCAAGTGAATGTTGTAGAAGAGAGAAGAAACTTACAGGATTTTGGTTTGGGTCTAACATCACAATCGCTTTGAGAACGAGTCTGTTTGGGGAAAAAACAAAACTGTGTGATCAAAGAAAAAAATCCTCAAGTGTAATCAATGCAGAAAAGACAAGACAGAAAAAGTCAAAGAGAATGAGCTTGTATAAACTAACACATATTACTCACCATGGCTCTGTTATAAGACTCAAAGGTGCTCAAGGAGATGTCATCATCCTCCGAGGTCTGGCTTTCATCTGAAACAACTTCATGCTCTGCCTCCAGGTCCTTCTGAGCTCCAACTAAATCCAGTTCAGCCATTTGCTCCTCCAAACAGCTCGCTGCAACTGCAAAAACATCAGTAACCATCAACAAACTCAGAGGTTTACTGCTGGATGTTTGAGAAGTTCCAGCTACCACCACATTCTTGACTGCTTCAGCTGAAAGTGGGACATTTCTCTTAGATAACATAAAATGTGTACCTGTGAGCAGGGACTGTGACTTAACAGGTGATATTTATCCCAAAGTGGGACTGTGAGGCTAATGTTGCTCATAATGAACATGGTGCTACTGTCTGCAGGCCCAGGAGGCCACAGGACAACATGAGCACTCAGTGTTTTTAAATCTGGAAACTCTACCCTTGTCATGTCTCAGGTTTCCTTCCCACTCCTCATGCATCTTTTCCATCCAGCTGAAATCCACTTTAGAGTCGATAAACTTGACATCTGTGTTGTTTGAAGACTGGCCTGGATCAGTCTCCACTTTGTCCTCTGCATTTGCATTACTCAACTCCTTTAGATCTACTCCATCTTCTAAACACACCTCCAATAAGAGTGTGTCTCGTCTGTGAACGATGCTCAGACATTCCTCTGATTTAGGCTTGATCACTTCATACTGATGTTGCTCCTCCTCTGGTTTCAGATCAGTGACGTTGATCTTTCCCTCATTTCCAAAACCTGCAACGTCAGCAACGAGTTTCTCTGACAGACATGCAGGAGGATCATGTAGATCTGGCTCATGTGTGGCTTCAGTATCAAATTCATCAAAGCTGCAGGGTGATCGACAGTCTTCATCACCATCTTTCATCTCAAAAAGATCCCCTCGACTATCCGTCTCAAACTCCACTATAGTATGGTCGTCTCTGTGGTCTCCTCCCTCCTGCTCCTCTGCTCTATATGTGCCGTAGCCAGAGGTCATCATGCTTGGAGCTGGACTACCAGAACTGCTAATATCTTCATCATCATCGCTTTCTCCTTCCAAAACCTCTCCAGTGAAGGTTCCCTGGATGTTCAGCTCCAGCTTTTCAAGAGGCGCCTCTGGATTGTCCACAGGCTTGGAGTCAAAGTTTACCTCCTCCTCGTCTTCTTCAGCTTCAAAATCAGACCAAAAGGAGGAGCTGAGGGAATTCTTGTCATCACTCTCTTCGTCCCACTGAGTATTACACATTTTGTACATGGTGGAAACTCGTGCTTCTGCTAAGGTGTGCAGTCTGAGATCAGTAGAGGCAGATGGCTTAAGGTTGGAGCTAAGAAGATTAGCCTCAAAACATCTTCTTCCAGCTGAAACAGCGCCCACTGCTGGTGATCACATGGATTACAGGCACATCTCCAAGATTTGAATATTATGAAAAAGCACACTGATTTGTCACACATTTCAGAAAGTGAAACTCATTCATGGATTTCTGACACGTCGACAAAAATATTTCTAGCTTTTATTTCTTATCGTGTTGATGACTAGGCCTTACAGTAAATGAAAACCCAAAATTCAGTGTCTTTGAAAATGTAAATATCTAGGATAAAGAAATGTCATAAAAGTGTGTTGTTTTCGAGTAAATGGTTGGTCCTGCTGGAAAATGAAACCAGCATCTCCTCCTCATGTCAAAGCCACTCCTGAACCAGAAACCACCTGCCCACACTGTTAAAGGTACCAAAAGCTGCTTCAGTGACCATATGGTGATACTGAGCTCTGATTGGCCAGCAGACTGCCCTGACCTGAACACCATAGAGAATCTATGGAGTGTCAAGAGGAGGAGGAGAGACACCAGACAATAATACAGATGACCTGAAGGCAACCTGGGCTTCCATTATACCAGTGGTGTTCAATCCTGGTCCTGGAGGGTTGGTATCCATGTTTTAGAGCAGTCATTCTCAAACTGTGGTACGCGTACCACTGGTGGTACGCGAGCGCCCCCTGGTGGTACGCGGAGGACCCAACTCATTTGTTTTTAATGAAATATTGGTGACTAAAATAGGGAACTTTTTTTTTTAAAATTAAGCGTTTGTAACGGGAGGTGGCCTAATTTGGGTATATTTTCACCACTATTAAAATATTTTTTGGCACGCGCCTTCTGACCGCGCAGAGCGGATTAAAATCCCAGCGAGCAGCAGCTGTGTGTAATGACGGGATCTCGCCTTGCCTTTTTCCGCTTATCTAGGTCCGGGTAGCGGGCCGGGAGCCCAGACCCCCCCACTCCTCAGCCTCCTCCTCCACCACCCAACTTGTCCAAACCGCCTCAACTGGTTCTAGATCAGCGGTTCTACTCCGAGTCTCCAAACTCCAAATGTCCGAACTCATTCTGTCTCTAATAATCCCGGCCGCCCTGCAGGAAACTCATTTCAGCCGCTTGTATCTGCGATCTCGTTCTTTCAGTCATTACGCAAAGGCCCGGCTCCAGTGGGAGAGGGAAGAGGGGGCGTTTTACACACATTGGGGTGCAGCCGGTCGGTGTTTGAGCGGGGGGGTGGGGGGATTGTCACCGAGGTGGTGCGCTTCCATCGGTCCGTGGCGCACGCCCGGTCCAACTAATGAGCGCTCCTCTACCGTGGAGCGCAGCGGGACTAGAGCTGCGCACATAACGCACTTGGGTTCGGACCTGATCCTTCAAGCTGATCAATACATCAATTCCATTTATTTTATTCCGCCTTTCTGACCAAAATGAACCACATTGAGTTTCCTGATTTGTTTGAAAACAGCTGATCTACAGGTTGATTTGGTAACGAGGCAGCGTGGGGTGCGTGACAGCTGGAGGAGAGAGAGTGCAGACCCAGAAAACTACTTGATGTTTGTTTTTTTGTAACACGACAGCTAACAGTCTTCCTGTTAGTAAATAAAACTCAGAGATTTGGAAAAACTGACTTTTTGTGTGAAAGACCATTACAACATTGTTAAAATGAATGAAAAGTAAATAATGTTGAAAATGTCATTATCATATTTTTTTATTAATAAGTGACAGATAAAATTGGATTATGACTGGATTTTTTTGTACCCTGTAAGTCAAATTATGAAAATGTCTAGCGAGACCTCTGATTCCAGTTAAAACAGTCAAATTGTGCATTATTTAAAGGTCCAACATCATGGTGGTACTTGAAGATCCTACATAGGTTTTAGGTGGTACTCGGGTAAAAAAGTTTGAGAACCACTGTTTTAGAGGTTTCTCTGCTTCAACACACCTGATTTCAGTCAGTGGGCGATCAAAGGCCTTCTGCAGAGCTTGATGACATACATAACTGGTGATTCAATCATTGAACCTGGTGTGTTGGAGCAGGAAAACGCTAAAACATGATGGATACTGACCCTCGAGGACCGAGTTTGGACACCACTTCACCTCAGAAGCTCCACAGGCTGATCACCTCCATGCCATGAAGCATTGATGCAGGAATTCATGCAAAAGGAGATCCAACCAAGTATTGAATGCATATAAATGAACAGGTTTTTCAGAATCCTGACATTTCTGTTTAAAATAACATTTTTGATTAATTTTATGCAAGATTCTAATTTTCTGAGACACTGGAATTTTGGTTTTCATTAACTGTAAGCTATAGTTATCAGCATTACAAGAAATAAAGGCTTGAAATATTTCCCTCTGTGTAAAGAATCTAAACAAGTTTCAGAAGAAATGAGTGGCAAAAATATGTAATTTTTTCATGATATCGTCTTTAACAGATTAAAGGGATGCCTGTGTCGTTATGAGGAGTTGTTCTATTGTTGTTGCAAAAATGTTTGCCAGGTTCAAAACATGAGTCAGAGAGACTGTATTTTTATAAAAATAATTATAGGTAATTTATTTACATATTTAGTTAAGCCTTACAGCCGATCTACAAGCGCAGCACAGATTGAGAGCATTTTTCATAGAGAGCCCCCGACTCAGAGCGTCAGGCTTTTTTATAGCTCTGATACACTTCCACACACACACACACCAAGTCAATGTAGGAAAACAGGATGAGTTTCATAACTCTGCCTTAAATAGTCAGCCTTTCCTCCACTGCTCCTTTCCTGGAATCATGACTTTGCACTTTTCTGATGGAACATCTGGTGTTTCTGAAGAGTTGTTTACGAAGTACAACTCTGGGTGAAAGGCCTCACTGGACCTCTATAGTCTCTCTGCATTTTCTCAGCTAATATGTGACATATCATTAAAATCCACAACACTATCAGTTATTTATCTACAGTCAGACAGTTTTAGTTTATGGTGTAGTTTAGCGACTCATATCCTTCAGTTGAAAGAAATGGTCTCGTGCTAAATTGTAGAGGTTTAAGTCTGGATAATTTGTCACCAATCTACAGCACTGTCGCTCCTGATCTGCCTAGCCATGAGAATTGCTCCAGTAAGAGGAATATATCCTGATTCTAGAGACTCTGCCCTCTTTGAGTGATGTCATCAGTGGTTCTTCCTCTAGATAAATACATGGTGGCGCAGTTAGCACTGTTGCTTCGCAGCAAAAAGGTTGCAGGTTCAAATCCCAGCTGCAGCCTTTCTGAGTGGAGTTAGCATGTTCTCCACATGCATGTGTGGGTTTCCTCTGGGTGCTCTGGTTTCCCACACAGATCACAACATGCCTGATTGGTTGTTAATATCGTCAGTCGCTTTGGATAAAAACATCCACTAAAAATTTTTTAAAACAGCTCTATAACCGTAAAACGCCACTTAAAATGACCCAAAGGTTCCTCTAAGAACACCTGATGCTATGATTTTAGAACCTTTCAACAGACAGAGCTTTACAACTACAGGCTAATAACCTCACTCCAAAGTTGATATGCTGTATTAACTGTGATGAACACCACCCACTCGCATACTTTTTTCTTCATATTTTAAAGATCTGAAGCACACAGAGTATGGTTTTTTCTGTTTTCTCTGAGTGATCATGGCTCAGGGGAAGCTAGGCAGTCTACCATGTGGGAGACCAGGGTTCAAGTATCCTTGGGCAAGTTACTGAAGCCCAAACCGTCTCCCAGGTGCCATTAAAAAACTGGCTGCCCTCTGCTCCTCAGGGATGGGTGAAAAGCAGAGAACAAATTCTACTATGTGTACTGAGGTGTACACGTACAGTATGTGTCCACTAGTTCCCCTTTCCTTCTGTCACGTTTGTGTTTGTGACAATAGTCCATTTATAAACTGTGCAGTGGAGACAGGTGATCAGAAGCAAAGGGAACACAAATAGCTCAAACTTGCTCAACTTCATGGGATGTTTACATCAGCATAAATACAGTACAGAACCATCTGATGCTGAGGAGGAGCAGCCAGCAAGAGAGTTGGATAAAAAATGGGCAGAGCACAATAATTAATTTAAACAGAGAGGAGTCAGTTATTACCTGAGCCTTCACTGTAGACAGATTCATCACAGATCAGAGATTTTCCTTCATGTTTCCTGAGGACAAAAACAACACGCGTTACAGGCGCGTTACAGTTCACAACACTTTGATGTGTGTTAACTGATCACATGCTCCGTTTCGTAATATGCAAAAAGAAAGTTATGTTGATCGTTTTAAAAAACACATTTTTAAGGCACAATAAAAAAGAAACGTGAGTAACAAAATATAGTATAATGACTTATCTACAGAATTGTGCTCAGGTGCGTTTGTGATTTGTCTGATCTGCTCTGAAACAGAAAATAACTTTTTTTAAAAGCTGCTTTAGCAAATTTGGAAAAAATTTGCTTAAAACTTTTTTTTTCCATGCCTCTTAACGTTCTAACATAGTATAGCTATAAATATATTGTGGCGATAAAAAAAAGAAAAGAAAGAAATTAATAAAGTGGCTGTCCCGCAGTTCTCTAAAAACCTCAGCCAATCATACGTTTGGAACCGAAAGCAACTATTGGACAATCCGGCTGTCTGTCTCGTTGAAGTGCCTCACTTCCTCACTGCTTGGATCCGCCATTAATGCGTCCTGGAGCATTTTTCAGCAGGACATCCCAGAAGTGAGAGAAGGACAGAAACAGCCGTCTGTCACCGCTTCAGTTTTAAGATAAAATACCAGAGTCCCAAAAAGAAAAACACCTTTTCTGCTAGCAGAAAACTAAAAACGTTTGAAGATAGAAAGAGGGAAAAATCAGGGTGAGCATTAGCATAGCGTTTCAACGGCAGGTGTTTTGCTCTCTATTGTTACTGTGGCAATGCGCGGTCCCATGTCCGGGAGAGGTACGGCATACTGTAAGGATTATAGCCAACGGGAGGAGTGAGAGCTCTGAGATGTGTTTGTGTAAAATAGCTAGCTGTACCTAGCTTGTTTGAAGATTAACTATAGCAGCTTTAACAGTTGCTCCCTTTTCTTATACACCCTCAAATTGATTAATACAACTTAATTAATTGATTGTAATCTAACCATTTAACAAGAGGATGTGAACTTTATGCATGAAGTTAGTAAATATTCCTATCATTGTATGCATCTTATGTTCACAGTTTCTTTAAAAAAAAATTTCCTCAGAAAAAACCCCCAAAACAAAAACAGTTGGATAAATTGGTTCGTTTTCTAACCTAAACCCACCTCAGGACTTTTCTCTTGATAAAGGGTCTCTGCTGTGAGTCTGAGGAAGAGGAGGAGCAGTCTGACAGCAGAGACTCCTGGGTATCTTCAGCATCCCATTCCACCTGCATTCTGTTGGGAGCACCTGGAGGGAGCTGGCGCTTCGGAGCCACCGAGTGCTGAGCGTACGAGTCGAAGCATCCCTGCTGCCATCGAGAGTCTCTACTCTCACAAGTGGTGGACAGCTGGGTATCAAGACAAAACAGACAGAATGGAGGCTTCCTTTAAACCAGGCTCAGTGATCACGGGTTTCATGTGGGATTGTTGGCTAATTAATTTCCAGCAACACAACTTCATCACCTTTATATAAATGGATATATTTGTAATTAAAACTGGATTCCCTGCAGTCAGAAGTCTTAACAATGAGACCAATGTTCACATTTAATAAAGAAAGTCAAGGCGAGGAGGTCATGATGGTTAAAATAAAAGAACTGTTTTACAAACAGGTTCTGCTAAGTCTATTCTAATAAAGTTCATGTGTTCTACTTAAAGAATCACGAGTTGTTCAGCATTTCCAGCATAAAGGGCTCACCTGTATTCAGAGTGATTTAATGGTAAAGAAATATTTACACAAGAATGACAGAAAGTTAGGGGTCATTGAAGGACAAGGTGTTGTCCTCAGACAGAGTTTTCAGGTAATTCTCTCACTCACCTCCACGTACCTGTCCAGATTTATCATTTAAAAAATACAACCTATGATTCACAGACATCCTGAAGTTTTGTTGCTGGACAGAGCCGTTAGATCTAGTGACTGGTAGCTTTATATACAGTGGTGTGAAAAAGTATTTGCTCCCTTACAGATTTCTTGTTTTTGCTTACTCGTCAAACTTAAGTGTTTCAGATCAGTAAACAAATTTCAGTATCAGACTAAGATAACCTGAGTTAATATAAAACGCAGTTTCCAACTGACGATTTTATTGATTAAAGGGACAACGTCTATCCTAACCAACCTGGACCTGTGTGAAAAAGTTTTTGCTCCCTAAACTTAATAACTGGTTGTAATTCTTCTGGTGGCAACGACTACAGTTCCAGCCAGTGGACCAAGTCCTGAAGACCAGACCATCACACTACCACCATCATGTCTGACTGTTGATGAGGATGCTTTGATGAAATACAGAGTTAGTTTGACTCCAGGTGGAACGGGACACATATTTTAACCACACTACATTTTAAATGGTCTCAGGTTTTCTTTGTCCAATGCTGAAATTATTTTGATGATCTGAAACATTTAAGTGTGACGATCGAGTCAGAAAAATCAGCCCTGTAAAAAGATAATGTTCTGTTCCGTTTCCAATAATTAGAACGGCTGAATAATCAATTAAATGATCTTAGGAGGCACACAATCAGCCGCAGCTTTCAACAGGTGAAGCTGGTTGAACATATAGAGTACTCAAGGAATAAATGGATTATTCAATAAAATACTTGATTACTAAATATTTGATTGCTGCAGCCCTAAAGTATTTTCTAACCAACAGAGACGGGGAAAATAAGGGAACTCCATACTCACCTTTCTGTCATGGTTTGTTTTCTCTGCATGTAAGAAAAATCCTTTTCCAGAACCATCAGAGTAAAATGGATGGACTGTGAAGAGAGGTTAACCCAAGAACTCATTTAAACTTACAAAAACACTAAAGAATGAACATTTTATCTGACATTCATTTTAAACAGTGGTTCATTGCGTGCTCCAACCCTTTTCCTTGATGTAAGCAGGAGGACTTGGCCGAGTTGTGGGGGCCAGGTTTTCCCTCTGACCAAGGCGTATTAGTTTATCAAGATCTGACATGACATGCAAATAATTAAAGGTTAAAATAAAAGATGAAAACAAGCATGTTTCTTTTTAAGATATAAAAACAAATACAGATTTTTTGCATTAGAGCAGAGTTGATCAGAGACAGAGGGTCACTGGATGAGGAATAAACGACTAACCTTGCTTATATTTAAGTATCCTGTGTCTTGGGATGTTTTCATGGCCAAGGAGAGCCAGCTGTTCTAGGATTTCTTCCTCTGAGTAATCCAGGTTGTCCATAATATTGTCAGCTTCAATTTACTGAGGGGAGTAATAATGAATGAATGAAATGAATGAATGAATGAATGAATGAATGAATGAAACTTTATTTCAGACAAAAAGGTTTGTCCATATCCCAAGATAAAAAATAAAATAAATAAATAAAATCAAGTTAAAACCATAACATACAAAAGCACAGATAAACCCATAAAATTAGTACAAAAAATAAAACACATTCCCATTACAGACCATATAAGCAATTGTTCCAGTGTTTAAAAAGGTCTGAGGAATACCTTGTGTCACTGGAAGTTAGAGTTGACAGAGCTCTGACTACAGTGTTAGTTGACATACTCAATCGGCAGATGAATTTATGCATGTAGAACCTCAGTAGTGCATGAAAAGTAGGGATGTTACTCACAACAAACATTTGACTTGCAGAGGTCCATCTTGGGAGCCTCATGAGGATTCTAAAAGCATCCTGATAAGCCACTTGTAATTTCTTCATTACTGCCTTACTATAGCTGCACCACAAGTGGGCAGTATAGAAGGGAGTGCAGAAGGATCGGAAGAGGGTCACCTTGACATAATCTGAGCACATGCCAAAGTTACGTGCCAGAGTGTTAGCCTGCATGTACAGCTTACAGCACTGCCTCTTAATATCCTCATCATCACGGAGGTCATTTCTTAAAATATGCCCCAAGTATTTTACTTTTCTCACCACATCCAGGACTTGATTTGTTAAGCAAAAAGATGGAAAGTTGAGCTTCTGGTCCTCCTTAGTTGCAGCAATCATGACAACACTCTTTTTGGGGTTAAACAAAATGTCAAATTGTTCACCATACCCAGCACAGACCCTAAGCAGTTGCTGCAGGCCGGCGCTGTAGGGTGACAAGAGGACTAGATCATCTGCATATATTAAATGATTAACAAGGAGGTCACCCACCAAGATAATAGACTAAACATTAGGTTAAACACACAACAATAAGAAGATTCATGGTCTTTTGTAAATATCTTGATTGTTTTAAAAACATCCAATAAGAAGTTTAGCATTTCCTAAAACTTACTTTCATTAAAGACATACTATGCAGTTTTGGCTTGTTTTTAGCACCATCTAGTGTTCGTTTTAAGTAGTGGTGGGCCATCAACGGTGTTAATGGCCTTAATATCGCCAGACTCTTTATGGCGCGACAAAAAAAAATAACGCTGTTAATCTAAATTGGGTTCCTGGGTCTGTACCAGCTATCACCAAATGGCGGACTCCGATCCTGATTCGGTTCTTTCCGGAGTCCGGACCCGGGAGGCGCGCCCTGGGGATGCGGCTACTTCACATGGATCCTGCACCTGGACACCGGACCCTCAGGTCCGAGGGAGGGAGGGAGGGAGGGAATCCTGTATCTATACCCAGTCTCCCTCCCTGTCAGGACCCTCACCTGGACCAGGAGGCCAAGGCGCTGAGGCCTTGGCCTCTCAAATCAAACAATATCAACACTAAAACATATCAATCTGTCAGTGACTTATCAGAGGTTTATCTTTAGTTTTCAGAGACTCATATTAATGTTTAAATCCCCCCAAAGTGGTTTTATTTAACAAAAACATGACGAACTATAGGAAGGAACTATAGGATAATGTGAAATAAACAGTAGAGAAATAAAAGGCATTTGAAGGTAGATTTAATCCATTATAGATAAACTGGATGCTACAATCATTTTGACATGTAAAAAAAAATCAGTTTGAAGTTACTTGACGTAGTAAAAAAGAGAGAGTTGATGCTTTAATCAGGTCACCTGTAAACTAAATCTAATCCTTTATTGTCAGATGAGAAGGTTTCTACAGTAAAAACTATTAAAACAGAGTGAGCCTTAGAAAACAGCTGTAACGTTAAAGGAGACAGACCTCTGATGACAGCGGTCAAGGGGTGAGGGGGGGGGCACCCTGGACAGATCGTCAGTCCATCGCAGGGCCACACAGAGACAAACAGGACAAATAAACAACCACACACTAGACTAATCAAATCCAAGTATGCAGTTTTTTAGGTGGTTTTTGAAGTAGCTCTGATTAAAGGTCGTTTTCCTTTAATTTACTACCCTTTTGACTCAAAAAACAAAAATATTCACTTCCAAAAACTGCTACACAAACATTTCTCATCATTTTCAGCTGTTTTGCATAAATTTGTTAAACAACATCAGCTCTGCTGAAAGCTACCAGTCAACCATTTGAAGGACTTTAACTCTTTAAATGTCAGTTTGTTTACCTAATGCCACTATACTGATATATTGATCATTTAAATAAAAAAATACATGTGTCTAATAATTTCTATGCTGATGATAGTCAGCTCTACAGCTCATTTAAGCCAACCAAATCCTCTTTGATTAACATCCTTGATTAACATGATGACTACCTGCTATATTATTTTCCCTGACAGCCAAATGCCTGGACTCAAACACCACCTTGGTACTCTGGGTTCGTCTGTCTGCTGAGCCTCAGGTACCTGGGTGTTGTCTTCTATTCTGCCATGTCCTTAGAGCACCACTCTCAAAGGCTAAGTAGAAACTGATTTTTTTCAGCTTGGAAGCATCTCCAAACTGAGCACCTTGGTGTCTAAATCTGAATGGAAGACAGTCACACTTATCTTATTTAGATTATTATCTGTTTGAATAAAAAGGAACTCAACCATCTTCAGTCAGTCCAGAATGGTGCTACAAGGTTTTTAACAAACAAACACATGAAAAAGAGAGATTACACTACACCTGTTTAGTCTCTTTACACTGGCTTCCAGTACATTTTAGAATTCATAAAAAAATTTAAATCCTGACGTTTAAAGCTCTGTGCTGCCCTACACCTCTGATCATTTAGAACTTCACACTTCTTCTCTCAGACTGAGATCATTTCATCAAAGGTTGGCATCAAGTCCTCTGACTCATTTAAAGACTAGAGAAGACAGAGTTTAGAGCAGAGGACCATAGAATATGGAATCATGTGTTTCCTCCATCTTCAAATGAATCTTTTATTGAGCAGCTGAAGACACATTTATTTAGACAGGCTTTTAACTAGATTTAGGCTGCATGATTTGATGTTTTTGTCTGCATTATTTATGCCTTTTTATTTTATGAACATTTGTTTTATATTTTGGCTGCATGGTGGCGCAGTTGGTTAGCACTGTTGCCTCTCAGCAAGGAGGTCGTGGGTTCGCGCCCCGGCTCTGCGGCCTCTCTGCGTGGAGTTTGCATGTTCTCCCTGTGCATGCGTGGGTTTCCTCCGGGTACTCCGGTTTCCTCCCACAGTCCAAAGACATGACTGTCAGGCTAATTGGGCTGGTAAATTGTCCTTAGGTGTGAGTGGGTGTGTGGTTGTTTGTCTCGTTCGTCTCTGTGTGGCCCTGCGGTGGACTGGCGACCCGTCCAGGGTGTCCCCCGCCTCTCGCCCCTTGACCGCTGGAGATAGGCACCAGCTGCCCCGCGACCCTCTGTGGAGGATTAAGCGGCTACAGAAAATGGATGGATGGATGGATGTTTTATATTTTAATTGTGAATAGGGCTATATAAATACAGTTTACTGACTTGATCAGAACTGAAGATGAGCAAACAAATTTAACAGCAAAAAGTAGAAAGAATTAAAGAAATGTTTTTATAGAAGTCAACATTCGTTCTCTGACTCAAGAGGGTAGTTAAAACATTCACACAGTGTTCCAGTGATCCATTATAAAAAATTTAAACTTAAAAACAGAGAAACTCTATTACAAAAAGATGTGTCATTTGCAAAACAGCCACTATAATGGACAGATGAAGAAAGAAACTGCAGAAATGGACAAAAATGTCCATAATGACGGTTAACTGAATGCTGAATCGGATGCTAATCTCAGCCTCGTTCATAATAGTCATAAAGGAGGTGGATATATGTTGGCTGCTTTATAGAGGTTCACATAGTTGGATAATTAACTAAAAATGTTCGACAGACAGAGTGAAGCTATAGCAGCTAGCAGCTAATGATAAAACAGAGAAAAAACGAACTAAGAGGTTGCTCCAACGAGTCCGTCCTCACCTGAAGAAAGTCCGTGTTGTGCCAAAGTTATTCCTTAATGTACGAGAAGATTAACAGAGTATCAAAAGTGATGAGTTCCTGTTTACAGGATAAGGAAAACATCACCGAGCCAACAGCGGTTAACGAGTTTAAATATGACGCCTGCTTACGTCATCTTATTCTATTTCCGGTTTTTATTCTGGCGTAATACAACTAGAAGAGAATTAGCGCCACTTATTGACCTGGAGTGTGAACAACAGGCAGCAGTGTAATAGAGAAGTTACTTGAAAATGTAACATGAATGCTGAATAAAATAACTGAAATCTGCTGAGAAGGTTTAACCTGAGCTGAAGCAAGTCAATAACAGCTATTTTTATATTTATTTAAACTGCTGCTGATTACTTCCACATTACCAGTAGCAATAATTGTAAGTGATTTTTAACCTTTGTGCTGTCTTAGGGGATCAAATTGACCCCAGAAGACTGGAAAAACTCTATAGGCCCCAAAATATAGACAATGCAACATGGTGGACAGCCTTTTGATGAGGGCCATTGAGTCCCTGTTCTAGAGGAGTGTGAGTCTAGTTCACATAGCCAGCAGTAAGTCTGACTTGTTCCTGGTGAGTGTTGGATCCTCCAGGGCTGCCCTTTGTCACCAGTACTGTACATAACCTTTATGCACAGAATTTCAAGGAGCAGCCGTGGTGTGAAGGGTTTTAAGTTCGATGGCAGGAGGATCTGATCTCTGCTTTTTGCAGATGATAATAAACAATAATAATGCATCAGTTTTAGATAGCGCTTTTCTAGGTCACTCAAAGATGCTTTACAGAGTTGCATTATTCATTCACACAGTCATTCTCACCGGTGGTGGTAAACTACGACAGATGTCTGTAGCCACAGCTGCCCTGGGGCAGACTGACAGAAGCGAGGCTGCCATTCTGCGCCATCGGCCTTTCTAACCACCACCAACATTCACACTCACATTCACACAGGTAAGTTGGGTGAATTGTCTTGCCCAAGGACACAACGACAATCTAACCCAGCCAGAGCTGGGGATCGAACCTGTGACCCTCTGGTTACCAGACCGGCCACCCTCCCAACTGAGCTAGTGCCGCCCTAGTGTCCTAGTGGTCTTCCTAGGTTCATCAGGTAAGTTCATAAGTTCATTTGTAAATCTTATTAAGGACCTTTCTTGTGAAATGTGTTAACGTCCTTTAACTTTTCCTGACTAATGATTTGGTTTAAGTTAGACCAAATATAAGACCATTATTTTTTCATTGCAATTACATGTTGGTGTCCCCCAACAAATTAATATTCATATTTAGAATGAATATTTTGTTGGTCAAGACTCTAATTTCTGATTGCTACAAGGAAGTTTAATATAAACTGATCCACAGATTTTATTCAGCAAAACTTCTTCAGAGATATAAAGATGAAATGATGTTTCCTGCTCCTGTTGTGGAAACGATGCATTCCTGTTTGTTGTGTTTGTTTATAAAAACACTAATTACGATAGATGAAGCTGACTAGTAAGGTTCTTCTGTATTATGCACATGTTGTATTTGGCTGCACTGACTGCAGTAACAAAATCTCCAAAACAATATTCTTTATTCATTTAGTTTCATTCATTCAAGTTCCCCGTTCACTGATAACGTACTGTATATTGATGCATGTTCTTAAACAAGAAACCCAGTTTTCCTTTTGTTTGATAATAAATGGCTTCACCCAACTATAAACCCAACCAAAAATATCATAAATCCTGTCATGGTATGAAAACTTTTGAGCATCTGTAATGCACCAAAGTTAATATTTTAGATTAAATAAAACATTTCCAAGACTGATTTGATTTTTTTTTTAAATCTCAGCAACCAAAAATTAATTTTAAGGAAAAAAAAAACACATTTTTTAATAACAGTGACATCAGGTAAATCAGCTGACATTTAAATAAATAAAACCCTCAAAGAAAACTTTTTAATGAGACGTTTTTATAGCAGGTTTTAGAAGTGGACATGTTTGTCCTCTGATGAATCAGGAGGGCAGTAAATTAAAGCCTGGGTTTTAATTCATCCTTTTGTTTCTGTAATCTTCCTGCACTAGAACAGGTGCTGCCATCCTCCCAGTCTTCTGTCCTCTAATGCTGACGGGCAGCCAACTGAACCAATCACACGGAGCTCGTGCGTCGCTTCGGACCAATCAGGGCTCGTGTCTGCTGAGCGGGGCGGGAGCTGAGAGGAGGCGACGGGCTAGCTCAGAGGCCATTGATGCGGGTATTTTCTGAGGACAGAGCGATAGAATTCCCTTCGTTTCTACCGGTTCCGTCGGGTTGGAATCATGGTGTACCACTCGCTGGCCCTGCCGATGATCTGCTTCACCACGTTATGGGGGCTGGTGGGGGTCGTGGCTCCGTTTCTAGTGCCCAAAGGACCCAACCGCGGGTAGGTCGTTCATCTCACGGAAATTCGGGTCATTTCATTTATTAACAACCGATTCATGGTTTTTATGTATATTCTGTTCATAGTGAGTCATTCAGTTCCATTCATTTATTTGGAGGCAAATGATGGTGTAGCTGCTGTAG
>SSNR01000161.1:1151780-1182359 GCA_006937965.1 Callopanchax toddi | reverse complement strand
AAACAACAACCATGAAATCATGAAATCCATCCATCCATCCATTTTCTGTAGCCGCTTATTCCTCCACAGAGGGTCGCGGGGCAGCTGGTGCCTATCTCCAGCGGTCAAGGGGCGAGAGGCGGGGGACACCCTGGACAGGTCGCCAGTCCATCGCAGGGCCACACAGAGACGAACGAGACAAACAACCACACACCCACTCACACCTAAGGACAATTTACCAGCCCAATTAGCCTGACAGTCATGTCTTTGGACTGTGGGAGGAAACCGGAGTACCCGGAGGAAACCCACGCACGCACGGGGAGAACATGCAAACTCCACGCAGAGAGGCCGCAGAGCCGGGACGCGAACCCACGACCTCCTTGCTGCGAGGCAACAGTGCTAACCAACTGCGCCACCGTGCAGCCTAAATCATGAAATAATAAAATAATTATATATGAATTTTTAATTAATTGAATTTTTACTTTTGTGCACATTTAGGTAATCATTTATTTTAATGAATTAATGACACGTTTAATTAATGATTGCTATATTTATTTATTTAATGCCATATTTATTTATGTAATTGTGTCACTTTTGACTCCACATAAACTTTGGGACAGGAAGGATCTTCTGTGTTGCAGCAGATCTGAAGAACCTCTGACTGAAGACACTGTGTTGTTGAGTTACTGTCTTGTGTAGAGGATGTTCACCATGTTTTGTTTATTTCATGAAGTGTCCTCCTTTGTCCAATCAGCTCTAGAGGCTCCAAAGTCCCCAGAACAATAATTTCAATAATAACAACAATATTCAATAATTTTAACAAATCATTTCAGTGGTCTGTAGCCTGCAGCTCTATGGTCCCTCTGCATCAGCACTTTATAGCTTTAATAAAACTAAATATGGAAGTTACAGATTTAAAGTCCTCTGATTGATAAAATATTAACTACGTATTATCTGTGTATAAACCTCTACAATTTAGCATGAAACGTTTTGTTTAGTTTGTTTTAGCAACACATACAGTAGCAGAGTTATTCAGATGTTTAGTTTAAACAAAGTAAACAGTCTCCTGCTAAACTGTAGAGGTTTACCACCAGGTAATATAGAGTTCTAACGTTTCAATCTGACTTTTAAACTAGAGTCATTTTAAACACCTGAAAATTGCCACTTATTTGTCACCAATCAGCAGCAGTGTTTCTCCTGATCTGAGTGTTGCTGCCGTCAGAGGACTACTTCCTGTTTCTACAGACTCCTCCCACTTTGAGTGATGTCACCAGTGGGTGTGTTCTTACTGTAGATAAATGACTGATAGAACGACACTTCAGAATGACCTAAACGTCCTTCTGAGGAACATTTTTCATGATTTCTTATGTCCTGGTTTGTCAGTTTTTACAACTCAGGGATTACATTTCACTTTGACTGTGACTTAATATTTATTATAGCAGTAAACCTTCATGTGCATTATCATATTTTATGAAGCAACATTAAGCTTGATGGATTATTTAATGTACACACCATTTTTACCAGCATAAAACAAACTTCCAATATTATTATCTGACAGAAACGTGTTTTTGTTTTTTTTCTTTCACAGTGTGATTGTCACCAGTCTCATCCTCACTGCAGTCTGCTGCTACTTGTTGTAAGTAAATGTTTCTCCTTACTCATCATGATGCTTGGACTCTGATAGAAATTTTAAAATATTAAAAACCCTCAATAGATTGACGTTAATTTACTAAAAAAAAAACATAAGCATATGAAGGGCTGTTGTGTGTTTTCACCATCATTTATGTTAGTGATTTGATTATGTGCTTTGCTGAGTTTGTGCAATGAGAGAGGAGCATGCAGGGTTTTCTCTCCACCACTAGAGAGCGCTCCAGCTCCTCCAGAGAGTAACAACATCATTAAAGTAATGTGTCTGGGATACTTGGACAGTAGGATGCACACAGATGAATGGACCAGCTCGTTGTGCAGAATCTTTTATTTATACCTTTATTTAACCAGGAAGTCCCATTCAGATAAGAGATTTATTTTTTAGGGAGACCTGGTTGAGGTAATAATAATAATAATAAACTTTATTTATAAAGCGCCTTTCATACAAATAAAAATTGTAACCTAAGGTGCTTTACAAGTTAAAATGACCCCACATAAGCCATGTTCTCATCCCTCCCCCATAAAAAAAACCTTGAAAATGTACACACACACACACGCACACACAAAGGACATTGGGCTGAGTACAGATGAGCCAGGTAGATAAGGAAACGCCATCAGAGGAGCCCTCTGCACCGGGAGCATCCATACAGATTATAAAAGACAAACGTTGATTGAAACAACTTGTCCTCTCCAACCAAACATTGACATTTTTCTCTAACTGCTTCCTGGATGACGGGGGGTGTCCACACCTTTCAAGATGAGGGCCAAAATCAAAGACTTTTTCAGAATACCCAATCAAAGATAGCACATGCTCAAATTGAGAGAATGATGTTCACAAATCCAGACGTATTCCAGCATCTGAGCTCATCTCCTTTGTGCATCTCGATCAGCGTGGCATTGAGCGCATATGAGAGGATGCTGGACACCTCCTCTTGACACGCCTTTGTTTAAATTTGTAAATATGTCCTGTGTGTGATTCTACTTCAGCTTGCAGCAATTCTTAAATATACGACAACAGATTCATATGTAGCGACCCAGGATTTAAAGACCTATATTTAAAATTCAAGGTCTCAAAGAAGATGAGAAAATGCTAGGGGGAAACTACGCTGCCATGTGTTCCTTTTTTCTTTAAGTGCTTCCTCTCTGGTTAATGATGGTTAAGCCCCACAGATCATTAACCACACAGCCCATCTCATTATGGGGAGGCAGGCAGACGTGGGGCTGACAGAAGGGCTGTCAGGGGGCCGCTGGCAATTTATTCATTGTAATGTGTTACCAGAAATCACAGTGAGATGACGCGTTACTGAGGAGCTTGTGGCACAAATAATAAAGGGTGCTTTATAGATTTACTGTAGGTGTTTGTACAGTCATGATGAAAAGAAGCTACAGCATGTCTTCCTTTAGATCTATCCATTACAGCGGGTAAAATAAGCATTAAACAATCTATTTCTAAAAGTTCTATTGACATGAAATTCTCACCAGATGTCAGCAACAACCCATCCAGTTCACACAGGCAAAGAAATCCAACCATGCATGTCCATGCATTAAGTTATGTGTAATAAAATAGAATGATACAGGGGAAAAGTATTAAACACATGAAGAAAGGAAGGTGCAAAAAGCCATGGAAAGTCATGACATCAGCTGGAATCCATCAATAATTAGAAATCAACCCTGCCACTGATTTTTAAATCAACATCAGCTGCTTCCGTCCTGACTGATATCCTACAGAAAGGGGTCTCATTACCAAGGTGTCACACAGGAAGCATCTCATGATGGGTGAAACCAAAGAGCTCTATCAAGAGCTAAACATCCTGATGGCGTTGGTTACAGAAGAATTTCCACACCACAACCAGGTGCTCCACACAAGAGTTCAGACAGAGGGGTCAAAAGAATGACCAGAAGCAAATGATGTAAAAGACTGATGATGCTGAAAACATTTACTCCAACACATTACAGCTAAACGTGGTTTTACAGGCTGTTCAGTCAGGTTTCTACCAAAACTAACCATCATAAGTGAAAAAAATAGTGAAATGATGTTTCTTTTAAGGAGAAGGATGGAGTGTCTGTCCATCCTAGCTCTGCACACAAAGATCAGTGTGGAAGCAAAGTGGTCAGTGGAGGATTAAGACTATCTTTATAAGGGTGGCATGTGATCAAAACAGGGGGCGGGGCTTATTATCACAGGAAACCGTCAGACTTCATGACACACATTCAAGGTGAAATACATAATTACATTGTTCAGTAGTCAATCACCTACAGTATTCATTTTTTTCACAGATTTAAAAAGAACTCGATTCGTTTTTTATGTCAAATATTAGCATTGGAAAATAAAACACATTAGCATTGACACACACTCAGTGGACTGGATTTTATTTCTGTCACTTTAAACTCCGTTTTTTGCCAAAATACTTGCAACAGTTTAGAAAATAAACTTAGTCCTAAAAATTTTTTAGAAAAAACTGAGTTTAATTAAGTCTACTGGTAAAACAGGAAAACATCTTTTGCAAACCTACATTACAGATTTTATTGTACCTTTAATAATAGAGAAACTAAAAATATCTTACTCATCATAACATGTATGTACATATTTACTTATCTTTATGGGGTTTTCTTTCTATATTTGAATCACTTGTATTTTTTTAGGAAAACTTTATATATGAAGGAGGTTAAGATAAAGAAAGTCAACCAAAAATATGTGATTAAAAATAATTTTCAGTAATGTCACTCATTACAGCTTCCTAGTGTAATATTCTAACAATTTAAGATGAGAGTAAAACTAAACCTAACTAATTAATTAACTAGATGTAAATATGGCCTAACCGCCTGAAGGCAGTGCATCTAAGACACCAGTAGATGGCAGCATCGTTACAAACATCAAACAGCTTTTAGTTTTTATTAGATGAACTGCATCCATCTCAAGTTACATTTATTTAATATTTCTGATCAGAACCAGATGAGTATTTTTCTTCCTGCTGATTAATATTTTCCTCATCACTGCATTGATACATGAGCAGGAAGTCCAGTCTCTGTCTCCAAAGTCCCATAAGACTGCAGAGGGATGTCCAGATAAACTCCTAAAGCTTCAGTTGGATCGAGTGCCAGACGTTGGGTTGTGCGTTTCCTCACAGGGACACTAAGTCAGGGGTGGGGAACCTCTTCTTTCTCAGGGTCCTCTGAGGGGACACCCATAATGTGTAAAACAGAGGTGTCCAAACTGAGACGTGAGTGTGAAGTCCTCGCAGGCTGCAAAAAAATGTATTTTTTTAAATTGAGTAAAGCATCAAATTCTCTGGATTTGATTGGTTGATTGTTTTCTCGTTTCTTGGTCTGAGAAATGAATTTTGCTCCATCATCAGCAACAAGAACAGGATCTGGGTTTCTCTTCAGTGGATTCAGTCAGGATTAATGAACGGAGCACAAAAGTCTGTTTTTAGTAAAAGTCAGTGAGAGTTTCAGGTTCTAGTAACCAAAAAATTAAATAAATAAAAAAAAGATTAATAAAAGACTAATACTTGGGACTGAACTAAACCTTTTACTTTTTATAAATATTTAAATTGATCTACATTAATAGGCTTCATGTTAGTAAAAATATGAACATGAACATTAAAAATGTGTATCTGCATCAACATCCTGTTTGAGGACCGTTCTACCGTCCTCAAGTTACAGTCAAGGGCCACAAAAGGCCCACAGACCACACTTTGAACACCCTGGTGTAAACCATATGATACAACAGTTATAAAGAGATATAAGACCACAATGATCAATGTTTTCAGACACATTTTAAGTTTGTGCTGCCTTTAAAAACTCAACTAATATAATATCCTCCAAACAGTAAGGTTGTTTATAGTACTAATGATTATTTTCAGTTTTTCATTTCTGATTTGACTCGAGAAGAAGGTCTTTTTGGGTATTTAGAGAGCTGTATTAATGCAATCAGAGTGAAGAGAAATGAGTTTTTATGATTTTCTAACAAACAGTGACTCAGTCCTTCAGCTCCTTTCTCTGAATCCTTTCAACAGAAGCTGCTCTCATAACATCTCTCTGGTCTGATAAAATCTCAGGTGGTAACTATCAGTCCACCTGTCCTCTAGTAAAGTCTGAACTAGTGCTGTAGTACTCGAGATCGGTCTTGAGATGGCTCACATTCTAAGGTCCTGGTCTCGTCTCTGAGTCGACCTCGTTTTTACTCGGTCTCGTCTCGGTCTCTGATGTGCTGGACTCTGGATTTTTTCCAAGACCAGTCGAGACCACAGCTACTAAAACATCCTTTTTTATTGCAGCTGAGTGTGAAACTCCTGGCTGTGTTCAAATACAACTGATATTTTATAAAATCTGGAAGTTTTAACAGCCTACATGCACCAAGGATGAAAAGATGGGGGGAGAGGAAAGCTCTGTCAGAAATGTCATCTAAACCACTGGTGATACGATTTGCTTATTTAAAACACAAGATGGTCTCATTGTTTGGTCTTGATCTCGACTACAGCAGAACTCCTGTAACGTAGCTCCTCCATCACAGCCAGCCCCTCCACACTGAGTAACACCAGCTGCATTTTTACTTTGACCAAAAATACATATTTATCCATTCCTCCTGTAAGAAATGCAGCATTCTGCATCAATTTTTCTCTATTAATCACCATGATGGACACCTGTCAGTTCCCCTGTTGGATCTTGCGCTGACCCTTGAGAGGGTCGTCACCACAGCGGGAAAGATCATTGGCTGCCCTCTCCCCTCTATGGAAGATCTCTACAGCTCCCGCTGTCTTGGGAAGGCCCACAGTATTCTCAGGGACCCATCTCATCCCGGACACTCGCTCTTTGAACTGCTGCCCTCGGGCAGACGCTTCAGAACAATTAAAGCGAGAACAAGCAGGTTGAAGAACTGTTTTTATGCCAGAGCGGTAATTGCACTCAATGCTGAGGAAACCTGAACATGGGAATTGTGCAATAACTGCAGTGTGTGATGTTTTGATTTTGATTTTTAAATTTTTATTCTGATTTTTAACCCTTAGCAACTGCTGTTTTAGTATTTTATCGTATTTTAGTATTTATTTTTTATGTTCAGGCACCTTAAGGATTGCACTTTCAATTTCGTTGTACCTATACAATGACAATAAAGGTGATTCTGATTCTGATTCTTGACTCTGATCCTGGCCCGGATTTATGAATGACTTGATTTTACCACTGAAACACAACTAATTGTTGATCATTTTCTCTCTGAGTTTTAATATTTGTTTGAAACTACATAGTAGGCCTAATGAAAGGGTTCTATGAGCCGTAAACGGCCCGGGGGCCAGAGGTTCCCACCCTACACTAAAACAACATGGCAGCATGCAGCTCGGTGGTAGTTTTACAAACTGACTTCCCATGATAACAACAACTGCTGTATAAGGAGAACATTTCTTTGAGTTGTACTGTCTTCCTGTGTACCAACAGATGAATTCAGGGTGTTTTTATTTCTCTCTCTGTATTTGTTCAGCTGGCTGGTAGCCATTCTGGCCCAGGCCAACCCGCTGTTCGGCCCTCAGCTGAAGAATGAAACTATATGGTATCTGCGCTACTTCTGGGAGTAACCAGGGTGAGTCAGAACCTCCAACTCATCTTCTACATCCAGAGATGAACATCACAGATTGGGTGCTACCACACTGTTTTTTCTGCATGTTTATTTTTTTAATTTGACCTGTACTTAAAGCTGCACTCGTTCATTTGGTAAACAAGCGAGGTATTGCTAGCTATTTTTCACAAACACATGTCAGAGAGCACTCACGCCTCCCATCGGGTAAAATCCGTAAGCCGGTCTTCCCGAGGACACAGGACCCTGCATTGCTACGGTAACTATACAGAGCAAAACTCCAGCTGTAGAAACGTTCCCCCAGGTTTTTCCTCTTTCTACGTCCATACGTTTTTAGTTTTCTGCTAGCTAAAAATGTGTTTTTCTTTTTGGGACTCTGGTGTTTTTTCCTAAAATTGAAGCGCTAACAGCTGTTTCTGTCCTTCTCTCACTTCCGGGATGTTCTGCTGAAAAATGCACCAGGACGCATTAATGGAGGATCCAAGCAGTGCGGAAGTGAGGCGCTTCAGCGAGACAGACAGCCGGATTGTCCAATAGTATCGTTCGGTCCGAATCATATCATTGGCTGAGGTTTTTAGAGAACTGCTAGAAAACCACTTTATTGATTTCTTTTGGGTTTTTTTATATCTCCACAATATATTTATAGCTATATGTTAGAACGTTTTTAAGAGGCATGAAAAATACGTCAAAAGCTACATTGTTTACCAAATTAACGAGTGCAGGTTTAACCAGGAATGACCCTCAAGGGGAAAAAAAAATCTGATTTACTGTATAAGAGTTCCCTGTTTAAGTAAAGAGAGAATAAATGTCTACTAATGAGCCACAGGATGGATTTAAAAAAAATCTCTTAAAGTAATTAGTGGATGTAAATCTACACCTGATGAACATTTGTGTTTATTGGGAGGTTTTTTGTGAAAAATTGTGATTTAATAAATAATTTACTGCCTCTAATTGATGAACTTTTGGAGTTAAAGGGATGTTTGGGTCAATCTGAAGTGTCATTCTAGCAGTTATTTATCTACACCCACTGGTGACATCACTCAAAGCGGGTTGAGTCTCTAGAAACAGGAAGTAGTCTTCTGACTGGAGCCCTCTGCTCCTCAGTGGTCAAAGGCGGAGAAAATGTTCCACTATGTTGTACTGTGGTGTTTACATTGTACTGTAGTGAAGCGATGTGACTTCTTTAATGTTGCTGTGTTTGGTTTTGCTTTATGAAGTAATGGGCTTGGAAACACATTTTTAGACAGTTCTGATACATAAAAAACATAAAGTCACTATTGTTACAACAACAACCAGCCGTCATGGTCAACAACTCTGCTGTTTCTCATCTACTGATGCAAAAACCAGACATTTGTCACCGATTCTGGATCCACTTTGAAACTAAGGGTTGTTTCCACACCTGTAGTTCAGTTCCTCTTTGTGAGTTCTTAAAAATCTGTGGGAAAAAAATAATAGGTGATAAATAACAGCTGGTTGATTCATGCTATTTATGTGTGTTTTATGTGCCAAGACAAATAACCCTAATGCATGAAATGATTGCCACCCTTAGAGGAGATTGTCTAGATCTGACGTTAAAAGAAAACGAAGCTGAAGTTTCATGAAATATTTAGAACATCTGTGTGTTGAAGTAAGAACATATCTATAAGACAGCTTTTTACTAGTGTTTTTAATACCCACCCAATATAAACTAAAATAAACAAAATCATTTTACCAGAAAATGAGAATTTCTTACTTCTGTGTACTCTTATCTGTGTGTTTTTTGTCCTTCAAATGAAATCTTGCTTCATTTTGTCTGTTTGAGAAGGCGGGGGGGAGAGAAACCTGCTGTTACACATCCAGCTGTGACACAAGTTGCATGAATATTTAACAGTTTCTTAGAAAACGAGCTGACTGAGATGTAAAATGCATGTTATAAATTTTCAGAGGCATGTTTTACTTCCTGTCCTCTGATTTTTTGGGGACCACCCAGTGTGATTTGTTGATGTTCAAACCTCTGTTCCTAAATGAGGAAACGTCTGTGTCATATTAACATTTTAACTCTCTTCTCTCCGCTCCAGGACGGAGTGATGCTTCATGTGATGCCCTGTCTGCTGGCCTCCTGACCCCCTCGCACACCCACACCCTCATATCCAGTCTGTAGGAATGATGGATGGTTTAGAATAAGTTGAAGTTTCTGGGTTCTACGAGTCGAATCTTATAAAAATATGCATCTTTGTTCATTGATTTCTCCAGCCAGCATCCTTTCTTAGGGGCAGAGATATTAATCTTCTTTCCTGAACCTGTGCAATCCTGTACTTTACTCCTGTGTTTGTTTACAATTTTAGTTTTCTCCGTCAGGGAGCGGGAATTTATTTGTGTATTTATTCTGGGTTGTGGACACTGATTTGAGCTGTTTGTAATCAGCAGCCTTGTTATATAACTTGTATTATCTGTGATGTAACTGTGTGTGTGTGTGTGTGTGTGTGTGTGTGTGTGTGTGTGTGTGTGTGTGTGTGTGTGTGTGTGTGTGTGTGTGTGTGTGTGTGTGTGTGTGAAATGCAAAGAGCTGATTACTGAGAGTGTTTGGGAGAAACGTTGCGAGTGAAGAGCGATTCCTCCACTTTTACACCACTTCAGCATGAAACTCCCTCCCACATCCCCCCTCTTTGCTCACCGCGGAGGTCCTCGTTGCCGTGGTGATCTCACCGCCCGTTTCACTCCATCTCCACTTGAACCATTATGCTGAAACTGCCCGTTCTCCGCTGCCTGTGGACAGATGTGCTGTGCTGCAGCTGTTAATGATCGTCACTTTAAACGTTCTCCTGTAATCCAGCGATTAGTCCAGACCGCCTCCATGTTCCACATTTAAATAGTGGCAGATGACTTTTTTAGGACCTTTTGTTTCCAGTCCTCCCACAGCTTTCAGGTAGCAGGAGTTAATTGCATCCTTGTGGATTTTCCATTTTGATTTTGCCGTAAAAAAAAAAAAGTCAAAAAGCAATCATCTGATCGAACTGGGCCGCAAGTTTTATGATCCACAGCTCAGAAAAACAAGGTAGATTATGGAAATAACCCCAATCTGTAATGAGGTGTTTGGAGTTTTGCTTGTAGTATGTAGACAAAATTCTCAAAAAACTTCAAGAAACTATGTCATAGACAACGATGGGATTTTGGCAAACAGGTGAGAAAGCCCCACCCCTATTTGTAGCTCAATAGCTCAGGTAGACTTCACAGTAAAACATCATTTCACAGTTTAAATTCGATTATTTTTTTGAAGTTGTTGATAATTAATGATGTCGCAAATCTTTTGCAAACTAACGTTTAGTAGTTTACAAATGACACAGACAGACGGAGATATTTTTGGTCATCTTTCGGTCCAGTTTCCAACAAATCTTCCTCAGCGTGTCGAGCGTGCGCCCCAAAGCTTCCATAGGGTGGACTTATTCTCTTCAAACCTGGAAGTGAAGGCTGTATTTAACTCTTCATATCTTCTACATCAAACAACGCAGGCTCACAAAAGTGTACACATGCAACCAGCCCACCCTCCTAATGCTCACGGTTCAACAAGTTATTTGATACAACTTCTAGTTTTAGCACAGCAACGGTGTTTTAGGGTGGCTCTAAAACCTGCTGTCATCTGCGTGTTTGAACTTCTGTCTCACAGGCGATAACAAAACATTTAGAGGAGAATTAAATTAAAAGGTAAAAGTCTAACAGAGCACAGGATGAGATCTGTCCACTCTTCTTCTGACCAATTTCCTTCGTCTCCTTGTGTTTTAGACAAACCTGTTGATACTTTAAAGGGATATTAGGGTCATTATGAAGGATCGTTCTATCAGTTATTTATCTACAGTAAAGACCACACCCACTGGTGATGTGGCTCAAAGTGGGTGGAGCCTCTAGAAACAGGAAGTAGTCCTCTGACTGTAGTAATACTCATGTCTAGTCAGATCAGGCATGTTGTGACCTGTGAGGGGAAAACTGGAGAACCCGGAGGAAACCCATGCATGCGTGGGGAGAACATGCTAACGCCACACAGCCGGGAATCAAACCTGCGACCTTGCTGCGAGGCATGCATTTTGCATGATGTTTAGTTTGTTTTAATCGAAAAACCTCTCAGTTACTTGGCTACTGTACACGCTGCTGCAGCATAAACGCCACATAGAGTTCTAACACATCAGGGTGACTTTGTTCAGTGAGAGTTGTTTTAAACACCTGAAAAGCTGTCACCAATCAGCAGCAGCGTCTCTCCTGATCTGACTAGCCATGATTATTCCTCCAGTCACAGGACTACTTCCTGTTTCTAGAGACCCCTCCCACTTTGAGTGATGTCAGCAGTTTACTGTAGATAAATGACAGAGCACTTCTTCATAATAGTCTCCGCCTCCAGCTGCAACCACAGCTACACCTCCTGCCTCCGCTCCCCGTCTCCCAGCCTCGAGCACCCCCTCCACTCCCCCTCCCCCATGCGCCTCTCCAAAACCACTTTGCTTCAGCCAAAAAGAAACTAAATCAAAATACAGCTACTTTTTAGAAAGACCAAATTGCTTTGTATCTTTCACCCCTCCCCCAGCCCTTTGCTGTAGCTGTGGTGGCGGCGTGCGTCTAAAAGTGGATCACTGATCCAAGTTTAAATATGAGGAGTTTAGTGGCCTGGTTGTTAGTTCCTCTCCAGAAGAAGCTTGTTGTTTGGGCAGAGTTTCAGTCCAACAGAAGGTTGGAGATGTTGATGGATTAGTTCTCCCCCGTCCCGTCTTGGACCTTCGCCGTCATCAGATCCATTCTGGATCCCTTCCTTTGGTTTCTAAGGGTTATATTCTCACTCATCATGTCTGCGGTTTGGCCTGCAGAAGGACAGAATCACATTGTCAGTGTTGGTGAATCACGGGACGCCAAATGGCATCATTCTCACCCAGCCAAACGCGCCGAGGTCTCAGTGAACCCCTCCCCCGCCCAGACACACTGACAGTGAACGCACCCTAATGGTTTTTTGGATCTGTGGAATTTTTTTTTCCTTTTCTGATAAATCTCTTCAGTTCCAATGAGGACTGCCCACTATTCATCTGTTAAATGCTCCTGGCAGCATTCAGACATTGATGTTATTGTGCGTTAGTCACCATGGTAACAAATGTTCATTAAATCACAAATGTAAATGTTGATGGAGATGAGATGGTAAATGTAACCCTGTATTATTGTGAAGTAAATGGTTCTATATGAGTAGAGTTTTATGTGAAAAACAAACATTAAAGAATTTTGTCTCCTAAAATCCAACCGTGTTCGTTTTCCTTTTATTTAGCAGCTTTGTGACAGGATCAGCACCTCCAAATCTGAGGCCGTGGTTCTTGACCGGAAAAAGGTGGATTGCCAACTCCGGGTCGGGAGAGAGGTCCTGCCTCAAGTGGAGGAGTTCAAGTATCTCGGGGTCTTGTTCACGAGTGAGGGAAGGAGGGAGCGGGAGATCGACAGGCGGATTGGGGCAGCGTCTGCAGTGATGCGGACGCTGAACCGGTCTGTTGTGGTGAAGAGGGAGCTGAGCCAGAAAGCAAGGCTCTCGATTTACCGGTCGGTCTACATCCCAATCCTCACCTATGGTCATGAGCTTTGGGTAGTGACCGAAAGAACGAGATCGCAGATACAAGTGGCTGAAATGAGTTTTCTCCGCAGGGTGGCCGGGCTCAGCCTTAGGGATAGGGTAAGAAGCTCGGACATCCGGGAGAGACTCGGAGTAGAGTCGCTGCTCCTCCATATCGAAAGGAGCCAGTTGAGGTGGTTCGGGCATCTGGTCAGGATGCCTCCTGGACGCCTCCCTCGGGAGGTGTTCTGGGCATGTCCTGCCGGCAGGAGGCCCCCAGGTCGACCCAGGACACGCTGGAGGAAATACATCTTCAGTTTTGCCTGGGAACGCCTGGGCGTCCCAGCTGAGGAGCTGGTGGACTTGGCCGGGGAGAAGGTGGCCTGGGCTGCCCGACTTGGAATGCTGCCCCCGCGACCCGGACCCGGATAAGCGGAAGAAGGCGAGGCGAGGCTTTGTGACAGTTATTTAAAGAGAGACAGAGAACTGGGTCCACATGTTTGATTCTATTGTGGGGGGTTTCTCTCTTCTCCACAGGTCAACACGCTCAGACATCAACATCCATTCAGCTAAATCCTTTACCTGTTCTGTCATTATTTCACACCGTAGCAGACCTGTAAGGTGTGATTTTATGCTAATGACAGACAGCAGGTGTGACCCTGGCTGGATGAGATCCTATCGAGGACAAAAACCTCAATGTGTTCTGCTCAGTGAGGTGTTGACAGGTGAACTCGTGACCTCAGAATTGATTTATCTAAAACTTCAGACTTTGAGAGAAAAAAATCAACTTCTCTCAGTAATTCCTACCAGTGAGGGTGGTGTCTCACCTCAGATGGACGTGTTCTCCCACGTTTACCTACTGACCAGGTCATCGGAAGATTTGTGTACTAGAAAGTTTTTAAATTGCACATTTTGTTCATTTTGGTGTAAAGCTGCTCCTGAGAAAGTTTTCTTTTTTCCCCCAAAGTTGAGATTCAGTGAGAAGTTACAAAATTTGATTTTTTTTCTCAAAACTTCTGTTATTTAACTTTTTTTAATTTCATGTACCTATTTTGCATTAAACTGACATAAAAACCTCTATTACTGAAGTTGTTCTGTCATCCTCGTGGTTAATGCTCGCTTAAGTAAGCGGGTTCTCACCTAAAGCTACATATTTAGAGTCTTTTTGAATCTACTTCTCAGGGGATGGATTTTTATTTCATGTTTTTGCCTGAAGACATTTGGTTCTGGTTGAATTTAATGAAGTGCAGAGTTTTGGTTTAAGTAAAGCTGGTAATTTCTCTCTGCAGCAAATGAATGATTTGTTTGCCAGAACTTATTGGGCCAATACTCATCTGTCCTCCTCCGATGAAAGGAAACTATTCTGATGTTCAAGAACTATCAAGGATCAAACCTGCCATGAATGAACTGGAACCTGCTGGAACACCAGTGTCCCTGGACTGGACTGGACACCACTGTGGACTGAGGACCCAGAAACAAGCTCCTGCTCCAAGAGAGACTCCTTCAAGTTCAACTGCAGCTGTCCACATAGATGAGACGTCCTGTATGTCTAATGGAGAAAAGATTTATGGTCACACATGACAAAGATGGAGTTATTTGGTTGCAATGACAAAAGATGTTTGAACAAGTCGAAGGGAAACCTAAGAACACAGAATCATGGTAGCATCCTGCTGTGGGACTGGTCCTCAAAGTGGACGGATAAGAGGAGGACTCCCCCCACCTAAAATCATCAGCTGGGTGTTCCAACAGAACCTCAAACACATCAGACCTGGTTTCTGATTGGATAAACCAGGCTAACATGTGGAATGGTCTAAATTCTCAACCTCAGCCCTGAAGAAAAGTTCTAAAGTCAGAAAACCAACAAATAAACTAACTATTCTGTCAAGATGAGTCAGAGTTTGGTCAGAGGCAGGTTGATGGAAATAAAAAACGTCAGGTCGAGGTGCAACCTGCTAAAAGACCAGGTGTTAGTGACGATGTGTTTATGTCTGAGCCTGAATGTATAACTCTAAACTAACACTAAGAAGAGAGAAAATCCACAATCAATTCCAACATGTGAACCCAGTTATTGCTTAAAGAGCCTTGAAGTAGTTTGCTGTATAATCGTTCCACCCTTCTTATCACCAATCATTAAAGGCCCCTCCCTCATTAAAGGCCCCTCCCTCATTAATGCTCCCTCCTGTGATGAGTCGGTGTTAACCTCTGACTGCAGCTGTAAAAGCTTTTGACTGGAGGATGGATGGTTTGTGGGATTCAGTGTTTCTCTAAAGTAAACAGAATCCAGATCCTTCAGTTTAATCTTATCTCACAAGGATACAATAACAAGTTCACGTGGACAGAAAACGATGCCAGAGACTGAGGTGTTTGTACTTTATTCACCCTGTAGGACTGAAACTGTCTAATCAGGTTACCTTGATATTCAGTAACAAGGCTGCTGATAACATGTTGGATTCTCTGAATAGAACTGAATGACTCACGTTCATCCAGCAGGTGCAGCCATTCTGAAGGAAAAGCCTGTGTTTGTCTGTGGATGAACGTCCAATGACCAAATGGCAGGGAGGGCGCAATTCTACAAACAGAAGCTGGTTTTTGCTCAAAGGCTGCAACTACAGTCCAGGACTGAAGCTGCTGATTAAGCCTTGAAGATTAAAAGGGTTAAAATAGATTTAAGTCTGAGGGATCGCTCACAGCTGAGAACTTTCTTCAGTTCCTACCTGAATATGGTCTCCAACGGAGGTCCTCAATGATCACCAGGTGTTGGTAACAACCCATTCAATCTACGCATGCAAAGAAATTAAAAAAAAGGTCCATGTCCATACAGAGAGTCATGGCACCAGCTGGAATCTAATTGAAAATAAACACTTAGTGATATCAGCTCCTTCAATCCAAATGATGAGCGATAAAACGGGGTCTCATTACCAAGGTGTCACACAAGAAACATCTGATGATGGGTGAAACCGAAGAGCTTCTCAAGACCTTCACAGCCTCATTGTTACATCCTGATGGTTACAGAAGAATTTCTAAACTAATGAAGGTTCCAGTGAGCTCTGATGGTGTCATAATCAGGAAGTGGAAAGAAAATCATTTCACAGCCACAACCAGGTGCTCCATACAAGGTTATAAACAAAGGAGTGAAAAGGACTATCAGAAGAGTCTAAGAGCCACTAGTGGAGAGCTTCAGGAGGACCTGGAATTAACAGGAGCAAAAGTTTAATAAAAAAGCAAGAAGTAATGAACTCAACCTCCATGGTCTGTAGCAGCTCACCACCAAGACTCTATTGATGAAAATAGCAGGTTGAAAAGTTTAAATTTTACTGAGCAACATTTAGACAAACCTGTGAAACACTGGGAGAAAATAGTCTGATTAGAGGAGACCAGAACTGAACTCTTTGGAGGACATAATACACACCATGTCTGGAGGTCAAAGGTCACTGCATATCACCTCAAAACCACCGTGAAGTCTGGAGGTGGAGCACGATGGTGTGGGTCTGGTTCTCAGCAGATGGCTCTGGAATACTTCATATAATCAAAGGGAGGATGAAAATGAATCAAAACATTCTGGATCAAAACCAGCTGCATCAACCAGGATGAAGAAGATGAAACCAGGAGGACAGTGATCCCAGACAGCCAAGAAACTCTCTACTGGCCATCAGCTGACCTGAATCCTAGAGAACATCTATGGACACATCTAAAGGTCTTTGAGTGATGTCACCGGTGGGTGTGGTCATTAATAATAACGCCACTCCAGAATGACCCATAAGTCCCTCTGAGGGGCTCTGAGGTCACCAGCAAACCCTATTTTCACCTCATCATCACATTTACCTAAAGAACACAAAACGACTGACCTTCACCTTCCACTAATGACCTTCTCATCACATCACTGTCGTCATGGGAACATGTCTGATTCAGATGACGGGAAATCTGCAGACATGGAGCAGGACGTCTCATTTGTGTGTTGGTTTGTTCATCCATAATTTACTAAACTCTTATTGATTAAAGATAAAATAATCATTTTAAAAAACAATAGTGGTTTTCATGTTTTTCTAATTATAACTGAACTGTTGTAATTAGAGGAGGAAAGTTCTCAGGTTTTGTAAAACCTGAATGTTCAGCTGTAAGATGAAATGATTGTTCTGTCTTTTAAATTGGTTTCATAAAACACAGCAGCCTTTGAACCGCTCCACTTTCTGTCGATTTGTATGTTTTTGATTGTCTGTATGTTTAAAGGAAAGAGCTGCATTATGTGAGAGCTCACCTCACTTACAGATGCTCTCTAATGGCCAACATGTGGGTTCAGATAAGCAGATAAACATAAACAAGCCACATGTCCTTGGTAGCACTCAGAGAATCAGGCTTAATGTGCTCACGCTCCATAACAACCTACTTTCATCTGAGAGTGCATTAAGATTTAACCATCTTTATGCAAGCCGTCATATGAGCTGACCTATATATCACAGCTGGATTATACTTCATAAAGGAGCTGCTGCACGCTGGATGCTCCACTGTTTCATCTCTCTACCTGCTTTATTAAAGCAAATCTAAATATCTGAAGGTTGAATACAATTAAAAAAAAGACACAACGTGTTATTTTTAAACAAGATGAATCTAATGTTCTATACTTGTACTTCTATACTTGACCTGTTCCATAGTCTGAGTTTCAAAAGAGGCTTTTTTCTCAAGCTAATGTAAGCCGGAGGCTTGGGTTCCCAGTTACTGATGTCAAAATAAGATTAAACTGTAGATTTACAGTGCTTTTAAAAAGTATTCAACCCCTTAAATGTTTCACGCTTTTATAAATTGGAGCCCTGGGGGCAGGGGCAGCACTAGCTCAGTTGGGAGAGTGGCCGGTCTGGGTTAGATTGTCGTTGTGTCCTTGGGCAAGACACTTCACCCACCTTGCCTGTGTGAATGTGAGTGTGACTGTGTGTGAATGTTGGTGGTGGTCAGAAGGGCCGATGGCGCAGAATGTCAGCCTCTCTTCTGTCAGTCTGCCCCAGGGCAGCTGTGGCTACAGACGTCTGTCGTAGTTTACCACCACCGGTGAGAATGACTGTGTGAATGAATAATGCAACTCTGTAAAGCGTCTTTGAGTGACCTAGAAAAGCACTTTATAAAACTGATGCATTATTATTCATTATTATTATTATCTCAAGGATATGGATGTTGTAGGACTGTCTTGGTTGACACGTCTCTGCAACATTGTGTGGGGGCAGAGGGTGTGCTCCAACTATAGGGGGATCACACTCCTCAGCCTCCCTGGAAAAGTATTCTTTCAGGGTCCTGGGGATAGAGGAACAACGTGGTTTTCGTCCTGGTCGTGGAACTGTGGACCAGCTCTTTACCCTATAGGGTGATGGAGGGTCATGGGAGTTTGCCCAACCAATCCACATGTGTTTTGTGGATTTGGAGAAGGCTTAGGTATGACCGTGTTCCCAGGGGCACCCTGTAGGGGGACGCTCCAGCAGTATGGGGTGGATGGTCTTTTGTTAAGGGCCATTCAGTCCCTGTACCAGAGGAGTGTGAGTCTGGTCCTCATAGCTGGCAGTAAGTCGGACCTGTTCCCAGTGAGGGTTGGACTCCGCCAGGGCTGCCCTTTGTCACCGGTCCTGTTCATAACCTGACAGGATTTCTAGGAACAATCTTGGTGTGGAGGGTGTTGAGTTTGGTGGCGGGAGAATCTCATCTCTACTTTTTGTGGATGATGTGGTCCTCTTAGCTTCATCAGACTCTGACCTTCAGCTCTTGCTGGGGAGGTTCGCAGCTGAGTGTGAAGCAGCTGGGATGAGGATCAGCACCTCCAAGTCTGAGACCATGGTTCTCGACCGGAAAAGGGTGGCTTGCCAACTCTGGGTCGGGAGAGCGATCCAATATCTAGTGGAGGAGTTTAAGTATCTCCGGGTCTTGAGGGAAGGAGGGAGCGGGAGATCAACAGGCGGATTGGGGCAGCGTCTGCAGTGATGTGGACGCTGAACCGGTCTGTTGTGGTGAAGAAGGAGCTGAGCAAGAAAACAAAGCTCTTGATTTACTTGTTGATCTATGTCCAACTCTTCACCTATGATCATGAGCTTTGAGTAATGACTGAAAGAACGAGATCGCAGATACAAGCGGCTGAAATGAGTTTCCTCCACAGGGTGGCCGGGCTCAGCCTTACAGATAGGGTCAGGAGCTTGGACATTCGGGAGGAACTCGGAGTAGAATCGCTGCTCCTCCATATCAAGTTGAGGTGGTTTGGACATCTTATCAGGATGCCTCCTGGACTCCTCCCTGAGATGTTTCAGGCATGTCCTACCGGCAGGAAGTCCCTGGGTCGACTCGACCCAGGACACGTTGGAGAAATTACATCTCTAATCTGGCCCAGGAACGCCTTGTGGTCCTGCAGAGGAGCTGGTGTTAGTAGCCAGTGAGAGGATGGTCTGGGACTCCCTGCTGCCACTGCGAGCCAGACCCTGATAAGTGAGAGAAGACAAGGCGAAGCTTCATTAAGATTTACGAAGCTGGTCTACCGATTGGTTGATCTGACAGCTAGCAAGTTCAAATGAAAGTTTCTACTCCTCCAAACCCATCTGAGTTCTGATTTCTGGATGTTTGTAGATTGTATTCACACAGAAAAAACATTAAACTAAGAATGATCAAAAGATAAATGTAATGCAAGTATTACCATCAAATGATTCACATTTCCATGGATTTCAGAGAATTGTTAGAAATTACTTTTACGTAGTTCATAGTGATGTGCTGTAAAGCTGTTTTAAGAGCCGGTCTGAGTTGAGAATTGTTCTCTTGGTTTATCCGTCTGAAATCACAGGCTGGAATCTTCTGGAGGGAACGTGAAGCATCATTTCATCCTCTAAGGATTCTCTCACTTTCTGAAGAAGACAGAACGTTGAGCCAACTTCTCACCCTGATCTGAGTTAAAGAGGTGGTTCTATTGGTTTGGTGAACGGACCCTTTACAGGGTAAGTGACCATATTTGATCATGTTGCTTTAACATCTCATCTGTAGCCTAAACTTGAAACATTCACAAAAAGGTTTGAATTTTTAAAAACATTTTCCAAATTTGATCACCTGTATACATATGCTATGTTTGCAGCCTAAACTTGTCTTCACAGAACACTCACTGAAATACTTGATTCAAAGTAGCTTTTAAAATTACTTTACATTTTAAAAAATTAAATTAATTGAACTTTTTTACAAAATGTTGTACTTTTTAAACTTGATCTTTTTTAGAATTTAAAAAAACAACATTCTCACACTATTTTGTAAAAGTTTCAAGTTTTGGCTGCTGGTTGACATTTAAAGAATTCCTAAATGATCAGATGGTCATTTGCCTTATTAACGTTTAAAAGAAGAAATCCTTTCAGGCAAGGATGTCCAAACTTTTAGAGAGGAGCCAAAATCAACAAGCTGCATAAACTCATGGGTCACAAAAAGTTACACAAGTAGTTTTAACTCTTTTTATCCCAAATCAATTTAAAAACTGACAACTGAACTGTTTTTTGGCTAATTATATACCAATATAACAGTAATAGTAATAGTAGTTTTCAACTTTATATCATCCACCAGAGGGCAGCAGACCTGTACGTGACATGGCAGGTTGTTGATGAAAGTACTAATCCTAATACTCCACCTGGTCACTTTAAGGACAGAAGACAAATTCAACACTAGTCTAAAAAGGGGTTAATACTATTACTTTTATATTAATATTCATTTAAAATATATTATAAGCCTTAGAATGAAGACAAAAGATAAACATTGCATTGCTATTTTTGTGTGGAAGTTAAAGGGTAAACCCTTTGGAACAAGAGGAATAAAATTTTCTTTTTTTTCTAAGAAAAAGACTGGTAAATCTTTGTAAATAGACATTAAAGGGTCACTTTTGCTTTAATAAACCACCATCAGCAATGAGAACAGGATCTTGGTCTTTCATCAGTGATGCTGCTGGATTTAGTCAAGTTTTTTGAACAGAGCTCAGATGTCTGCTGTTAGTAAAAGTCAGTAAAGGTCAGTGGTTTTATTTACCAGAAAATTAGATTAAAAGAAAAACTGCATTAAATAAAGCAGGGGTGTCCAAACCTCTAAAGACAAGGGCCAAAATCACCAGGTTGAAGATATTCATAGGCCACAAATGATATTTTTATTTATATATTTTATAAAATAAGATAATTTATTAAATAAATGTTCATCCATCATCAGGATGCTGCTGGATATAGTCAGATTTATAAGCAGAGTTTAGAAGGCAGATTTTTAGTAAAGGTCAGTGAATGTTGGTTCTATTTAGCAGAGAAAAAACCTGGTTATAAAACACAAATACTTTGTACTTGACCTTTAACAATTAAAAAAGATTTACATTTATCTGAAAGTTTGCTTGTTGGGCCTCACTTTGCTAAAAAATAAACTTTACTGAAAAAAGTGCTAAAAAGTGTCTCTGCATCAACAACATGCTGAAAGACAGAAAAGCAGTTTAGGGTCACACTTTGAACATGCCTGAATAAAAAAAACTGATTTAAACATAAAATATGTTATAAAATATGGACTACATTTATTCTTCTACAAAATGACTCTGGGGGGCCCGATAGTGGCCCCTGGGCTGTCTGATTTCAGGTTTGAAGTAATCAGTGTCTGTTCTGAAGTAGATTTCTGACAAATGCTGACAGTCAAGTTATAAAATAGACAGTGATTCGTTTTAAAGGCTGCTGCTGTTATGAAACGTTTGACTTGGTAAGAGAAGGGAGCCAGGGTGAGGGCCCGCCGGCTGGGGAACATGTGGGGATGGAGGTGAAGTGGTTCCGGCCCGGATCAGCCCCGGGCCCCGCTGGGGTCAGCGGGTTCGCAGCCACAGTCTCCCGGTGTCCTTAAAGACGGGTCGCGTGGCCCCGCCCCTGTGACGGAGGCGTGTCGTAGCTGCTAAACCACATCCGTTTTCACCGACTTCAGTCCGCGTCAAGCGGCAGCTAGTTAACCTTAAAACCGGAAGTAGTTTCAAAATAAAGGTTATGGAACCGAAAGATCTGACGAGCTGACAGAAGAGAAAATTTATAGATCAGCAAGACATGTTTACATTCATTAACCCGTTAAAGGTCACTCACTGAAATACTTGGACATTTAGTTTCAACTACTGAGTGTTTGTTATTTGGCATTATAGGACACTTTAAAAAAATATTTATTTTACAATATATTTTAGTTATTCATTATTTTTCTTTGTGTTTTATGGATGTTTTAAAATGTGAAAAAAAAAACTTGAAAATATTCTTACTTGTTAAAAAACGTTTTGTAAAAGTTTCAGGTAGACATGTTTTTTCTCCAAAAAAGGCAAAAAAATAAAATAAAATAAAATAAATAAATCTCCTCTAAGAGTTATGGAAATTTAATCAACCATTCTTAAGTTAAATCACATAAATCAGATCAGTAGGTCTGAGGGGGAAATGTCACCCTGTTCAGGAGGCAGGCTCACATTTCCCCTCAGAACCAGGAGCAATGGCGTGGCCCCTCCCCATTCCTTCACTGTTGGCTCTGTACCATCTACAACATTGTATATTTATTTAGCTGCCATGGTTAAGGTGTTATGCATGGTTGAGGATGATACAGCATATACTTTTTATAAAATATAATTAACATCCTAATGCTCTCAGTGAACACAACCTTTAACACAACAGGTCTGCATAGGTTCATGTAATGCTTCTAATCCTAATTTTACATATTTAAGTAGAATTAACAAATTTAGCCCTTTAAAGTGGGATCAATTAATGTCATATATCTATCTGTCTGTCTTCTAATACACAACAAAAACATTGAATTTTTGCATAAAAATGTTTAGATATTTTAGAAAATATATCAAGTGTGGATTGAAAAAAATCTCTCCAGTGTTCATGGCATTCAAAATGATTTGAAAGTTCTCATTAATTGTGATAAAGTTTAATCTGAATGTTTGTGGTTGTGCAGTATAAGTTTGATTCTTCAACTTTTTTTGTGTATGCTGCTCAGATTTGAGAAATGTCTGTTGATTCCTTTAATTGCAATTGGTTAATTAAGTTTAACTATGGCACACAATAATGGTGATATTTTTATATAAACAATTAATTACAACTAATATATTAGAAAAACATCCACTTGAACATTCAGCAGCAAAACAAGAACTACGTGATCTATATGAATTATGATGTTTGGGAATTCTGACGTTATTTATCAGTGTAGTGCTCCAATCAGAGTACTACTTCCTGTTGTAATAGAGTCCGCCCACTATGAGTGATGTCACATCTGGATGTGGTCCTTACTGTAGATAAATGATAAAATGCTGCTTCAAAATAATCCAAATATATTGCTCTACCAAAAGGTAAAATTGTTTGGCTTTGTCATTGTGAATGTCTGGCTCTGTTTCCTGGTCTAGCTTTTATACATGCAAAACAGCTATGAGAAATATACTAATCCTGTTAGAGTGCTAGAGAAATAAAGGTGTTTACTCAAAACATGCTACAATATTAGAAAACGACTTTGGGCTTTTATTTTGAAAGCCTAGCCGGAACTCCAACATCATACAACTCAGTTTGACGCTAGGTCTTTTTCTTTTTTCGCAAACTTAAATCATCCCTAATTTGAGCTGAAAGCTGCAACTGTTTTCTCGGCTGACTCACTTCCAGTTGATAACAGGTCAGTCGCACAACTCCTTCCGCTGTGTTTGTTTTCCGTTTAGGCCTGAAACTTGTAGCTAAACACCGCGATATCACAACAACTCTGTGATTACACAGCGGCATCAAAGAGCTCTCACACAACCCAACACGTCCATCTCATCTCCGCCCTCTGTTAGTGTCGTTTTAGAGCCACAAAAGTGAGTTCAACTTTCTTAACCGGTGTTACGTCGAAATGTGTTACCCTGTTAAAACTGTTTCCCAACCAGCTTCCTACAGCTCCTGTTAAGCAGTGATTTTTTAAAAGTAAAAAGCTAAAAGGGAAGATGCTGTTCTTTATTGCATGTTTTTAATCCATTGTAGCAACAACAACAAAAACTAATAAATAAATAACACGTCATCACCATTAAAAAGTCACGCATAATCATTTGTCAAATACATACAACCGGCTCATTACTTCACGAAGTACATAATCTGACATTTGTATTCATCCACCTCAAAAGTTGTACTTTTTAGCTGGGGGAGAAGAGACCTCAATGGAGTAGGGAGACAGTTTTCGATGGGGGAACACATTTTGACACAACACCGCTACAGAAAGTGACCGTCCGCCTAGCTTACGGCACCAAAACAAACCGCTGCGGGAGCCTATTGAACTTTATCCTTAAGGCTAGCGGTCAAATAGGAAGACATTGAACGTTTTTATTCTCTTGCGTTTCCGAAACGGCGGGGTGCTACCGGAGGGGACGCGGGGGAGGAGGTGGGGGTGTTCAACAGTCCGGTACAACCGTGTTTTCTGTCCGGTTTGTCCGCCATGTAGGCTAGCTTCGTCCGGCTCGTAGGCGGACTCTTAACTTACCGTACGCGGCCGTGAGGTGGACCGGGATCCCAGCGGCTCCAGCCGGGATCCTCCTTGCCCTCCTCCGGGGATAGTTTCATCTGGAGAGGCCGTGGCCGACATTTTACCCCGGTCCTTCAACTCGGAGGGGACATCCGAGGACACACGGGAAGGTAAAGCGCTGTTCTGTTTTGTTTAAAAGAAGGTTTATCTGAAAGTTTATCAGCGCAAATGTTTTTCTACAATTCAGCCCATTGCCGTATAATTAAAAATGCTTACTTTAACATAAATTTCCATAAAGCAACTACAAAAATACACTATTAATGTATCGTGTTTATGAAGTAATTACACATTTGCTGTCAAATTGCCATCATTATCTAATTGCTTATACGTCTATATTAATGACGCATTCGAATGGATAACTTTCAGGCCAGTGTTTCCTTTACGGTTGTTCGAACTGGATCATTTAATGATGATAAACCTGACTTGTTTCGGCCTGTAAACCGAGAAAAGCACCTGCAGGAGGACAAGCAGCAGCCAAAACTCACTCTATTATTCTTCCAGCTCACTTTATTTCCTAACAAAGTGCGAGGCAGTGCCGATAAACAGCAGCTTTTTGTGTTTAACGCTCAGAAATAACCATTATTAACAATTAATATCGGACATCCGGTGGCACTGCCAGCTGCGCCCCATTTTTTTTTATTGTTGTCTGTGCGCCGAAAGGATCTGTTGTCTCGTCTGGATACTCCGCGAAGTGCAGAGAGAAGCCGCTTTTGGTGAGAATAAAGGCGCCTTTAAATATATTTAAGAAATAAAGTGAACGCGAGCTGTGGATCGGAGCGGTGCGTGGTGGAGGAGCGAGGTTGGATGTGAGAGCGCGGCTCCGCGGCGGCTGGCCGTGCCATGCGGGACACGCTGCCGGCTGCCACCACGGCAGCTTCCCGCTGCTGCATCCAGCTGTGCGGAACCACAGCGCGGTCATGCCACTCTCCTTATTGGGTCTTTGTCAGCTCTGATGCTTGAGTGAGATGTGTTTGGGTTTTTTATTTCGTATTATTTTATGTCGGGCTTATCGTGGATGCGCACCGAAAGGACCAGGAGCTGGAGGACGGGCCACTCCGCGCTCCCCACCGTTAAGGGGAAACGGAGCTCCAAGGACACGGAGAGGCGGAGGGTGGGGGGTGCAGCCAGGTCGTTCACGGTCTTTAACCTACTTTCTGTTCTGTATTTGATTTTTTTTTCTTGCACTTGTTTAAAGTGTTTCTTTAATATTTCGGGAGATTGGGGGTTGAATCGGTGCTTTGTCCGCCGCCCAGTTTTTGGGATCTTAAATAAATTGGCTTCTCAGACAGCCTGGCAGGCACACGGTGTCTCCTCTCTGCTCGTCCTCCTCTTCCTCGCAGTTTATCGGCCACGCTCCGTTTTTTTTTTTACCTCTCAAAGTGGTGCTTTCTCTCTGGGCTGTTTCTTCATACTTCGTGCGCAACCATTCATAACACCGTCCGCTACCACGCTGGGATTTTTTTATTTTTATTTTTTTTCTTTCCTAAAAAGGCCTCCAGCTGCTGAAGGTTTATTGTCTCGTCAGACCACCTTTACTCTTATTTAACTCATCCTTTACTCCTAATTTACCTCCTGGTCATACTACCTTTACTCATAATTACTATACCTTTACTCTTAATTTAACTCCTGGTCAGACCACCTTTACCCTATTGTACCCCTACTACCTTACCTTTACTCTTAATTTACCCCCTAGTCAGACCACCTTTTAATCTTAATTCACTAACAGACACATTGTAAGCACACATATTAAGAATAAGAGTATTTAACATGATCAGCTAGAATTGTTATAATGCCTTTTATTTTGAAAGTTTTTATGTGGAAATTAGTGACTCTGGAGCAAATATAGATCAACTCACATTTATAGGTCTTATTTTTTTATTCATATATAGAGCAATAAATATAGAAAAACGTTGTTGACATATTTTTTTTAGGAAATGTGTTTCTTTTCTCAAAGTAATCTCAATTATTCCTGTAAATTTCAGTTTATTTAAAACAGTATCTAAAAAAAAATCCAGAAAATGACATTGTATTATTTTAAAATAATTGCCAATACAATCTCGCGATATGCCCCATCCATCCTCTCCTCAATACAGTGCAAGTCGTCCTGTCCACATTGCCGAAAAGCACCCCAAAGCCTGATGTTTCCACCCCCGTGCTTCATGGTTGGGATGGTGTTCTTGGGATTATTCTTATCCTTCTTCCTCCAAACACAGAGAGTGGATTTGTATCAAAAAGTTATATTTTGGACTCATCTGATTTCATGACCTTCTCCCAGGCCTCCTCTGGGTCATCCAGATGGTCTTTGGTGAACTTCAGATGGACCTGGACATGTGCTGCTTCAGCAGGGGGACCTACTGCAGGATTTTAGACTATGATGGTGTAGTGTGCTACTAATGGTGACCTTTGACCCTGTGGTCCCTGCTGTCTTCTAGGTCATTGACCAGGTCCTCTCCTGTAGTTCTGGACTGATCCCTCACCTTTCTCATGATGATTCTTCAGTAGGTCAGATCTTCATGGAGCTCCAGTCTGACTGAGATTAGCAGTCATTTGGAGTTTCTTCCATTTTCCAATAATTGCTCCAACAGTTGTTTCCTTCTCACCAAGCTGTTAGCCTGTTGTCCTGTAGCCCATCGTAGCCTTGTGCAGATCTCTAGTTTAGTGTCTGGTGTTCATAGACTGCTCTTTGGTCTCTATGGATGGAGTTTGATTGATTGAGTGTGTGGACAGGTGTCTTTTATACAGGTAAAAGGTGGAAGATAGGAGAGATTTTTAAAGATCATACTATTATTTCATGCAATAAAATACAAATTAATTTTTTTAAAAATTATACAACGTGATTTTCTGGAATGTTTATTTAGATTCTCTCTCTTACAGTTGAGGTGTTCCTACGATAAAAATTAAAAACCGCTTCCCTCTTTAGAAGTGGGAAAACTTCGGAGGATCAAATACTTATTTCCCTCACTGTGTGGCCACAAGTCGCCTCCCTTTCCCCTCCCCTATAAGAAATTTAAAAGTCAAAAAGGAAACATGGTTGAAAATATACAGCATAACACAAATACAAGAAATTAATGATGGGAACAGATATTTAAACAAATTTAACATTTACGTCCAAGTGGTAACAACCCAACCAACATTAGATCTATTAATAATAAAATAAGGCATGTGTAATATTGTATGATGCAGATCATTTTAAAAACACCATCAGATAAATGCATTAAGTTGTTTTAGCCTGTGAATTAATGCAGAATAACAACAGAGCTAATATCTGGCACTTCCATGGCATCACAGCAACACGATTGGATAGTTGTAATGTTGATGTTTAAATAAAAACATGTTGGTGTTCAGGACTAAATCAATATGGTGTCTGCTGATCAGGCATGGGTTTGTTTTTGTTTGTTGAGCTCATGATGTTAAAGGGATGTTTGGTTGGCTGGCAGTTATTTTTCTACGGTAAGGACCACACCTACTGATGACATCACACAAAGTGGGTGGAGTCTCTAGAGACCAGAAGTAAACCTCTGACTGGCAAAATATTCATGTCTGGCCAGATCAGTAGAGACGCTGCTGCAGATTAGTGACACATTAGCAGCTAATTTTGGGTTTTTAAAACAACTCTTGCTCAGAAAAGTCATCCTGATGATGCATTAGAAGTACACTATAATACCTGTTAGTAAACCTCTATAATTTAACATGCGACTGTTTACTTTGTGGTGTTTATGTTTCTGCAGCAGGACGTACAGTAACATAGTCATTCAGATGTATATTTGAAAGAAACTCAGCAGTCTCATACACAGCTGTTGAGTCATACAAACAGGTAATATAGAGTTCTGATGCATCAACATGCGGTTTGTGAGCAAAAGTTGTTTTTAAATACCTGAAAAATAACCACTAGTTTTCCACTGATCCTCAGCAGTGTTGCTCCTGATCTGACTAGCTACAAGTATTTCTCCAGTCAGAGGACTACTTCCTGTATCTAGAGACTCAACCCACTGTGATGTCACTGGTAGGTGTGGTCCTTATTGTAGATAACTGATAGAACGCTGCTTCAGAATGACCCAAATACTCCTTTAAGGATATTCAATTCAGTGTGTTTTCTGGTTTGAAGAGTCGGCAGCGAGCATACACACAGCTGGAAACGACCAGGATTATTGCAAGGTTAGAAAGGTTTGGTAGTCCTCTTCGGTTGGTTTTGAGAAGGATGAAATAATTTTTCTATGCATGAACTGCACTACATGAGTCGTATCATACCACACTGTAAATGTTAGCATACATGTTTGCTTTCAGAATATGTATCTGGTCACAAACGCTGTGGTTGTTTTGGCATTTACAAAAAGCAAAAGCTAAACAGATCGCTGGCTGAATATAATGCAGATAGATGTTGGTGGGCTAAAAGGGTTTGAGATTATTTATTTACTTTCCCTGTTTTATTACTGTGAATTATGTTCATGAACACGAGACCTTTGAGGACATGCAAAGTGATGGCTGTTACTGCAGCAAGGCATGCCCTGCTCCTGCAGCTGTAATGTGAAACAAAACAAAATAACCTCAGGTTGGTGCATTAGTGTTTATTTACCTTATAAATTCAGCTACGGGAAAGTGTATCGCCACATAAAGCAGAGTGAAATGACACAATTAGACTGAGATGACCACATTTTTTCAAAACATGTTCGTCCTGATGACCGAATAATAATAATAATACCTCAAACTTATATAGCGCTTTTTCGGACACTCAAAGACGCTTTACAAACAGAGCAATGAACACAATTAATAAACACACACAATCTAAGAACACTAACGGCAAGCTAATTAATGGGTGCTGGTGAGGATGATGATTAAGGGAAAGCCTGTTTGAATAGGTGGGTTTAAGTGAAAGCTCCTCTGTTTTTATCGTATTTACAGTCATTTTTGTTATTATCCAAGTTATAAAGAGAAAAAGTGAAAACTGGCACGAGAACAGGTTTTGTTGTTGGTACAAGCAAACTGCTGGCATGAAAATGCTCACAGCGTTAACCCTCAGCTCGAAGCGACCTGCTCTCTGTGCTACCGCTGTAGCGTCATGCTAAAGAAAGGTTTTTAAACATTTAAAACATGCTGGCTTTATTCATTTTTTCCTATACACTCTGAAATGCGTCTGTGTGTGTGTGTGTGTGTGTGTGTGTGTAAACAGTGTGTTAGAAACTGGCCTGCTTTGTGTGCCAAATACCATTTTTCCGTGCGGCGTGTCATAACCACCCAGCAGATTCTCATTTCCTCATTCCAGTGAGCCTGAGGTCAATCCAGACAGAGCATATTATGACTTTCTTCTGAAATCACTGAACCGGGGTCTGTTGGAGCTGCTCGCTTGGCTTTTCCTCAGGTATCAAACCATTTTCCAGCATTGTGTTTGCAGTGTGTTGGTCTTTGTGGTAACGTTGCTCCATATTGCATCATCTGTAAAGATCCTGGACTGATCAGAGGCTGTGGTGTGGTGGCCTTCACTCTGCTCCTCTGTAGCAGCTTTGGGGCTCCGTGAACATTAAAGGTGTTGCAGGTCGAGTTTCGGATGATGCTAATAAGCAGTTCTTTGGGGTAATTGACTCCGGTTAAAAGATTTGGCGAATCGTAAAAATACCAACCTGAGCCAACAATTATGTCATCGTTTTAGTGTCTTTTCCTCTGCTCTAAGATGTTAAAGGGACATTTATGTTATTTTAAAGTGACATTTTATCACTTATTTATCTACAGCAAGGACCATACCCACAGTGACATCATTCAAAGCACGAGACTGTTTAGTTTACGGTGTTTATGCTGCTGCAGCAGCAGCACAGTGTAGCATTCAGATGTTGTGTGGTTAAAACAAGCAATCTCATGTTAAGTTGTAGAGGTTTAAAAACATGTCACATTGAATTCTAATGCATCAGTATGACATTTTTGAGGAAGAGTTTTAAATAGTAAATTTGCCACTAATTTGTCACCGATCTCTAGCAGTGTTTCTCTGAATCGAACTAATCATGAGTCTCTGGTTAGAGGACTACTTCCTGTTTCTGGAGACTCTGCCTACTTTGAGTGATGTCACTGGTGGGTATGGTCCTACTGTAGATAACTAGAGCTCCGCTTAAAAATGATCAAAACATCTCTCTTATGAGAAGAAATATAAAACATTCCAGAAATGTAAACTTCTGTATTATAGAGCGCTTTTCAGCTGAAGCATTTATATTACAGGTCAAATTCACACCCAGATTCACAGATCAGGAGATCTGGATAGGGGTCAGTCTCTTGCCCAAGGACACTTCAACATGTGACTGGGAAACAGAGATCGAACCACCAACCTCATGAT
>SSNR01000161.1:1075826-1149515 GCA_006937965.1 Callopanchax toddi | reverse complement strand
TTTTATTCTTCTAAAACAATATACAGTAGAAGTTTTTATTTAAACAGTGCATTTCTTGTTGAGCGTGTTATAAAGAAGCACCCTTTAGTAGTATTATTATTATGTACATGGTACTTTGAGGTACAACATCTAATTTTCCTTTGACAAAGTATTTTTAAATTAGAATTTTGATCCCTTTTGCTATTTGTCCTAAGTTTTTCATTACTTTTCTCATGCCCTGCAGCTTTGGGAAAAACAACCATGCAAATTAAACATCACAACTTTCAGTTCAACTGGTAATAGTGTGTTTTGACTTGATATTTGAACGTTGTGGATAAAATTCCTCAAAAAGAACAAGAATGGGATTATAGCAAATGAGGAGGCTCCATCCCCTACTGGAGCTCTACAGCTTAGGTAGACTTCACAGTAGAAACATAATTCAAAGTTTAAACGGGTCACAGAAAGCTGGACGTCCCATGACTTTACTGACATTTTGATATCATACGTTTTTTTTTTTAGCAATTACAGCTTATGATTTTTGGAGATTGTTCATAAAATATTGTCCCAAACCTTTGAACTGTCTACATTTGCCAAACAAACTGCTTTTATTCCACAACTCTTTTTAGAACAATTACAAATGATATATCAGAATGTAGATATTTTTGTCTTCTTCGATCAGTTGTCTCTCTCAGCTGTAGGACTTAATGGTTTTCTCTCAAATCTCCTCAGAGTACAGAGTTTGCTCAATATTCCATAGACTTTAGTTATGTTTTAGCTTTAAAATTCTTTTTAAAGCTGGAAATGAATGGTCTTTTGAACCTGTCACATCTCCTACATGGAACATAAACATCCCTGTGTGTGACCAACAGAGCCTTCTGGTGCTCACGGTTTGAGAATTACAGTATTTCAACCCAACTTCTAGTTTTCACTCAGCATCTGTTTCTAAGGTTTCTTGTTTAGTCTGAGTCCCAGATGTGTCCCTAATGAGCCACCGGTTAAAGCTTTAACATTTCTTTTGGTCTTTACTGTCTTTACACTCATATATTAACTTAAACATCAAAACTTCTTCACTTTTTTCTCAGTTTAGATTGTTACAAAGCCAATGGTGGAATTTTGGGCAGTAGCTTCATTAACACATTCATTATTGTGCTGATTGAACAAACTAAAGTCATTCTGCATCATTTTAATAAAATAATTGTTTTTTCTTGTTTTTGTTTCTTCAGGCTGTGACACGGAGAGCTTTGAGGTTGCAACATGTTAAAAGAAAAGGGCTCCTTCACTTGACCCTCTCAGCCTTAGGTAAGCAACGTCCTCCTTACAGGTGCTTGAAATCCTTGAAAAAGCTTGAACTTTACTGTGGTATTTTCAAGGTTTTGAAAGTGCACAGACTTTAAACCTTGTGCTTGAAACTATCTGAAATTGGTGCAGCACAGTAACATTTCTGAGAAAAAGGTGAAACTTCTGTTTTGAGAGCTGTAAGAAAATGGTAGAAAACCAAATATTGTCCAGGGTGCTCATTTATAAAATGTGCTTATGCACAAAATGGGCCAAAAAGTTACGTAGGTCACTTTTTACGCAAAATTTGGGATTTATATAAGAAAACGTAACGGAAAAATGTGCGCAACTCTAAGCAAACTTTAGACCTTGCGTAAGCACATGTTGGAGACGTGAAACCAGTCAGAGCAGCTGGTGAGATGAAAAATGTTGAATTTATGACACAATTAAAGACTTGTAGACCCTCGCGCACACAGAACCAACAATCTGTCTCTAAAAATAATAAAAATTAAAATCTGAATGAAAATATGTCGCATTTTCGAAAAATATCCCATTATGTTTATCCAGTCGTCTTCAGATTATAGAACAACTGAACTTATTGGTGCATTAATTGTGATTTCTGAGACTTAGGAATCCTGCAGGGACACTTGTGCGTAATGCGCTGGAATGCGCTGCAGCTCAGCCAGCAGGCAGACTCCGGATGAATGGGAGAGAGTTTTTAGAGATTTCTAGATAATGACTGGACGATCGATCAGCTGATAGATTCATTAGAGCATCCTATGGATCAACTGGGTCCAGTATTAGATCAACAGAACCATCAGAACCAGTAAAACCCGGTGTCACCGGCCGTTCTGGGGTTTCAACCAGCGATTGTTTTATCCAGCAGGTTGACTGTTTAATAGGATGAACAGCATGACGTGTCTTCCCCTTTGGATTAAATTAAATGTTGTCATTAAACGTTTCTCTTAGATCTTCACGATCTCTCTGTCAGACTGACAGCAGACGCGCTGCAGCGAGACGTCTCTCGGAGCACTTCTGTGTTCGTAATTCGTCACATTTCACCACCTAATAAAACATTTTTCCGTTCTTCCACTTCACCACAAGCACCTCGAGTTTCAGCCTCTGTAAAATTACGCTTCCTAAACCTCTCTGTTGTCACGATTTACTGTTAAAAGCCAGAAACCCACCGGCTTATGCATATGCAATTATTCATGAGGTTCTTTTCATTGACCGTATATGGCAGAATGTGGGTGTGTAGGAGGAGGGTTCTGACCCAAAAACAGCTGAGCACAGTTCTAGGTCTGAGAGCGATTTATAAAGCAGAATTGCGTGGATCTGTGCGTCCGCAGGGTTTTATAAATCGGAAATGGGATTTGCGTAACAGAAATTGTTTGGCTGAGCTTAAGCAAGTTTTAGTAAGGATTCTACGCAAAGTTTTATAAATGAGCACCCTGGTCATTTTCTGCCAGGACTTTTTCCATGAAGTGTTTGGAACTTTCTGTTTATCCTGATGCAGATTTTAGTGAAAATATGAACAAAATACAAGTAAAACACCTGTGAAAACATCCGATTCCTTCAAATATTTACCCCACATTTTGTCCTATTTAAACGGACTGTTTTAGTGTGTACTGGTGTAAATCACGTAAGATTTTGAGAAAAGTCTCAAAAATCTCCCTTGAAAGTGCTTGAATTAGATTTCAGTCAAGGTGTAAGAACCCTAATCCTCATCACTTCTCATTTTTCGTCTTCCTTTACTTCCCTCTTTGTAGTAGGTTATTTCTCTTGTGTTTATGTTTGCTAAATCAAATCTGAACCTGGTCATGTTTCTGCAGCAGAACTCTCGAACTGACGTCGTGTCCACATCCTGACACCGTCTTGCCTCGGGCATGCCTCAGGTAAAGTAACCTGGAAGCTGTTGCAGCCTCACGGCTCTACAGAATCTTACTTCTACGGGTCTCTGTGTTTGGGTGTTGTCTTATTCTGTTTTGTTCACGGCAGCCGGGTATGAATGGGATGGAGCCTGCGTTTGGCGAGGCCTACGGGGGCCACAGGGGCCTGCTGAGCCCCTGTCCACTGGCCATGTCGCCACAGGGGGGCAGGACAGAGTATGACCAGGTGAGATGACAGGAGCAGGGTTCTTAAAAGTACTTGAATTTTAATGTGGTATTTATTTTCAATGTTTTTAAAGTGCTTGGATTTTTAATACATTTCTTGAACGTACTTGAAACTAATCAGAACTCAACTCAGAAACTGGTATCAGCCTGTAACACTTGAACATCCTCACCCAAAATAAAAACAAATCAATTTTTTTATTTAAAGGGATACTCCACCGGGAAGTTATTTTTTGTCTGTTGTCATATTCCTCAGAGTTAGATAAGTGGGCATAAACATTTTGTAAACAGCCCAGCCGTTTTCCTGATCTGGCAGGCGGATATTTGCCTCTGGCGATACTCCTTTAGCATTAGCTTAGCGTAAAACACTAAGTGAATGGTACCTACTAGCATGCTATTAAGCATTTTTTAAATATGTAAAATTTTTTGTTTAGTAGGTTGTTTCAGTGAGATATAAGTATTAGATCGTGCTCTACTAAGTGGTTGGCATGCCAGTTAACAGGTTAAATCAAATCAGTGCATTTCTTCATAAAACTCTAGCTAAAACTGGTTATAGCTTAAAACATTTGCTTTCATGAGTTAAATTAGCTATTTTAGTACGTATACAGTATATATGTTTTGTTCAAGTGTAAATCATCACCAATGGAAGGTGCTGGTAAGTCTTAAAAACTCTCCTTGAAAAGAGCTTGAGTTTGATTTGGACAACATGTGCAGAAGACACATTCATTCTTTGACCAATTCAGCCACATTTAAGCAAATATCTCTGCCCTCTTTAGCTCCTCATGCTGGGATCCCAAGCATTTCCACGAAAACGACCCTTCGAGTTGTTGAGTGACCTCGTGGACGATGGGGGCTTTGGTGAGGACCAGCACACTGAGCGCTGGGATATATCTGCTCTGGATGAGATGGCTCGCTACACAAAGCTGGGCCTCGGGGTTGGGGGGGAGCTGCTGGCCTATTCCGAGGAGGCTGTTCTAATGGGCCGCTGGGGTAGGAGCCGGGAAGAGCAGGAGGAGGAGGAGGGGAGGAAGAGGAACAGACACTCAACTCCCCCAGTCTCCCAACAAGTCCAGGTCTCAGTGGTGGGGAAAGAAGATGNCAGGAAACATGGTTGAAAATATACAGCATAACACAAATACAAGAAATTAATGATGGGAACAGATATTTAAACAAATTTAACATTTACGTCCAAGTGGTAACAACCCAACCAACATTAGATCTATTAATAATAAAATAAGGCATGTGTAATATTGTATGATGCAGATCATTTTAAAAACACCATCAGATAAATGCATTAAGTTGTTTTAGCCTGTGAATTAATGCAGAATAACAACAGAGCTAATATCTGGCACTTCCATGGCATCACAGCAACACGATTGGATAGTTGTAATGTTGATGTTTAAATAAAAACATGTTGGTGTTCAGGACTAAATCAATATGGTGTCTGCTGATCAGGCATGGGTTTGTTTTTGTTTGTTGAGCTCATGATGTTAAAGGGATGTTTGGTTGGCTGGCAGTTATTTTTCTACGGTAAGGACCACACCTACTGATGACATCACACAAAGTGGGTGGAGTCTCTAGAGACCAGAAGTAAACCTCTGACTGGCAAAATATTCATGTCTGGCCAGATCAGTAGAGACGCTGCTGCAGATTAGTGACACATTAGCAGCTAATTTTGGGTTTTTAAAACAACTCTTGCTCAGAAAAGTCATCCTGATGATGCATTAGAAGTACACTATAATACCTGTTAGTAAACCTCTATAATTTAACATGCGACTGTTTACTTTGTGGTGTTTATGTTTCTGCAGCAGGACGTACAGTAACATAGTCATTCAGATGTATATTTGAAAGAAACTCAGCAGTCTCATACACAGCTGTTGAGTCATACAAACAGGTAATATAGAGTTCTGATGCATCAACATGCGGTTTGTGAGCAAAAGTTGTTTTTAAATACCTGAAAAATAACCACTAGTTTTCCACTGATCCTCAGCAGTGTTGCTCCTGATCTGACTAGCTACAAGTATTTCTCCAGTCAGAGGACTACTTCCTGTATCTAGAGACTCAACCCACTGTGATGTCACTGGTAGGTGTGGTCCTTATTGTAGATAACTGATAGAACGCTGCTTCAGAATGACCCAAATACTCCTTTAAGGATATTCAATTCAGTGTGTTTTCTGGTTTGAAGAGTCGGCAGCGAGCATACACACAGCTGGAAACGACCAGGATTATTGCAAGGTTAGAAAGGTTTGGTAGTCCTCTTCGGTTGGTTTTGAGAAGGATGAAATAATTTTTCTATGCATGAACTGCACTACATGAGTCGTATCATACCACACTGTAAATGTTAGCATACATGTTTGCTTTCAGAATATGTATCTGGTCACAAACGCTGTGGTTGTTTTGGCATTTACAAAAAGCAAAAGCTAAACAGATCGCTGGCTGAATATAATGCAGATAGATGTTGGTGGGCTAAAAGGGTTTGAGATTATTTATTTACTTTCCCTGTTTTATTACTGTGAATTATGTTCATGAACACGAGACCTTTGAGGACATGCAAAGTGATGGCTGTTACTGCAGCAAGGCATGCCCTGCTCCTGCAGCTGTAATGTGAAACAAAACAAAATAACCTCAGGTTGGTGCATTAGTGTTTATTTACCTTATAAATTCAGCTACGGGAAAGTGTATCGCCACATAAAGCAGAGTGAAATGACACAATTAGACTGAGATGACCACATTTTTTCAAAACATGTTCGTCCTGATGACCGAATAATAATAATAATACCTCAAACTTATATAGCGCTTTTTCGGACACTCAAAGACGCTTTACAAACAGAGCAATGAACACAATTAATAAACACACACAATCTAAGAACACTAACGGCAAGCTAATTAATGGGTGCTGGTGAGGATGATGATTAAGGGAAAGCCTGTTTGAATAGGTGGGTTTAAGTGAAAGCTCCTCTGTTTTTATCGTATTTACAGTCATTTTTGTTATTATCCAAGTTATAAAGAGAAAAAGTGAAAACTGGCACGAGAACAGGTTTTGTTGTTGGTACAAGCAAACTGCTGGCATGAAAATGCTCACAGCGTTAACCCTCAGCTCGAAGCGACCTGCTCTCTGTGCTACCGCTGTAGCGTCATGCTAAAGAAAGGTTTTTAAACATTTAAAACATGCTGGCTTTATTCATTTTTTCCTATACACTCTGAAATGCGTCTGTGTGTGTGTGTGTGTGTGTGTGTGTGTAAACAGTGTGTTAGAAACTGGCCTGCTTTGTGTGCCAAATACCATTTTTCCGTGCGGCGTGTCATAACCACCCAGCAGATTCTCATTTCCTCATTCCAGTGAGCCTGAGGTCAATCCAGACAGAGCATATTATGACTTTCTTCTGAAATCACTGAACCGGGGTCTGTTGGAGCTGCTCGCTTGGCTTTTCCTCAGGTATCAAACCATTTTCCAGCATTGTGTTTGCAGTGTGTTGGTCTTTGTGGTAACGTTGCTCCATATTGCATCATCTGTAAAGATCCTGGACTGATCAGAGGCTGTGGTGTGGTGGCCTTCACTCTGCTCCTCTGTAGCAGCTTTGGGGCTCCGTGAACATTAAAGGTGTTGCAGGTCGAGTTTCGGATGATGCTAATAAGCAGTTCTTTGGGGTAATTGACTCCGGTTAAAAGATTTGGCGAATCGTAAAAATACCAACCTGAGCCAACAATTATGTCATCGTTTTAGTGTCTTTTCCTCTGCTCTAAGATGTTAAAGGGACATTTATGTTATTTTAAAGTGACATTTTATCACTTATTTATCTACAGCAAGGACCATACCCACAGTGACATCATTCAAAGCACGAGACTGTTTAGTTTACGGTGTTTATGCTGCTGCAGCAGCAGCACAGTGTAGCATTCAGATGTTGTGTGGTTAAAACAAGCAATCTCATGTTAAGTTGTAGAGGTTTAAAAACATGTCACATTGAATTCTAATGCATCAGTATGACATTTTTGAGGAAGAGTTTTAAATAGTAAATTTGCCACTAATTTGTCACCGATCTCTAGCAGTGTTTCTCTGAATCGAACTAATCATGAGTCTCTGGTTAGAGGACTACTTCCTGTTTCTGGAGACTCTGCCTACTTTGAGTGATGTCACTGGTGGGTATGGTCCTACTGTAGATAACTAGAGCTCCGCTTAAAAATGATCAAAACATCTCTCTTATGAGAAGAAATATAAAACATTCCAGAAATGTAAACTTCTGTATTATAGAGCGCTTTTCAGCTGAAGCATTTATATTACAGGTCAAATTCACACCCAGATTCACAGATCAGGAGATCTGGATAGGGGTCAGTCTCTTGCCCAAGGACACTTCAACATGTGACTGGGAAACAGAGATCGAACCACCAACCTCATGATGGGCAGGTGACCACTCTTCCCACTGAGTCACAGCCCCAAATGTCTTTTCATTTTAATAAATTTTCTTGTCTCCATGGTTTCTAGTGATTCATCTTTTCCATTTATATTTGTTTTTAGGGAAAAATCACAGTGGTAAATAAAATGTTTTTGTGACTCCTAACATGAACACAGATGCATATACGTGGTTCTTATGGGTGCCTGACATCTTTCGAAATGCTTTTATTTACCGTGGTATTTTCAAGGTTTTGAAAGGGCTTGAAGTTTTGGTAAAGTGCTTGAAATCAGAAATGCACCAATGAGTAAACTTGTGATAAGAATTGGCTAAAATTCATCATAGTCAGCCTGATTTGTGATCAGCCAATCTGAGTTTTGAAATGATTTTTGTCAGTGAATGCATTATCGTCAAGCAGCAATAAGAAATCTTTTTCCATGTCTTTGAACTCACTAAGCTGTAATTCATGCACAGATCTTCCATGTAGATGGTTTTACTTCTAGAATCATAGTTTTCAAGTTAATCAGAAAAATAAATCAACATTCTCTGTAATTGTAGTTCTTTGAGATAAACCAGACGATACCTGAATTGTTAACAGCAGGTCAGAGCTGCCTGTAAGTAATGGGTATCGGCCCTCAGAACCAGAATCTGTGCAACTCTATTTGGATGCGGAACCAAAAATTTGGCCTTAGGTTAACCTTTACTTTCATGAGACAAGGAAGTGAAATAATTATTTTTTGTGTTTGTGTGTAAATCATCACCAATGTGAGGTGCTGGAAATTGTTGAAAACTTTCCTTAAAGGTGCTTGAATTTTATTTCAGCAAATGTGTAAGAACCCTGCATATAACAATAAAAAATATTCACTTTAAACTATTTAAAAATAGCCTAAGGCTACTTGTCAGTAACAAGTTTTTTGAATGTTGAAACGTGCTAAAAAATCAAAATCCAAGCAGTCAGCTAAGCTAGCAAAGCATTGTCCAGTTCCCTGAAGCTAAGCTAACATTTAGCCTCAGAATATTAGCTTCTTGTTCAGTCGTTTGGGGCAGTGAGGAGTCAGGGTGCTTAAAACTAAATAAAAATGCTTGAAATGTGATGCTGGATGTTTTACATGTTTTGAAAGTGCTTTAATTTTTAATAACATCTTTGTGTGGATGTGTGAAAGTGCTTGACATTAATTAAAATTGTTTTTACCACTAAGGCATTTTATTTTATGATACAAGAAATGTAAATACCGGTAATAATTTTGAGCATATTTTTAGTGTTTGTGACTCATCACCAGTGCTGAAAATGTGTTTGGCACATGTGTGTGAACCCTGAAGTTATAAACATTATAATATAATTATAATAATATATGCTAATAATTAACTTTTTACATAAATATTAGTTTAGTAGTTTATTTTTTTCAGTTAAGTTCAGATCTTGCTTAAATAAAATGGAGACAGAAGTGTGGTCGACCAAGTGTTTGATCTGCCTGTTAAAGGGTTAATAAACAGAAAAATGACTCCTTAAAGAGTTTTAATTCTCATTAACCAGTGCGATTTAATCAGATTTTTGTCTTTGGTTAATGTTTAACCTAACTATAAATTAGTTTCATGGCCTTGCTTACATCTTTCCATCTTTTTGTGTGTGTGTGTGTGTTTGAAGGTTGTGCAACATTTAATAGAATAACATCAGTTATCCCTGTTGTACAGCTTGTGACGATAACATCTGTTACTGCTACAGTAATAAACACAGTGGGCTAATTCTCTACATTTGTCACACAATAAAAATTCAACCTTTGTCTACAGCATAAAAGCTTTTACATTTGTTGTTTCAAGCGCTCGCTGTTGACACCGTTTTCACAGGAAGTGACATGTCCTACATTTTTGGCAGCAGCAGCATGCTTGTTCATGTCGAATAAATGGATTTATTAATAGAAAAAAACAGCCTGCAAACATGAGAGCAGCATTAGCTACTGTAGCTAAACAGACAGTAAACAGGCAGCCCACTTCTGAGGTCTAGAGTCACATTCAGCTGAAATGACTTCTGTAGAAGAATGTTCTTGTGAAAGGGTTTTATTCTTCTAAAACAATATACAGTAGAAGTTTTTATTTAAACAGTGCATTTCTTGTTGAGCGTGTTATAAAGAAGCACCCTTTAGTAGTATTATTATTATGTACATGGTACTTTGAGGTACAACATCTAATTTTCCTTTGACAAAGTATTTTTAAATTAGAATTTTGATCCCTTTTGCTATTTGTCCTAAGTTTTTCATTACTTTTCTCATGCCCTGCAGCTTTGGGAAAAACAACCATGCAAATTAAACATCACAACTTTCAGTTCAACTGGTAATAGTGTGTTTTGACTTGATATTTGAACGTTGTGGATAAAATTCCTCAAAAAGAACAAGAATGGGATTATAGCAAATGAGGAGGCTCCATCCCCTACTGGAGCTCTACAGCTTAGGTAGACTTCACAGTAGAAACATAATTCAAAGTTTAAACGGGTCACAGAAAGCTGGACGTCCCATGACTTTACTGACATTTTGATATCATACGTTTTTTTTTTTAGCAATTACAGCTTATGATTTTTGGAGATTGTTCATAAAATATTGTCCCAAACCTTTGAACTGTCTACATTTGCCAAACAAACTGCTTTTATTCCACAACTCTTTTTAGAACAATTACAAATGATATATCAGAATGTAGATATTTTTGTCTTCTTCGATCAGTTGTCTCTCTCAGCTGTAGGACTTAATGGTTTTCTCTCAAATCTCCTCAGAGTACAGAGTTTGCTCAATATTCCATAGACTTTAGTTATGTTTTAGCTTTAAAATTCTTTTTAAAGCTGGAAATGAATGGTCTTTTGAACCTGTCACATCTCCTACATGGAACATAAACATCCCTGTGTGTGACCAACAGAGCCTTCTGGTGCTCACGGTTTGAGAATTACAGTATTTCAACCCAACTTCTAGTTTTCACTCAGCATCTGTTTCTAAGGTTTCTTGTTTAGTCTGAGTCCCAGATGTGTCCCTAATGAGCCACCGGTTAAAGCTTTAACATTTCTTTTGGTCTTTACTGTCTTTACACTCATATATTAACTTAAACATCAAAACTTCTTCACTTTTTTCTCAGTTTAGATTGTTACAAAGCCAATGGTGGAATTTTGGGCAGTAGCTTCATTAACACATTCATTATTGTGCTGATTGAACAAACTAAAGTCATTCTGCATCATTTTAATAAAATAATTGTTTTTTCTTGTTTTTGTTTCTTCAGGCTGTGACACGGAGAGCTTTGAGGTTGCAACATGTTAAAAGAAAAGGGCTCCTTCACTTGACCCTCTCAGCCTTAGGTAAGCAACGTCCTCCTTACAGGTGCTTGAAATCCTTGAAAAAGCTTGAACTTTACTGTGGTATTTTCAAGGTTTTGAAAGTGCACAGACTTTAAACCTTGTGCTTGAAACTATCTGAAATTGGTGCAGCACAGTAACATTTCTGAGAAAAAGGTGAAACTTCTGTTTTGAGAGCTGTAAGAAAATGGTAGAAAACCAAATATTGTCCAGGGTGCTCATTTATAAAATGTGCTTATGCACAAAATGGGCCAAAAAGTTACGTAGGTCACTTTTTACGCAAAATTTGGGATTTATATAAGAAAACGTAACGGAAAAATGTGCGCAACTCTAAGCAAACTTTAGACCTTGCGTAAGCACATGTTGGAGACGTGAAACCAGTCAGAGCAGCTGGTGAGATGAAAAATGTTGAATTTATGACACAATTAAAGACTTGTAGACCCTCGCGCACACAGAACCAACAATCTGTCTCTAAAAATAATAAAAATTAAAATCTGAATGAAAATATGTCGCATTTTCGAAAAATATCCCATTATGTTTATCCAGTCGTCTTCAGATTATAGAACAACTGAACTTATTGGTGCATTAATTGTGATTTCTGAGACTTAGGAATCCTGCAGGGACACTTGTGCGTAATGCGCTGGAATGCGCTGCAGCTCAGCCAGCAGGCAGACTCCGGATGAATGGGAGAGAGTTTTTAGAGATTTCTAGATAATGACTGGACGATCGATCAGCTGATAGATTCATTAGAGCATCCTATGGATCAACTGGGTCCAGTATTAGATCAACAGAACCATCAGAACCAGTAAAACCCGGTGTCACCGGCCGTTCTGGGGTTTCAACCAGCGATTGTTTTATCCAGCAGGTTGACTGTTTAATAGGATGAACAGCATGACGTGTCTTCCCCTTTGGATTAAATTAAATGTTGTCATTAAACGTTTCTCTTAGATCTTCACGATCTCTCTGTCAGACTGACAGCAGACGCGCTGCAGCGAGACGTCTCTCGGAGCACTTCTGTGTTCGTAATTCGTCACATTTCACCACCTAATAAAACATTTTTCCGTTCTTCCACTTCACCACAAGCACCTCGAGTTTCAGCCTCTGTAAAATTACGCTTCCTAAACCTCTCTGTTGTCACGATTTACTGTTAAAAGCCAGAAACCCACCGGCTTATGCATATGCAATTATTCATGAGGTTCTTTTCATTGACCGTATATGGCAGAATGTGGGTGTGTAGGAGGAGGGTTCTGACCCAAAAACAGCTGAGCACAGTTCTAGGTCTGAGAGCGATTTATAAAGCAGAATTGCGTGGATCTGTGCGTCCGCAGGGTTTTATAAATCGGAAATGGGATTTGCGTAACAGAAATTGTTTGGCTGAGCTTAAGCAAGTTTTAGTAAGGATTCTACGCAAAGTTTTATAAATGAGCACCCTGGTCATTTTCTGCCAGGACTTTTTCCATGAAGTGTTTGGAACTTTCTGTTTATCCTGATGCAGATTTTAGTGAAAATATGAACAAAATACAAGTAAAACACCTGTGAAAACATCCGATTCCTTCAAATATTTACCCCACATTTTGTCCTATTTAAACGGACTGTTTTAGTGTGTACTGGTGTAAATCACGTAAGATTTTGAGAAAAGTCTCAAAAATCTCCCTTGAAAGTGCTTGAATTAGATTTCAGTCAAGGTGTAAGAACCCTAATCCTCATCACTTCTCATTTTTCGTCTTCCTTTACTTCCCTCTTTGTAGTAGGTTATTTCTCTTGTGTTTATGTTTGCTAAATCAAATCTGAACCTGGTCATGTTTCTGCAGCAGAACTCTCGAACTGACGTCGTGTCCACATCCTGACACCGTCTTGCCTCGGGCATGCCTCAGGTAAAGTAACCTGGAAGCTGTTGCAGCCTCACGGCTCTACAGAATCTTACTTCTACGGGTCTCTGTGTTTGGGTGTTGTCTTATTCTGTTTTGTTCACGGCAGCCGGGTATGAATGGGATGGAGCCTGCGTTTGGCGAGGCCTACGGGGGCCACAGGGGCCTGCTGAGCCCCTGTCCACTGGCCATGTCGCCACAGGGGGGCAGGACAGAGTATGACCAGGTGAGATGACAGGAGCAGGGTTCTTAAAAGTACTTGAATTTTAATGTGGTATTTATTTTCAATGTTTTTAAAGTGCTTGGATTTTTAATACATTTCTTGAACGTACTTGAAACTAATCAGAACTCAACTCAGAAACTGGTATCAGCCTGTAACACTTGAACATCCTCACCCAAAATAAAAACAAATCAATTTTTTTATTTAAAGGGATACTCCACCGGGAAGTTATTTTTTGTCTGTTGTCATATTCCTCAGAGTTAGATAAGTGGGCATAAACATTTTGTAAACAGCCCAGCCGTTTTCCTGATCTGGCAGGCGGATATTTGCCTCTGGCGATACTCCTTTAGCATTAGCTTAGCGTAAAACACTAAGTGAATGGTACCTACTAGCATGCTATTAAGCATTTTTTAAATATGTAAAATTTTTTGTTTAGTAGGTTGTTTCAGTGAGATATAAGTATTAGATCGTGCTCTACTAAGTGGTTGGCATGCCAGTTAACAGGTTAAATCAAATCAGTGCATTTCTTCATAAAACTCTAGCTAAAACTGGTTATAGCTTAAAACATTTGCTTTCATGAGTTAAATTAGCTATTTTAGTACGTATACAGTATATATGTTTTGTTCAAGTGTAAATCATCACCAATGGAAGGTGCTGGTAAGTCTTAAAAACTCTCCTTGAAAAGAGCTTGAGTTTGATTTGGACAACATGTGCAGAAGACACATTCATTCTTTGACCAATTCAGCCACATTTAAGCAAATATCTCTGCCCTCTTTAGCTCCTCATGCTGGGATCCCAAGCATTTCCACGAAAACGACCCTTCGAGTTGTTGAGTGACCTCGTGGACGATGGGGGCTTTGGTGAGGACCAGCACACTGAGCGCTGGGATATATCTGCTCTGGATGAGATGGCTCGCTACACAAAGCTGGGCCTCGGGGTTGGGGGGGAGCTGCTGGCCTATTCCGAGGAGGCTGTTCTAATGGGCCGCTGGGGTAGGAGCCGGGAAGAGCAGGAGGAGGAGGAGGGGAGGAAGAGGAACAGACACTCAACTCCCCCAGTCTCCCAACAAGTCCAGGTCTCAGTGGTGGGGAAAGAAGATGGACGTGTTTCTGTTCCCATAGCAACACAGAGGGAAGTGTGCGCCACTGGAAGAGGGGTTGGGGGAGGACAGAATGGAGCCTTGCTGAGGGAGCGCGTGGTGGAGGTGTATCAGGTGGCGCAGGAGGAAGAGGAAGCGGCGGCAGCGGCAGCGGTGGGGCCGGCTCTGGAGCACTGCAGCGAGGAGCACAACTACTCCCTGAGCCAGGGAGGGGAAGTGGGGGCGGGGACTGGACTCAACTCCCAGTCTGAGGAGGTGCAGTCATCTGAGACACAGCAGGAGGCGCAGGGCAGCGATGACAGCCAGGGTAACACCGAGCTGGAGGAAGAGGACGACGAGGAAGAGGAGGGAGCGGAGGAAACGGCAGTGGAGGCTGAACTCTCCAGCTCTTCTGAAACTGAATGTGGTGAGTTTTGGCTTCAGTGTTTGTATCTGTGTGGGGAGGAGACCTCAGTGCTGCCCACACAGAAACTAGTTGAAAACGTCTCCAGTCCAGACCAGGCCTCAGACCGCCGAGTCTGAGCAGGGACACTTTGGAAATAAGGTTGTGGATGTTATTCCTAGCTGCGTCTGGGGCTACAGTGATGCTGTCGCCACAAGGCTCTGAGGGTCCCCTCCTGTACTCAGCACCATCTGGAGCAGAGCTGCTGCTGGGGGCTCATTGTTCACCATGTTTATTAAAGTTCATATTGATTTATAAAAGTTCTCCACAACAGCTGGATTTCTGAACGGCTTTAGACGAAGCATAGAATTGCCAGCTGGTGGCTTGTTAGAAATGTTTTTGTTCTCATTTATTTTCACCTTGTTTGTCTTTTATTCACCAGAACTGGTCTGTGTAATTGAATCAAGACACATTACAGGGTCAATTATATTAATAACTTCTGTCAAAATTGTGGCCAGGCAGAGCAAATATGCAGTGGGTTAATTAAGTATTGAACATGTCACCAGTTTTCTAAGTAAATATATTTCTAAAGCGACTGACACAAAATTCTCACCAGATATTGGTAACAACCGATACATTCTACACATGCAAAGAAATCAAACCATCTATTACCATACATTAAAGATGCAGTCTGGAGTATTTGTTTATGTTTCAAAGTTTTATAACTTTCAGTAACCGGTTAACTATGTACTAACTATGATATACGGGTAGGGTTCCACAACATTCCTCCCATAGACCCCTATAAATTCACACTGACCGGCAAATTTTTTAAGCCAATAAAATTTGAGTTTACGCATAGTTAGCTGTCAGTCAACGTGCATTCGCATTGCGCAAACCTGTAAAGGTGGGTCTGCGCACAGGACGCCCCATGTCATCCTGTTTACAGTCGCCATACTGGAAGAATTCAGTCGGTCTTGAAGAAGTCAGAGCAAAGCTCTGCTAAAAAGTTAGCCATTCCCCAGTTACTGAGGGCTACATCAACTTCAGAAAGAAAAACGGAAAAGCCCAGAGACTAATCTTGGGCGAAAAATGCATTAGAGACCAGGGTGATGCATGTGCACAATTGTAGAGGTGGGGTTAGAGGGAGCAGGCAGGGGGAGAAGAGATGTTTATGGAGGGGCCTTGATACATTGGATATAAAAAATTATCTCTTGCTCAAATGCTACGGACAGCAGCTTTAAGTTAAGTGTAATAAGATGAAGATATACAGTACATACCTGTAAATATTATAAATGTTGTTTCTTACCTTCCTTTTGAACTTTTCCTTATAGAAACTGACAGTGTTAATTCAGATGCTGGTCGTTAAGTAAAAGAATGAACACAAATGACGGCTGCCACTGACTTTTTTTCTACTCATATTTTTTTACAAATCCTTCAAAATCATCAAGGATTTAGTGACATCCATCCAAAGATGGGATCATTACTGGCAAAACTGGGAAGAAATGAGAAAACCATTGAACTTTTGTCTGAGGAAATTATCATGACTGCTAAACAACAGGCTAATCTCATGAGCCTAATGGAGGAGGTGCAGGAGCTGAAGGCCTCAGACAAAGAAAGGAATCAGAAAATAAAAATAAAAAAATCCGATTTTTTTTCTGTTCTGTGAACTCACCAAGCTCGGATTTTTCCATGTGGAAGTTTCTGCTTCTAGAATAATAATTTTCAAGTTAATCAGAAAAATATAAAAATAATCTGGTAGTTGCAGTTCTTTGAGATGAGTCAGAAGATGCCAGAATTGGTATTGACAGGACAGAGTTGCACACAAATTAGTAAGTTGTTAGTATTTCCATTTGAAACTAACTAATTTTAGCACAAAAACATTTACTTTGATGAGTCGAGGAAGTGAAATAATCATTTTGTAAACTTTTACTGTTAATGTGTAAATCGTCACCAATATGAGGAGCTGGAAAACCTTGAAAACTCATTAAAAGTGCTTAAATTTTATTTCAGTAAAGGTGTGAGAACCCTGTGAGCAGGTCTGATGCTGTCAGAACGTTGGCGCTTGAAAATGCTTTGGTGAATGATTAAACCTGCTCAACAAACACAGAGTGACTGATCATTCACTTATGCGAAATCATTCCCATAGGGCCGTTTGTTTTCACAGCCTTCACACGCTCATGTCTCACATGAATAGAAGCTCACAGGGATCCACGAGGACTATAAAGGTGTAGCTTACACATAATGAGCTGCAAAACTGATGTAAAACGTGTTTACTGTTCATAAAATATGCTGAAACTGCAGCAGCGTTTACTGACGGGAAAACCCCGTTTTACACTTTCAATTTGGCAAATGTAAAATGTTATTTGTTTTTCTGGAAATCCCTTAAAATCTTATCAGACTAATTACGGTAGTAAAGAAAATGAGACTTTTTGGTTTTCTAAACGTGTCTAAGTGCACGAAGGCCACAGCTGCTTTCCTGGTCTCATCGTTTTGGATGCTTTATGAAACATTTCTGGCTGAACATTCACACTGTGATCATATTAATTCAAGGGCCTGAGCTGCCAGGGAATTCTTGGTATTCTCCACAAAAATATTCTGCTACTTAGAGGTAGTAGTCCTCACTGTTCTAGACTCGATATATGAAGCTAGAATAAGCTCTGGGTTACTAAATATAACAGTAATTTTGTAATTTCACTCAGGAATTTCCCCATAGATGAGGAGTGTTCATACTTTTGAAGAAGATGGCCAAAACCAACAAGTTGAAAGTCTTAGTGCGCCACAAAAATTAGGATTTTGTATTTAAAAATATTGTTCTTTTTTTTTTTTTATTTGTACTGCTCAAAAATACATTGTAATGAAAGTATTAGTACATTTGTAATCAGTACATTTCGGTAGTTACAAGACATAGAAAAGGTCTCATACATTTTCCTCATCAAATTCCCCAAATCTGAGGAGTCAATTGTTTTCCAGTTTCTTGAAACTAAATTTTCATCCAGCATCTAGAACAGAATCTGGGTCACTTTTTCTTCAGTGATGCTGCTGGGTTTAATCAAGTGTTATGAACGGAGCTCACAAGTCTGCTTTTTAGTAAAAGTCAGTGAGGAATGAGGATTTGTGGTTCTGTTTACCAGGAAATGAAATTAATAGAAACTACCCATATTATGCACTTCATATCCACTCTGAATCATTTTTTTTACATCTCAATAACATGTAAAAGCTCTGCATTGGTCAAACTGACCCTTATTTTAAGTGCAGCTGTTCTTCCACCCCTCATTCAACCTCCTGAAGCTAAACCTTTGTTTCAAATAGCAGTTGGGGAGTCAAGCCCCGCCCATCTTTCTTCTCCGTGCATTCGCTAGACATCGGTGGGTCTTCAGGAGCTCAGATGAAGAGAGTAAAAAGAGACTTTTGTGCTCGTTGATAAACCATCTACGGAGCAACTGCCATGCTTTTCTCATAGCTTCACCATGACTGTTTGCTAACGTTTGTGAGGATGAGCGCTCCCATGGTTTTTAAAGGGGGGGCTCAGGTAGCCAAAGGTGCTCGTGATTGGCTCTGTCCTCTAGAGAGGAGTGGTCTTTTCCCTTCTTGACGTCAACAGGGGAAAGATTTTGAAACCACCTGTTTTAGCATTAGCTCAAAACACATTTTCCAAATATGAGAATCAGGAAGTGAAAACTGTGAAAATATTTTAACACTTTTGGGTCTCAGACACAGTCTTTGTGACTGATATGACTGTTAGAAGATCTTTAGAAAGTGAACTTTGCATAATATATAGGATCTTTAAAGACTTCAACTTTGAGCTGGATTTAATATGGTGTTTAGTTTGTTTCAATTGAACAACATCTGAATTATTATGCTACTGCACATGCCGCTGCAGCAGCACAAACATAAAGTAAACAAACGGCCTTATGCTAAATTGTAGAGGTTTACAAACCGATAATATAGAGTTCTAATGCAGCGGTGGGACTTTTTTGATCGAGAGTTGTTTTAAATACCAGAAATCTGCTGCTAGTTTGTCACTGCTCTGCAGCAGTGTCTCTCCTAATCTGACGAGCCATGAGCACTTCCTGTTTCTAAAGACTCCACCCACTTTGAGGGATGTCATCAGTGGGTATGGTTCTTAATGTAAGTAATCCCTCCAAATCCTGTAGATAAATAACAGAGCACCACTTGAGAATGACCCAAATATTGTGGACACACTAACATATGTGGTCAAATGAGAAAGTGTTGCAGCAGGTTTAGAATATTATTAGTGTATTTCCTTCTTTACATCGTGTTAACACACACCCGTATGCTCCAGAGCCTACAATTAGTTTAAAATTTTTGCTAAATAATGACATGATAGTGTTGTTAATCTCAGGTTATATTTTTCTAATTTTAGAATCTGTAAAATCCAGGTGTTTCTAAAATATGTTCATTAAATCCTCAGAATAGAAAAGAGGACGTATCTACGTTTTACCATGACTGTAATGTTCTTATATAACATTTAGCACATTAAAGCAGCCTAAAGCTCCAGCAGAATCTGACGAATGAGGTTACTGTCTGCTGCAAGTGCTTAGCATAAACCCAATCCCTTTCATGTTCACTGAAAATTTAGACCCACACTGCAGATTCTTGGAATATAAACATGTATATTAGATGGTGCACACACAAGCTGATCCCACATGAGATTGCCATCTTTTCCCAGGCCTCATTTCCCTTTGATCGTCCTCGCGTTAGATAAACAAACCTCAGGCATCTTGTTGCAAGGTAACGGAGAGGTCGCTGGCTCGATCTCAGACACCAGTCTGGGTCATATTTCAGCTGTCGTGAGACACGGTTCCTGCTCGCCGTTGTTTGTTCTGATGATCTGTTTGCCTGTGGTGACGCAAACGCTTTGTGTGATGGATGAGAAAATGTGTTGTGTTTTTATTGAGATAGTTGAATTTAAAAGATTGGAGGAAAGGTTGAGGGAGTTTATATGTTGTGTGTGTGTGTGTGTGTGTGTGTGTGTGTGTGTGTGTGTGTGTGTGTGTGTGTGTGTGTGTGTGTGTGTGTGTGTGTGTGTGTGTGTGTGTGTGTGTGTGTGTGTGTGTGTGTGTGTGTGTGTGTGTGTGTGCTCAGAAAGATGCAGAATGAAAAGATGAAGTCGAGTGGAGCGTGTAGACAATGGTGTCATCTGCAGACTGGACCAGATGACATTATGTTACATAAGCTCTGTGTGTATGTGTGTGTACGTGTGAGTATGTGCGCGTGTGTGTGTAAGTCCAGAAAGTTTGCTAATAGTGATGCTTGAGCTTTATGATTTTTAAAGGGACAGTTTATCTCTTTTGAAGTGGGAATTTGTGGAAAGGTTATGGATAATAGTGATCTTACCTTTTGTTGATTCAAGTCAGTTCAGGTTATTTATATAGAACCAGTTTTAATCAAAAGTCATCCTAAAGAGCTGCACAGAAAGCAACAAGTCCAGTTCATATCAGCAGGTCCAGATTCAGAGCCATTCGTATGCAGACACAGTAGCTGTAATATCACCAGATTCTGTTGATTATAAAATGCCAGTCAGAGTTGCTCTCTAGAAAACCAGCACACTGAATCAGACTTTACACAATCCTCCATCCTGAGAGAGCAAAGGGTGTTGGTTAAAAGAAAAACTCTTTTAATTCCTTGTAGAATATTGTCACCGATTCTCCTCAAATCACTTTTGGCCTTAAAGTTATATTTGGGTCATTTTGAAGTGGCGCTCTATTAGTTATCACACCCACCGGTGACATCACTTAAAGTGGGAGGAGTCACTAGAAACTCAAAGTAGTCCTCTGATTGGAGCAATTCTCATTGCTAGTCAGATCAGGTGAGACAGTGCTGCTGAATGGTGACAAATTTTCAGGTATTTAAAACAACTTTTGGTCAAAAGCGTCATCCTGATGCATTAGAATTCTATATTACCTGTTTTTAACCACTACAGTTTAGCATGAGACTTTAGTTTCTTTTAAGCAAACATCTGAATTACTTCAGTACTGTCTCCTGCTGCAGTAGCATGAATACAATAAACTAAATACGCTCCACAAAATTCTACATAACAAAAAAAGGAGTTTAAAATAAAAACTAAAAAAACATTGACATGTAAAATGTCCTGCAATTAAACTAATAATGCAAATGATTTCATAATAATGTACAATAAGATCATAATTAGTTTGAAAAGGAATATTTACAATTTTCTAATGGTGCAATTTTTTGTTTATTCAAATTTAATTATAAATATTTAGGATTTCTGAAATACACTTTGCAGCCTTCAGCTCATGTCTGGTCCAGCTAATCTTTATTTCTACAAACGGAGGTTATTCAGAGAGGTATCCACAACAGATAAACTGTTAATCGTTCACCTTTCCACAGAACCCCACATCATGAGCTGAGTGTAAATCAGATTAAATCTGACTCAAACGTCTTCATCAGATCCGGATGCTGATTATGTTTTGAACTCAGCTCTGAATGATTTGAAGGAGCACCTCCTTTTTTTGCTCCTCCTGCTGGTGAAGCTTTATTTTATTTATTGGTGGCTCTGAAGGCCCGAGGCTAATCTACTGTGACATCTGTGTATGAAACAGAATCCGTGCGTACAGCGGGTGGCGGCTTTGTCATCCGGACGTACAGCATGTGTTTGTGGATTAGGGCTCCCAGCGTGATTTCTTACCAGGCAAACCTAACTTTAAAAACCTGTCAGTTATGATTAGGGTTCAGCATTTATTTTAGCTTTCAGGGTATTTTTCTCCTATTAATTGTCTCATTTATGCCTGTCAGTGTTTTCCACCTCCGTAGTGGTGAGGAACATTCAGTTGTCTTTGTCATACGGCGGCGAAACGGCCTGGAGCGCTGATTCTGTATTTGGACTGTTTCATCATCGCTCCTCTGTGGTGGGTTTCAGACATGTAGTGGTTTTGTTGCAACTGGACCAAATAAAATTATTTCTTTTGTGAGCATGGTGCAGAGAGGGTTTCTAACGTTTTTGGCAGTTTGTTAGATGGTTTTCTGGAGCAGCCTTGACACAAACCAAGTTCAGACCACATTAATGGGAGTGTGGTTGAAAATGTGTGATCAGGAGGTTTGAAGTCCTCCTTGTTTCACACTACAACAGCAATCAGCAACAGCACAATGACAGAAGTGGGCTGCATGGTAGTGCAGTTGTTGGCACTGTTGCCTCGCAGCAAGAAGGTCGCAGGTTCGAATCCCGGCTGTGGCATTTCTGTGTGGAGTTGGTATGTTCTCCGGGTTTCCTCCGGGTGCTCCGATTTCCCCCACAGATCACAACATTCCTGATAGGGTGATTGTTAATTGTGTAAGTCGCTTTGGGCAAAAGCATCTGTTAATTAAATAAATAAACAAACATAAAAGCCACAACACAAATACAAACATCCAGCACAAAAGAAAATAGAAAAAGCTGTTACCTGCCCATTGCAGTATTGATGTTTAGTTTGTATATTTTTATTTCTTGGCTATAATATTAAAATGATAAATATTAATATTGCTAATTTCATTAAAATTGTAAAATTATTTTGAGGCTGTATGACTCAACCATGCTTTTATTATCACCAGCTGGTGTTATGGATCCTGGTTGAACATCAGGTCAAACTCCTGTTCAGAATTTTATTTACCAACACAAAATATAGATCAGTAGAACGTTCACAAACCCCGACTGTTGTTTAAAAAAGTGTTTATAAGTCAAGCTAGTGATATAAAGATGGCTGTTTTCAGGAACAACAAAACAAACCCTGTGACCTGTGAAGATGAACTGTCTCCCTACACTGTGATCCTCTACAGAATCTGAGTGCAGTGAACGTAGGATCAAACGTGTACTGGCTCTGAGCCAGCTCTCTTTATCCAGTTCTTAACTGATTTTTTAAGAGATGGTTAACGTCGTCTTTAGCACCAGACCTGGTTTATCACTAGAACCTCTTTGGTGAATGAGTGGGGATCATCAGCTGATTTCTGACCAGCCTTTGATCTGAGGCTGTTGTTGGTAAATTAAAAAAGTTATCTGTTATTGAAAATCTGTCCTAAAATCAGATGAATCAAACATCCTGAGAAAGAATGAGAGTTGTGTCCCTGAATGATCAGTGCTGTCCTGCTTTGGGACTACTCACAGCTGAAGTGCCCTCGAGCAATTTGGTTCCAGGGGTCTGAAGCTTCAAGTGTACTCTGCTCTCGTCTCTGTAGTATCTGTAGTTTCTCCTTGTGTGTGTTTGCAGTTCACAGATGGATTAAATCCAGAGGTCACATTCCTGTGTGTGCAAATGCATGCCGGCTTAGAAAGGATTTTTCTCCTTCTATATGCCGTGGATTATTTAGAAAATCAACAATAAATAAGCTCTTTGTTTCCTCCACCTCATGATGTCCTAGGGGGGAAAAGACACTGACTGCATTACAGAATCCACATCCTATTAGTAGTTATTTTTTATTTGCTTTTTTGTTAAGCGTACACTTCAGACGATTTAAAATTACCATACAGAACAATATTTTGCATTCATTTAAAAGAGAATGAGAGACAGGATGCTTAATAAAAGAAAAACATAAAATTCCCTGGATCTGATTGGTTGATTTGTTTTCTAGTTTCTTGGAAATTAAATTTGTATCCATTTTCAGCAGCAAGAACAGGATCGGGGTCGCTCGTTCTTCAGTGATGCTGCTGGATTTAGTCAGGTTTTATGAATGGAGCTCAAAAGGGCTTTTAATAACAGTCAATGAGGGTTTCTATTTACCAGGAAATTATATTAAAAGAAAAAAAAACATTAATAAAAAAGAAATGCTCTATATTGTATAGATACATATAAAACGTTTTTTAATACAGTTGAAAATATTCAATATTTTTGGTCAGTTTTTTTCAGAACATGAACTCATATAGATTGATTACATAGAGTGAAATTTTTTAGCCTTTTTTTCCCTTGTAATGTTGATAATGGCTACAGATAATGAAAACCCCAAATCCAGTGTCTTAGAAAATTAGAATATTATGAAAAAGATAAATAATGTAAACTCATGGTGTCACACTCTACTTGGCTAATTACTCAAAACACCTGCCGAGGTTACCTGAACTTTTAATTGGCCTCTCAGTCTGGATGAGTAGCTACACCATCATGAGGAAGGCTGCGGACTTGACAGATGTCCAGCAGACGGTCATGGACATCCTCCACAAGGAGGGAAGCTACAGAAGGTCATTGATAAAGAAGCTGGTTGTTCAGAGAGCTGACCTTAGGGGGGGGGGCTTCACAAGGAGTGGACTGAGGCTGGAGTCAGAGCATCAAGAGACACTGTGTACAGATAAATCCTATAGATGGACTACAAATGTCACATTCCTCATCCTAAGCCAAAAAACTAAAGAAGAGTAAATCTTTCATGTCATGAAAGGTTGATGCAATTTATCTGCATCAACAGTTTGGTAGCACAAAATCAGTCCGAGGGGCCACATATGGCCCCCAGGCTGCACTTTGGACACCCCTGCCATAAACGGTCACACCTGTTGTTCAGATCCTCTGATCTAAATCGGGTCATAATCTGTAGTTTTTTCCTGTCATTAGGTTTCTTTTCACAGAGAAAATTGCAAACGAAACAAACAGGAAGTCCCCTCTTTGGGTTATCATTGCAGCCTCAGATCTGCTCATCTCAGCTACAGCAACTGGAGAATATCTCAGCTTCTTTCTGGAAAAACATCATCACCCGTCTTTTTGTCTTTTAATGCTATTTCCCTGACATCAAAAGCATTTGGTGCACAAAGACAGCTGTGTTGTTTGCCTCCAGTTTAAGACTTCCCCAAGAATTAGTCACACATTAAGTCCTGAGTCAGTTTATAAATTAGAACAGGAAGAAAACAACAGTCACAAGGCGTGGAAGGAGAAAAGGCTGTTCGTATCGTTAATACATGATCTATGTAACACTTAGGAAAGTAGCACTGTGTTTAATTTAGAGCACCTCCTGGGATGAATCCTGGGAGCTAGGAGCTCAGTTTGGCTTTTAAATGTTATTTTAGTAAACAGTCACTCGGATCATGTTAAAAATGTATGTAATGTATTGTCGAAGGCCAGTTTGTGTCTAAACTATTTGATGGTTAAGCAGTTCTATCACTTTTAGCATATTTGGAGTTTTGTGTAATTGAGTGCGGCGTGTCTCACTGAGCTACGTGATAAGATCAGGCAAGATAAGAGTAGCAGAGCAAAGAAAACAAGAAGTCTGGTATTTACAGGCTACACTGGCACACTGACAGGAAAGCCTTGTGAGGACAAGACAGTCGCTGTGTTCTCCAAACTCATTTTGACCCAGATGAGCAGTGAAGTGCCTGTTTTTGGGGGCAACGCCACGAGGAAATCCTGACACCCTGAGGACAATTTCTACTTGGTGAGGATGAATATAAAAGGGAATTTAGCTTCCAGTCTGTCCTCCCTTCTCTGTTGTTCATGAAACACTGTTCTGAATATGAATTGAAGATCATGTGATGGTGTGTGTGGCTGTAGATTATTAAACACCTCTCAAAGCAAGGCTTTAGATGGCTTCAATAGAGTGTTTCCTTAGTGAGTTGTTATGAAAATCCAGCCAAATGTGGTCAAATAGATGTTTGTTTTTTTGTTGTTGTTGCTTAAATAGCTTTGAAACCTTCACAGCGTTCACATCAGAATTCACTTTTCCTCTTGTGTTTGTACCTCCAGAGGTGGAGGCTGAGCCGGTCAGGCAGCCGGGCGAGCGACCGTCCAAGCGCCGCTGTTTCTGGGAGTACAGACGCACTCGACAGTCGGTCACAAAGAAGAAGCTGAGCGGCGACGTCCACTGGTCTCTGTCCTGGAGCTCCAGCACTCTTCCCAGCACACTGTACCGCCGTGAGGGTGAGACTGCTGCATCACATTCAAGGCTCAAATGACAATAAATCTAAAAAAATCTACAGTTGTGGTCAGAAGGTTTCATCCACTCATCATGGGCTTGAATGTCAAATGAATTTTGGACTTTTAATGTTTGATTTGAACCTATGGTTTACCAGGATGGAATGATCATCCAGGCTCAGATAAATACACAGACCCCACTAATATCTAAGCAAGTACATTTTTTTGTACTCATCGTCAAGCTGCCCCAAATATTTGACTTTTCTTGGGAGAAATGATAGTTTAAATAAATTAGTTGGTTTCCTGTCTCAGCTTTTTTAGGGATATTTAGGGTGTGTCTTTCTCTCTTTCTTTATTGGGACAAAAATACATAATAAAATCGAAAAGCAAACTTCTACAATTTTTTATAAACAGTCCAAAAAGGGTTAAGCTCATGAATGCCTACCCTTCTCAAATCAATCAATCAAAAATACTTTATTAATCCCAGAGAATATAATATCAGTAACTCATTTAGGTTTTTTTCAAAGAATCGTTAAAGACGGTTCTAGCTGTGGGCAGGAGGTCTTTTCTGTGGCGGTCTGTGTTGTACCGGCTCTGAAGAAACCTTTGACTGAAGGCACTTCTGTTCTTACACATCTCTCGTTCTCATTAATGGTTTTTGTTTGTGGGTAGCAGCTACGAATGGTGAAAGTGAAACTTATAGCGACTTTTATAACTTTTTGGTATCATATCTTATGCACACCCCCCTGACTATGAAGAGTTGTTTTAAACATCTGAAAATTAGCCAGTAGTTTGTCACTGTTTAGCAGATGATCTCACTGAAGATTATAGGTGAAGTTAAAGAATCTGGAGGTAGTCGTCCTCCTCCTCCTCCTCCTCCTTCGTTAGTCCATTTACTTTGTTCACCAGTCCCACAGCATGATGCTGCCACCACCATGCTTAGTTGTTAGTTCAGTGTTCTTAGATTTGAAAGCCTCTAGACATTTTCCTTGTTACTGAGGCCATATGATCATAAATCTTTTCTCCAAGAGACATTTGTCTCATCCATGTGTACAGATGCAGATGCTTCTTTCTTGGTCTCTGCTCTCAGTCCATGGTGATCTAAAACTGGTTTTAATTATGAACAGAGACACTGGTGTTCCAGTAGTTCATGGTAGATTTTAGACTTTATGGTTCCTGGGTTGTTCCTAAACGTCATACCTGCTACAGTCAGCCATGATCACTGACAGGAAGTTAATCAGCCTGGGCCTCATCAAGTTTAAAGACCTTCTAGAACCTTCAGCACCTCCGGTAATAGATTTAGGTGGATGTGTGTTTATAAGTGGAAGAGAGAAAACTCAGAAAATTAAATAGTGAACTCAGTTATTTGGATGCTGTATTATAATTCCATAAATTAATTATTTGTAGGAATTATTTATGGAAATTAAATCATTAAACAACCAAAATGAATATGAAGTTCATTCTTATGATGAGTGGATGTAAACATCTGACTGTAACTGTACAAACAAACAAAACCAAAGACTAGAAATGCACTGTATAAATGCAGTTCATTTATCATTTAAAAAAATAAAAAACATGATAAAGTGATCCAGCTATCGGATGGAAATCCATTTTAAATGATTTGGTTTTCAGTATCGAGCAGGAAGGAGTCATTTAGAATAATAAAGAGCTAATTAGTATACAGTAATTGGTTGAGCGGTTGGAACTTGCTGACCTAATCAGAGTTTCTGTTCAGCAGCAGACATCACAGATGGCTGAAAGTGTTCCAGTTCTTCCTCTCATATGACACAGTCCAGAGCGGGACCTTCCGGCCGGTGCCCTACATACAACTTTTATGTCAAACTGTGAACTTTTTAGTTCTCTAGATAAACGAGTCTTACGTCAGGCTGAGCAGCAGTTTGAACATAATCTGATCCATTGTGGAACATTTACAACTCAGAGACATTTCAGGATGTCCTCTTCAGTAAACTGAATATCCTCCTGACCTAAGCTTTTATTTCCTACTGTTTAACTGTGTTTGTATAGAAGATTTGAATCTTAAAAAGTGTCATTTAGATGGTCCAGAGAAGTTTTACTAAGGCAGGTAAAAGATGAGACCAAGTTTCCAACAGTCTGATGGACCAAGACATCAGGAGCAAAAATAAGAACCTCTGATTTCGCTTCATTCAGTTAGAGAACATGATCAAACCTGGATTTTATAAATGTTATTGATAGTAGTAGTAGTGCTACCTTAAAATAAGAGAAGTAAATTAGCGATATAAAAAAGGGCCAAGAACAGGACCTTGTGGAACACCAATCTTAAGAGTAAGTGTAAATGATTTAAAATGTTATTTGATTTAGAAACGGATACTTCTAACTATAAATAAGAGGAAAACTCATCCAGAGCGTTGCACACAAAAAGAGAGAAAGTTCCTAACAAACAGGTAATGACTTAATTTTTTTGTGTCCTGTTCAGGCAAGAAAGGGCGCCGCAAAGCCCGAAAAACAGATGCCAGCGACCTGACGCCTAACCCTCAAAAGCTCCACAGCATCGGGGAGCAGCTGCAGAAGCTCAACGCTGCCATCAAGGGCATGGGATCGGTCAACGACCTGCCTGTCGTGGCCCGCGCTCGCTCCCGCAAGGAGAAGAACAAGCTGGCCTCCAGGTACCACGTGATTTTTCCTCTCGTCGTCTTCTCTGGGTCAGAGTCTCAGAGCTCCTATGGCTTGATGTTTCAGGTGTGAGTGAAAATTTGGGTTTTCAGTGTCGAGTGTAAACAGTTGGTGGAAGGAAAATTCTTTGAGGCTCTGTAGTCTGATATTTGTCATCTTCAGCCTCTTCAAAACAGCTTTTTGCACATGTAGAGCAGCAGTAGTGAGTGTTTCATGGAGGACGTAGAAAAGACGTGCCAGGAACGATTTCATAAGATGATTAATTCTCTCTCTAAAGAGCCACATTCCTGTCAGAGACCTTTGAAAACCTGCCTCTAAAGGAACTGTCTTCTGAGTTTTTTTTTAACATACTAATTTACTCCTGGAGCCTTTTGAAACGTGTCCCTGAGGATCACGTGCACGATAGAAATGATTTAAATAGGAAGGTCACGAGTTTATTCTGGAGTTGATTAGCTCTTTTCTACATGTTTAACCCAGATATCACTGTGACTGAGTGGAGGAGGGTAGAACGGAGGGAGGCACAGCAAAAACAACAGGCGGGGAGATGGAGGGAAGCAGCATGAAGGGCTGAATAGGCGGAAATCAGCCTCAGCTGAGGCTGCAGACAAGAAGTTAGATGTGAAGGGACAGAAGGGTCGTGTAAAGTTCATCTCTGCAGCGAGGGAGGGGTAGAGTTCAGAAATCAGGACATTACAATAAAGGAGGGGGAATCTCAGATCATCTTTCACAACACAAACACACAATCTGATAGAAAGTTGTCAGAAGAGAAACTGGAAGTTTACTGTCAGACTGTATTTTATTCTTCCTGTAATGTGACTGGGTTTTGGTTTTAAGTGGATTTGCAGGAGTTTTCTTTTGCAGAGTCTTTTTTAAAATCATTTTCTGAAGTCCTGCTGTCGTCAGCTTGATCCCAGTTCAGGCCGAACAGTGGCATCACGCCGACCCGTTTCTGACCTTTCCTTTTTAGTTCACCATCCTAATCATATCAGAGTCAGCCTGCCTGAGGCGTTCAGGCAGCACAGAGCAAAATCACTCAGGGTTGTTCTGAATGCTCCACTGAACCGAGTGGGTAGATCACGTCCTGACTGACCGGACTGAATTAGAATTCTGCATTGTTTACTAAATTCAGTTTACCAGCTCATTTCTAACAGGTTAATTGTGTCCAAATAGTCCTTCGTTCTAAAGGTTGAACACAGTTTACCATAACAGCAATTTTTTTAAATCCCTGTTTGCTTCTTTCAAGCATTTTATTAGCCTAGACTGGAAGGAGCTGTTAACACTTAAAGTTAATGTAAGTACCGTAATTTCCGGGCTATAAGGCGCACCTGAATATAAGCCGCAGCAGCCAAATTTGGGGGAAATTGCAGATTTGTCCACACATAAGCCGCACCTAACTATAAGCCGCGGGTGTTTTAATGTTTAATTACCATATGTATGTGTGTGTGGGAGGCCACTTAGAGGCTACTCTCACACCCACATACCTTTGTCTGTTTGTATGTGAATACGGTTGTTGTCTGCTCTGAGGACACAGCCTACTGTTCGTATGTAAATGTTTTACCACCTTGGGCAGCTACTGATTGCTGCTTGAACTGAGAGAAAGCCGAAGCAGCCCAACCGGTTCCAGCAGCACTAGCTGGCCTCACTGTTCCTTAATGTTTAATTACTGTATATATGAGTTCCTGCTACCACAGAGGGGATTGTTGGGACAGAGATGACTGTTTGGGAACTATTGTATCAAAAATAAGCAGCCTACCGTATCATCGTCTTCCTCCTCCTGCGTACTAAAACCACCAAAATCCTCATCGTCAGTGTCAGAAATGAACAGGTCCAGAATCGCCCCCTCAGCCAGTCTCTCTCCTTTGTTGTCCCTCTAAAAACCAATAAAATCCTCTTCCTCAGTTTCGGAGTAAAACAGCCTCCAAACAAGGGCTCCATAAGCTATTGCGTAATCCTCTTCTATGGCCGCGCGTCGCGTTTGTGCATGCGCACGTAATGAACGTGACTGCGAGGTAAACGCACGTACGTAAAACACGCAAAAGCTTTGTGAATCGCGGTCACGTAAATTACGTGCGCATGCGCAAACGCGACACACGGCCATAGAAGTGGATTGCGCAATAGCTGATTGAGCCGTTCGGAGGCTGTTTGATTCAGACACTGACAAAGAGGAAGAGGATTTTATTGGTTTTCAGAGCGACAACAAAGGAGAGAGACTGGCTGATGAGGCGATTCTGGGCCTGTTCGTTTCTGACACTGACAAAGAGGATTTTGATGGTTTTAGCACGCAGGAGGAGGAAGACATAACAAGGTAGGCTGCTTATTTTGATACAGCAGTTCCCAAACAGTCATCTCTTACTCTTCATCATCATCACGCAGCAGTCCAGTTTTTCAAAACATACTTTGTTGTGCGCTGGTGCTTTGATAGCGCCCCCTTGGTAGCCGTTAGCTGAGCCACAGATAAGCCGCACCGTTGTTTAAGGCGCAGGGTCCAAAGCAAGGGAAAAAAGTAGCGGCTTATAGTCCGGAAATTACGGTATGTGTCTCAGAGGTGAAGCACGGCTGGTGAATGAATTATTTTAACTGTAAAAACCAAAAAAAAAAGAAGAAATGTTTGAAGACATGGGAAGTATTTTTTAATAATATACCAGGTAGGGTCAGAGGGTGTGCCAAGTGTTGCTAATGACATTCTACTCTTTCCACTAAAATGAACTCACACTGAATAGTTATCTTACTTAAAAGAATCTGTCAGCCATTTTAAAGTGTTTCTATGTAAAACACATAAATCATTCATGTCTTAACCTCAGAAAGCTTCCTGAACAGCCTTTGTTCAGAGAAATAGAGTATACTCCCTTTGGGATTGATGGGGTAACGGCTAGTCTGAGTGCAGCCAAGACCAGAGCAGGTGGCTGCCATCTTAAAACTAGATTTTACAGCAGTTCATGTAACGTTCATTTTTACATTTACATTGCATTTTGTGGTTATTTTACATGGAAATTTGTGGTTTTTTACATGGATTTCTGCAGTTTTTTTATATGGAATTTTGCAATTATTTACAAACAATCAGCATATTTGGGCCTGTTTTGGTTCTAACAGCTAGGAGATAGGGCTGGGCTATCAGACAAGTATATCAGCCATTTTCTTTTTTCGTGAGGGGGCTATGAATTAGTTTCTTAAAGTGCCCATGACATCAGTTTCCATGTTTTCTGACTTATGTTGCAATGTTGAGTTCTCACCTTAAACCTGCCAGAAAGAGCAAAAAACGGCGTCCATCTGTCTCCTAGTCCAGCCAGTGAGAAGCTCTTCCAGATTTCAGACCCAGGTTTCAAACCGTTTTTTTTCACTCCAGCCCGCTATGAGGTCATAGTGATCCGGACTTGCTTATATGGTAAATTCTCCTCCCACATGCATGTTCACCACACCTGGAGCGAGGCAGTGCCGCCGCCATTGCCCATAGACCGTGTAGTGTTTAGTTTCAGTTTCGTTTCTCTTTCACGTGACGACACTGCCCCCTACTGCAGCAGAAGTGTCAGGCTGCCAAATAAGGAGAAACCCAGCAGAACTGGAAGGCGGCGCTTTCTTCTGATCTGAGTTGCTTGTTAGGAAATAATTACAGCGTATTTTGAGTTATAATGGTGCAACGCTAATCTAGAGGCATCAAAGATTACATGTGTTTAATATAAAGTGATTTAAATATGGAGTCACAGGCACTTTAATGCTTTGTTGATGCCAAAGACTCAGCCCACGTAGAAAAGAATAATGCTGTTTTTAAATGTTAGAAATTCCATCCAGCTGCAAGCAATGTTTTTTTCCTCCAGCTGCCTCTAAGAGCAGCAGTGGTTTATTTACTCAAACTTATAACAAAAAGAACGAACAGCAGCAGACTGTCTTCAGAAAATCCGTTGATGTGAATAATAACCATGGTGGTGGGGAGGGAAACAGACTGGCTTTTGTCCAGTTTAACCGTGTTTACGGGTTGGTGTTACTCTACCGGTGCTGCTGTAGGAATATTCAGCGGGTCAGAACACCGGTCCAGTGATTATCTGTCTGACAGATTCAGCTAAGTATGCTTATGTTTATTTATTTAGCAGACGCTTTTATCCAAAGCGACTTACACAATTTACAATCACCGTATCAGGCATGTTTTGATCTGCGGGGGAAACCGGAGCACCGGAGGAAACCCACACATGTGTACCAAGCGGGAAGCTTAAAAGGCAGGCAGGTACATTATTGCCCAAGGAAACCAGAGTCGTGGGAGTAATATAACCAACCTATTTATTATAACAAAAATAAATCTAAATGATAAATGACAAATCAACTACAAATTCTTCGTTGAGAGACCATCCAGCAGGAGGCAGACCAACCTATAACCAGCGACTCTCCCACCAGCCTTCACCGTGCAGACACACGAACACCTAGTGATGGTAAATGAAAAGAAAACAGATTGCCGCGGCACATCGGACCAGGTACTGCACTCACTGCTGTCTCAAACTAGAAGAACAGAAAAACACATAAGAAAACACAATGCACACAATTCAAAGGAGAACCCAATACAAAATGAACAGGAGATGGGCACTTTCCGCCCTCCATACAACTCACTCACACAACCAGACCCTGGGAGCACTCCCCTTCGCACGCACTTTCACACACACTCATGCAAACCGTCCGATTCAGGTTCACTGGTTCCCGCCGAGAACATCAGTCCTCCCAGTCCCCCAGTTCTTTGATTCGGACCAAAGGTGCCAGGACTGGCTCGGGCTGGGCAACTTTAACCAGCCACTCGCTCGTATCAGTCACCACCCGGTCGGCTGAGCTCGTCATGAACTGCGTGACTGGGGCGTCTCCTCCTCCCGATGGATCCGTCGTGAGCGAGATGGCACTACAGAGGCACGGTTCCGGTTCCCATTAACTCGGAGAAAAATCAGAATCAGGGCAAAGCAGCAACCCTCCTCAGTCCGACAAAACGACCGACAGCCGAGCGCTAGCTCTCTCCTGCAAGGTAAAACAGACATCAGAATGGCAAGCGGTGGAAACCTGCACGAGAGCAACAAACACGCATACCAAGCTGACGCCGTTCCTCTCAACTCCTCACTCCTGGAGTGAAGTCTGTACTTGACCAGGATCTGTCAAACCCAACATAAACATTTAACACCGGTACCACACTCTAATAATAAAACCCGGAAACACCTACCTACACCGCTCAAGGAACAGCACGTCGCGCCCCCGATCCTCCAAGGGGTGGGGGGCAAACCCGGCCACCGAAGCACAGGCTTCCCCAGTGAACCGAGACAGGTTGAAGGGCCTGTCACACCACCCAAGTGACTTTTAAGCACTTCAGCTGTCTACCGAGTGGCCCAGAGGCAATTATCCAAACCCGGTGCAGCTGTGCCACATTAGCAGGGCTGATCATTACCTGATCTGCCACACATGCATAGGGAGAACATGCTAACTCAGGATTTGAACCTGTGACCTTCTTGCTGTGAGGCAACAGTGCTAACAACTGTGCCACCATGCAGCCCAAGTATCTTAACCACTAATACAAAATTAAACTAAAATAAGAATAAAAAATACCTCCTTTAATGAACATATCACTTCCATAAAATAAATCTCTGCTGCAATTTTAAGTGTTTTTGATCTAACAAAACATGTGCAGCGCCCTCTAGTGGTGTGAGGGAAACAATTGTTAAATCGGCTGAAAGACTTAAGAAATTTAAAGATAAACTAAAAAAAATGAGTGAACTACAAATATTGACATTGACTAATTATCATAGTCACCATAATCAAGTCTTAGGACTATTCTCAGCAGCACCAGACCATTAGCAGCTGAATGTAGCACCTGGTTCATCCAGGGCTCGCGTTCAACAGGAATTTTTTCATATTTCTGCTGAAATATCATGTAATGTGAAATTGGTTGCTGTGAGAAATTTTGTTAAATAATGTTGCTTGAGCTGTGCAGAATGGTTTAATTGTGTGTCAGTGAAAGGAAAAAAGAGCTTTAATTTAAAAAAGCCATTTTGTTGTGTTTTGTTTCCATTGCTTAACAGTCCGTCATGCCTCTGAGCTCAGCTTTGGTTTCCTCTTTTATCCTGAACACTTTGAATTTCTTTTATATTCCTTGAAAGAATTTCATGAACTCATACAGATTAAATTGAAAAATCTGCTTTCAGAACATGGTTTTAAAGAGTTTAATGAATTTTCACATTTCTTAAAAAGTGGATGTCCTTGAAGACTGATTGATACTGTTCTCATACCAGATTGGAAATACGTACAACTGCCTGACTGACATAGATGTTTTTCTACCTCATCGTTAGTCTTAAATCGCCTGTGTTCAAACCTTTTTGATTCAGACTGTGCTTTAGATCTAAAGTGGAGAAATAAAAATGTTCATAAACTACAAGCAAAACCTGAAACTGTGGGAAAAGTCAAAGTAAGAAGACAGAGCAGCTTGTTCTGATTGAGGGATGTGTTTGTGATTGGAAGTTGAGCCCACTCAGCTGGAATGGGAGCTAACGGTTTGATGCTGTAAACTTTGATGCCTCTAAGCTGAGCCAGAACCAGTTAAGGCTCAAAAACACCGTAGAGTCCCAACTGAACCTGAGCACCCGGGTACTAGGGGCAGACACACCTCCAACAACAAACTTTATCCAAAAACTTACTTGACCTTCACTAATCTATACAAGCTGCATCTTCACTTAATGTGAAGAAATCCTGCAACAACAGTGACTACCTAAACAAAAACAATTCCACCAGCAAGCAGCAAAAATGTGCTAAAGATGAATACCTAAAATAACGGATCGTAGCAGTTGCACACCTTGATGCAAACCAAACAAGCAAATTATCATATGAAAGCTCAGGCTCCACAGATTAAATGCATATAAGTTTGTGAATGTAACTCATGTTAAAACGCCAGTATCCAGAATCTGGTATTCCATCATCCTCGTGTCACACTGACATCATTCTTTGCCATTTTTTCATCCAAACAGACCTTGGAGCACGAGTACTGGGTACATCACTTCTCTCAGCCCTCTGTGTATTTGTCTTCTAGTGAATAAGGTTGTCAGTCTAATTTTGGTCATTCCCACCACTTAGTTCTATTGGTTCTGACATTTCAATAGAGGTGCCAATTATCCAAACTGACCAAGGGCTTCCTGAGATATTGCCCTATAACCAGTACTGTGTGACTGTCACTGCCCCCATCATTATGCACAGGAGGAAGAGCTCACAGATTACTTTGTTTTTCTTTCTTATTGTGGTTTAGTACTTTCGAGCAAGTTGAAAATGTATTATAATAATCTGAAAACTTTGAAAAGCAACAAAATGTGCCAAATTAACTAATTTAGACTATGCATGGATTTTTACTTTATATTTTTTTAGTTCGTTTTGGTCCAGACGATGGTCAGATGCTCTATGTTTGGGGTTGCAACTGCATCATTTCAAAGAAATACTCACTTTACGGTGCCATATTCATTTACTCTAACCTAGTAATATTTATATTATTTATTACACCTGTGGGGTAATATGATGAGAGTTACCTTTATAATTAATCTGAACTACAGTCACTTATTTTGAACCTATCATTTTTGAGCATATGTCTCAGAAATAGACCTACACAGCTGATGAACTATTTTCACTGGAATGGAATGGAAGGTGTGTGATGGCACGTTTCTGACCTGTAAAAAGAGCTTAATCCTCTGCACCCATTTTCCAACCCAATAAATTGATTTGTAGTGTAGATAATTCATCACATTGAAAGGGAGTGGCTCGAGTGGGTTTATTTTTAGATTTCCAGTGAGAACAGTGTTTCTATTTACAACTCCGTGTCTCTTTAATCACATTTACTAGTCTAACTACTGGAGGTGCATGCTGCAGCATTTATACTGTGCCATCTGCACTTCAATGGAATCACTAGACTGCTGTTTCATTGAATAGATTCTCCTAAGATGAGCAGGAATGGTGGCAGATTAGATGAAAGGCCTTTCATGGAAGGAAAACACATTAGCCTTTCATACAAGGGTTTTATGTTGAGAGATGTAGGCGTTCTAGCTGTTTTTATGTTTGCTAATGTTGATTTACTGTGATGGGTTAAAAGTGAATCAGTTTTGTCCATCCAGTGATTATTTCCTGAGAGTTTCATTCAACTCTGTCCTGTGGTTCAGGAGATATTTAGCTAACACACCATTACATTTTCATTCACCGTTTGACGACGGGACAGCAGAGGACATTTTCTGTCCATCAGCACTGACCTGCAGGTGTTTAGTTTCATTCTTCTGACTGCTGTTGAAAGTTCTCATCCTGCCAAGAATCATCCTATAAAACCTCTCCTACATTTATTGATTCATTCTCAGTTGCTCCAAAAGCAAACTGTGTTCCTCGATATTGTGATATCAAATAGAACTTCAGATGAGCAAGAGGGGCTTTCAGTGAGCATCCTCCCTGCCCAGCTGTGAGTCAGTAACAGAAACATTAGCTGTTCCAGAGAATGACTGTCTTATTTTTCTCACTTTCAGGGCCTGTCGTCTGAAGAAGAAAGCTCAGCATGAAGCCAACAAGATCAAGCTGTGGGGTCTGAACCAGGAGTACGGTCAGTACTGAGATCATAGGATGACTTTAACATAGAAGGACTTATCTGTCCCAAAGCCCCTGGGATTTCTGAAACCTTTACATTCATTTACACTAGATACCGATAACAGCATCAGGTAACGGTCCAACACTATGGTTGTGTACTCTCATTCATATGATACCATGGAACTGATCCACTTTATCCAAAAGTTTGGTTCTGATCAGCTGAGGAAACGTTTGATCCATTGATGCAGAAAGCTACTGCTGCAGTATGGAAAGCTGTTGTATCAGATAATCAAATGCACTTTGAAACCTTCTATGTTCTTTATTAGGAGTGTGTATTGGCAAGAATCTGGCAATAAGATATTAACATAATAGATATTACTAACAATAAATATATATTAATAACAAGAATTAAAATTTACTTAATTAGGCAAAACTCTGTATAACTAACAGCACTTAAGGACTCAACAAAAATATCATAAACATTGTCAGATTTTGGATTTTTCATTTTATTCCACTGGATATGTCGGTGCTTATTTCTTAATCTTGAGATTTGTGTGCAGGAATAGAAGCCAGTCCACATGATGCTCAGCTTTCAGGACTCTTCTCTGAGCATCTACTGTCTCTCCTGTAGAGAAGAAAACACTCACTTTACCAAGAATGCACAGGAAGCACTTTGCTGCTCTGGATAGCTGAGTGTACTTCACCTCATGGTCCTTCCTCCAACTGAGATGATTTCCTGAGAGGCAAAATGGTCTCATCTCTAAACCTGTTGATCTCAGCTGCAGTAGCTCCTGATTTTGGTGCCGTATTGTCACCGATAGGGGTTAATGTACAGCTATAAGCTGGTCTACCAGTATACCTGAGGTCCATGGTTTCTTTAGAGGTTGCTTGGTGATGGAGGCAGGGCTTTTCTTGATAGGTGGATGATCCTCCTCCTCTGGGACATTCTCCTCCTCCAACTGTTTGGTTTATAGAGTCATTTTCCCACACTAGGACTCAGCTAGCTGAAAAGTTAGGTGTGAGTGTTTCGTGTTTTATTTATTTAGTGTTTCCACATCAGGAGGTGATTTTCAGTTATGTTTTAACTTTATTTTTTCATCAAGTTCAGATCAGATTAACTGAAGCAAACACAATATTTCTTAAGTAATATTTTTTAACTCGAAGAGAGAAAAATCTTTCTGGAGTTGATCAAACTTTGTTTGACCCCTGACCTTTAGGACTCTGTTTACAGTTGAGCTAGGATGACAAAAACAGAATCATGTGACTTTAAATTTTATAGTGAAGCTGACTGATCCTGAAAAAATAAGTCAAAACTAGCACCCGGCCCTTTTCTGTTATACCAAACCATGACTTGGGTCAGTGGCATTTATCAGTACTCTGTATCAGCAAGTACTCTACTGTAAGTAATCGTACTCAGTTTGGATAAATGTGGAATCGGTGCTTTAGTGGAGGTGTTGTCTCACTCAACTCTCACCAACTGTATTCAACACATCTTCATTTTGGTTCAATCTAAATCATATTTCAACCACAACCATTGATGGTTACTTTTGAAGGCCTGTCTGTGTTGATTCCATACCCATAATCCTTCACTCTGGGTGGTGTGAGCATAATGCAGATACAAATGAAAGAGTCATTCACAAAAATCAACAAAGCTCAAAGTTTTTTCAGCCACTTTTAAGTATGCATCTATGTAAAAGTTATAGTTTTTATCTCATACTTTAGATAGTTTCCTGAACAGCCTTAGTTCAGATAAATGGAGTTTACTTCTTATATAAATCTTATAGGACTGATTAGCTAGCAGCTAGCCAGCGGTGCAAACAGAGGTCAAATCTGCTGCTGAAATAACTGATGTGAAACTGAGAGCCGTGTGACGGTTTATAAAGTCAACTGCTGCATGAACTGCTTTGAAATTACAAGATTGGAGCGAATTTAATATGTAAACAAAACACTTTAGTTTTGGCTGTTTGGGGTGGGGGGTCATCATCATAATCATCATCCTTAAGGATGCAAACTCTGTTTCTCTGAACAGAGGAAGTATAGAAAGCTACAGTGGTTAAAATAAGTATTGAACGTATCACCAATTTTCTAAGTCACTCTATTTCTAAAGGTGCTGGGTTTCACTCACGTGACTTGGAAGTGGCGCAAAACTCAAATGGGGGGCAGGAAGTGTTTTGCGCTACAACAAAACAACGCGATGGATGAAAGCGACTATACTAAGGCTTTAAATGGGCTGGCACAGATGCGATATCGTGAAAAAATACATCTTCATTTAGGTTATGACCCATATAGTTTTAAAGAATCTGACTCTCAAAGCTGTTTGCGGTACAATTAAGTTAGGACACATAAAAACAATATCAAACTTGTTTACCTGCCATTTTTATAGATGTGTTTCTAAGTAAATGTTCAATAAAATATTAGAAAATAACATTTAGTAAACCCTTACCTGTTAGAAAGTGATCGCTGCAAACTCTAGCATTCTCAGTTTCTGCGCCTCTTGTTTTTAGCCGGAGTTTGCCGATCCACTTCCACCGTCTTCTTTCAGTACGCTTTTTGAAATTAAGCCCTTTGTGTCACACGACTTTCGGGACACGAAAAAAAACGTTCATCTTTCTCCCAATTAGAGCGGTTGCAACAACCGTAGATCGCACAGAATTTGAGCATTTTGAAGCCGAGTCAACAGAGACAATAGGGTTCTGTCTGTGCAGCGGTGGTTACTTCCTGACCCCCATCTGCATTTGGTGATGTCAACAACGCTACATCATGTGAAACCCAGCAATTGATATGAAGTTCTCACCAGATGTCAGTAACAACCCATTCAATCCACACATGCAAAGGAATAAAACCATCCATGTCCACGTTAAGTTATGTGAAATAAAACAGAATGACTCTAGAAAAAAGGATTGAACACGTGAAGAAAGAAAGGTGCAAAAAGGCCTGGAAAGTCATGACACCAGCTAGAATCTATCAGTTGTTAGAAATAAATTCTGCCACTTGGTGCAAATCAATATCAGTTGCTTAAGATCATCATTTCATCTTAAACCAGCCACGACCAGGTGCTCCATGCAAGATTTCAGACAGAGTGAAAAGAATGATCAGAAGCGTCTAAGAGCCTCTAGTGGAGAGCTTCAGAAAGAGCTGGAATTAGCAGGTAGAAAACATGAAGTAATGACCTCGACCTCTATGATCTGTAGCAGCTCACCACTAAGACTCTATTGATGAAGAAAAAGCAGGTTGAAGAATTTAAGGTTTGCTGAGCAACATTTAGACAAACCTGTGAAACACTGGGAGGATCTAGTCTGGTCAGAGGAGACCAGAACTGAACTCTACGGCTGTCACAATACACACTGTTTGGAGGTCAAAGGTCACTGCATATCCCTCCTAAACCCTGAAGTCTGGAGGTGGAGCATCATGGTGTGGGTCTGGTTCTCAGCAGACGGCTCTGGAACGCTTCATATAATCAAAGGAAGGATGGAAATGAAAACATTCTGGATCAAAACCAGCTGCCATCAACCAGGATGATGAAGATGAAACCAGGAGGCCGTTTCAGCAGGACAATGATCCCAAACAGGGTTGTTTTCTTTGACAAAGACTATAATGAAATGCAGCGTTAACATACCTTTTTTTTTTCAAGACGTTAACGAGACGCTGACGAGCTAAAAGCGGCTCTTTGATGACTAAAATGAGACCAGACCTCTGTGAGTTTGAGTCGGTGCGATGAGACGAAAACGTTGGTGTGTGGAGTTGTTTAACAGTGTTTAGGTGAACTCTATTTGCTGTCAATCATATGAAATCAATCTCCACTTCCGAGCATCCTCTTATTGTGACGGGGTTTGGCGATTCAACCCGCTTGTGGCTAGGCTAACGCGCTTTAAGTCCTGATTAGTGATTTTATTCTTTAATCAGCGACATGTCTTTATTATCCTTATGGCTGAACGTTAGACCATTACCTATACTGTTGATTGAATGTTTTGCAAACTGGTGACAAGGTTAATACTTAATTCACCCGTTGTATTTAAAATGGAAAGGTACGAATCATTTCTTACAGAAAAACACTCCATAGTGGCCGAACTTCCCTTTTAATGGCTTCTATTTACTGTGATTATCCAGCAGCTGACCAAGAGGCTGCTGAGCTGACAGGTTTAAGGCGCTCTTCACTGTAAAGATTAAACTGAGAACAAGCGACGTAACAGAGCGACCATCTGTTTTAGCTGCTGTAGAAGCTCCCTGTTTAAGAAAACGTGTCGGTGCAGAAGGCTGGTAGTAGCAGGGCCACGGAGAGCCTGTAAACACAGTGAGGAAAAACCTGACGAGTGTGATTTCACCTCCTTCCTGATAATCAACACCTCCTTTCTGCCAAATCTCCCAGCCACCTTCTCCTCCTCCTCAGCCAGTGCTTGGTTCAGCTTTTTCCAACTTTTCTGTCTTTTTTTTTCCCCAAATATTTGAACATTCCAGTCATTCCTGAGTCGCTTCCAGCATTTCATTGCAAAAGCTTTTAGTTGACTTCCGCAAATGTTTTGACCTCCTGGCAGGAAACTGAAACACACAGAGCATAACCTCATGTGTCCCCTTGCTTCCTCTCCTCATACATCCTTTCCTCTCCCTCCTCTTCACCAGGGACTTCTGTTTTTCATATTTATTTGTGGGTTAGGACTTTCTTTCAGCTCTGTAATTTCCATCAACACAAAACAGACATTACACACTTAGCTGCAGATTCAACAAGAAACTTCAAATCAATGTCTGGCATGATGCCATACTGTGTGCGTGCACATTCCCAGCCAGACAAAGACAAGCAGGTAACAAAAGATACAGATCATTATAAAGAAATGCAGACAGAAGACTTGTCAGGGTGTTCTGGGATCACGTGACCTCGCAGAAGGCGGAGCTTCGGTTTCACACCTTCAGCTTTGAACTAAACCACACACGAGTGTTTGACGGCGCCCTGAATAGCAGCTGATGTTGGGAATGCGTGCAGCTTGTTCTGTTCTGTGCAGACGAGACAAAGAGCTAACCAGTCAGTAGATACGGTTCCGTGCTGGAAGACTTCGTCCGTTCTGCAGCCAAATCAGATTTTTTTTCTCAGATCTCATTTGTGGGACGGACTGTGTGCAAGTGTGATTTGTCAGTGATGAGATTGGATGTGCATTTCCAGACAACACCAGCCTTTTCTCATGAGTTGCTGTGGCAACAGATAAGTCGGTAAATGGACCAAGTTACACTGGAGAGACAGGTTCCCTACAGCGGTTTTTCTGTACTGAAGCTTCCTCCCAACGTGCTAACGGCTGAATTCCAGCTTGTCTAGTTTCTGTGATCTCTGTTGCATTGCTCATTCAGAGGAGATCTGTGAGCTCTATGTTTGTCAGCTACAGAGGTAAACTTGATCCTTATCTGAGGAGAGAGGAGGTGACCTACAAGGGCAAAGGAGGAGGAGATGAAAGCCACATTACTTCTCTGAATGTTTGCTAACCTGCTGTTAACCTCCTCTTCAAATCAGAAATACTTTATTAATCCCAGAGTGAAATTAGATGTTTAGTTTTTTTTACCTACTATACTTCTAAAGCCACTATTCTACTGTGTGTGCTGCTGCAGCAGCAGCATAAACTATAGTAAGTAAGTAAGTAAGTAAGTAAAGTTTATTTATATAGCGCCTTTCACAGATATACATCACAAAGCGCTTTACAATATAAACAAAAAAACAAAACAGAGAAAACATTGAAAATAAAAAACAAAACAGAGATTTGGGGGTACCAGATACAATATTTGGGCAAGATTTGGGGTACCTTCAGGGGATCTACATTGTAAATTATGAGATATAGTGGGACATTGGCTTGTGTAAGGAACTAAAGTCTTGGGCAGAAATATTGGGACAAACTTCAATACAATATTTGGGCAAAAAATAAAGATGGGAGCAGAAGAAAATGTAAACAAAATGGAGGGAGGGAGTAGCATTTTACACACAGTCACAACAACCGAAAAACACATCAAGGAGGGTGGGGGGGATGGGTCAGGATCTCCACCAGCAGCAAGGACACGGCACAGCTGACCGACCTTCACTCCCAGCAGAGGGGGGAGGAGAGTTAGGTGAGAGAGCGTAGAGAAGGGGGGGGCTGAGCAGTCGCTTCATTCACTCTGCTGAGTAGGAGATTGTTTTCAGGGTCACCAGATAAGATAACAGAATGTGTTTGGAGCAGGCAGTCCTGTTTGTTACAGCTGCCTTAAATGTCTGTTTCACTGGCTTCATCCCGTCCAAATTCCACATCCTGGCCAGTCCCATCTGATCCGTGTAGTTCGACACGTCGATCGTAATTCACTCCGCACCAGAGTTTGTTCGCAGTCAGTCCTACGAGACAACTCAGTCCTCGCGAGTGTTTCAGTGTTCAAAGCACGCATCAGCCCCCTTTGAAGCACAGGAATCCTGTCAATTGCACCTGTTGGCTCCGTTGTTTTTCGATAAACCAGGTCCATGCAGATTCCAATGAGCGTGCACCCGATCATCATTAATCCAAAGTTGTAGACCTCCAGAGACAGACTTGCAGGACCCGCAATCTGATCCATTACGAACCCCACAGCTCTTGTCTCAGTCAGCCGCGGAGTCCCCTCCTCCGTTTTGAGAGTGTAAAAAATGTTATCCATTTTGTTGGGAAGCCAGCAAACCAAAGCCATATCAAGAAAAATAAAAATATTTAACCAGAAGGAATGAGGAAAATGCTCAGAAGACAAAAACAGCTGCAGGAGGAACACACAAGGGAGAGAAGGAGCAGTGCGACCGCTCTCAACAGAAGCCGGAAGAAGAAGAGACCTATAGAGCAGAGGTCACTAACAGGCGGACTGTGGTCCGGATCCGGACCTAGAGCCGGTTCTGTCTGGACCGTGCAGCAGATTGAGGTCCCAGTCCTCGTACTGGGGGTCACCACCTCCCCTCCCCGTGATCTGAGCTGCTCGCTCTAATCTGCACTTCCTGTTGTGGCGCGCGCTCATATGGCCACGTGTGCTTACACACACACTTGCAGTGCCTCATTTGTCAGCACACACACACACACCCAGACCAGGTCATGCATGCCCATCAGAATTTGTTTACTACCCCTGCTGTAGAGGTTTGCAAACGGGTACTATAGAGTTCTAACACATCAGTGTGATGTTTTTAACAAGAGTTGTTTTAAATACCAGAATGTGTCTGCTAGTTTGTCACTGATCTAACTAGCCATGCTCTGGTCAGACGACTACTTCCTGTTTCTAGAGACTCTACCCTCTCTGAGTGATGTCATCAGTGGGGATGTTCTTTACTGTAACTGATAAATGATTCAAAATGACCCAAATCTGCCTCTAATGAATCAGATTTGGGTCGTTACCCAGGTTAGAAACGTTTTCGGGGCAGGTCTTACACACATTGTAGATTTGTCTGGCTTAGGTTAGTCCGTTATAAAAGGATGCATGAAAATATGGCTCTGATCTTTATGAAGCAGAACTCTTTGTGTTGATGGTCACAAACAAAATTATTCTTCACCCAAAATATCCTAAACTTCTGTTACTGACGTGTGTTCTAAATCAGAGAAATCCAGCGTCAGCGGCGCCTTTCTCACCTCTAGTCTCCTTGTCGTTTTACTTTTCGTGTCGTAGAAAACCTGCTGGGGGCTCTGCTACGGATAAAGGAGGTGATCAGACAGCGAGTGGAAAGCAGCGAGGAAGAAGACGCAGACGAGCGCGGGATGACTCAACGGCTTGAAGACATTCTCAAAGAGTCCAGCGGTGAGAAACACACACACACACCACATACACACTTACACACACACAGCTTCAACACTGTGCTAACACGTTAGCATATACCATTATTCCATTATTCTCAGTTTTATTTAATTTCTGTTCTTTTCATCATAATTCACCCTCCGACATCTTCAGGCCCTTTAGTCGCTGGACGGACCAAAGACTTCGTGCAGAGGATTCTGGCCGCCAGTGCGACCAGTCAGAACCAGTGCAAAGAGTCACTGCAGGGTGGAGACGAGGCAGCAGGGTAAATCTACCCAGTAACCATGATCCTCCCCTCCCAGCACCACCCACCTGATCCAACCAAGCGTCCCTACGCCTCCTCTTCTCTAAGCATCACAGGGAGGGCTGGCCAGGCTGGAAGGGAGGATGAGGAGGAAGAAAGGAGTAGCCTAAACACAACGGTAGAACCTTACCACCCCGCTCCATGCTCAGCACTCTGTCCCTGCACCACAAACACCACCAGGCCAGAGCTGCTGCTGCTGTCTCTACTGTGTTCTGTCTGTGTGTGTGTGTGTGTGTAACATACTGTATGAGCGTGCACAGTGTTCCTCTTTCCCTCTGTGTGCTGTATTTGTATCCCATTGTGCCTATGAATAGACATTGCACTGTTTTGTAGATGGTTGTAGTTGTCGGCAGGGGAGTGGTAGTGAGCCGAGGGCGAGGGGGCATTTGAGGATAGAGGAAGTTCTAAAATAAGGAAGTGGGTGAAGCCCAGGCCTGGAAAACAAAGGAGCGGGTGTGTGCTTTCTTGGACACACTGCATACCGAGGCATCTGAAGTGTCAGGCTGCTCCTGGTGCGAGACCTGCTGTAAAAGGAAACAAAGACCTGTTTGCTGTAGAAAACTCTCTGGAATTTTATTAGACCTCCCATCTCTTGAACTTTTATCTCCAACACATCTAAATGAAAGCAAAACAAGAGTGAAAACGGCACCTTGAGTCCACATCTGACCAAAGATTCCTGGACTGCTCAAACACCACAACCTGTCACTGCTCCAGACGCCGCTCGCCACCATAAAGGGACGTTTGGGTCAGCGTTCTATCAGTTATCTATCTATAGTCACCGGTGACATCACTCAAAGTGGGAGGAGTTTCTAGAAACAGGAAGTACTTTAAGCTAGTCAGATGAGGAGAGACACAGCTGCAGATTGCTGACAAATTAGCAACTAATTTTCAGGTATTTAAAACAACTCTTGCTCAAAAACGTCCCACTGATGTGTTTGAACTCTGTATTACCTGTTTATAAATGCCTAGACTTCATCATGAGAACATTAGTTTAGTTTATGGTGTTTATGCTCCCTAAGTACAGTAGTGTAGGGGGCTGTGGCTCAGGCGGAATCAGAAGGATCAAATCCAGCTTCCCCACCACATGTTGAAGCCTCACCGTACAAGTCACCTCATGTAGCAACTGAATGGTCAAAATGACTAAACAGTTATACATGAATGCAGTTCATTTACCATAGTAATTCAGATGCCATTTGGTCGAAACAAACTAGGGCTGCAGCTACAGAATATTACAGTAATCCTGATAAATAATCCTCCAGTTCTCTGATATAAATGTACAACCAGCTGTTCACAACTTCACCCGTTAAAAGCTGCTCTCTTCTCTGCCGTCAGGTCGACGTGCTCTTCTGTACGAGCACGTATTCAGGTGCCTCTTAAAGGGATACTATGCAGTTTAGCTTGTTTTGGCTCCTCCTGGTGTGCGTTTTAAATCACTGCCGTTAAAACGTTAGCACCATTGTCTCTGCTCAGAAACCCCTAAATCTAAGTGTTGAAATGTCTCCTCAGCCTTCACTGCTTTCTACTGGTGCGGTTATTTACTCCTTCAAAGAAATCAGCTGTGTTCAAGCAGGGAGAGATGGGAAAAAAATCAGGAATCATGAGCTAAAAACACTCCGGAGCTAGCGTAACAGCTAGCCACATTGGGTTAGCCTAACCCTCGTGAAATACGTGACTTTGTGAAACTTCAGGGCACCGGACCGGAGAATCAGATGTTGCAAACGTGGTATTCTGGATCCAAGCAGCCGATGGGGCTGAGTGACTTTCATTAACCTGTAAAGGGTCAGATTAGCACAGACTGGATCAAGGATGAGATTTAAAAAGATGAAAAAGTTGCAAAGTATGCCTTTAGGATCAATTAAAGTATAATTCAGCCTGATTATTGAAAACGTTCCAGAACATTTATCTTTATATATACAACTACCAGATCTTACAGCTCAGTTCAGCAGCAGGACTTCAGGACATCTGTGACTTTTTGTAACCCTCACGCTGTCTTAAGGGGTCTAAATGACTAGAAAACTCTGTAGGCCCAAAAATAAGGCCAGTGTGAGGATAAAGTCTGGACACAGAGGTGAGAATTACCTGAACACTCAGTGTTTGGTGTGCCTGAGTACAACAGACCAAACAGAACCTGTTAAATCAGTACGATCTGGACCAGTAGAAGTGAGCAGACTTTGATTTCTCCCTCTCTTCAATAGAGGACGCTGGTCTCACCGTGGAGACTTGTGACTGCAGGGAGTCCACGTAATCAAACACATCAGCTGTTTGTATAAAGTTGTTGACGTGGAGCAGCTGTGCTGAAAACGCTGCAGCATGAAGTCACCTGGTTTAAATGAAGCCTCCATTCTGATCATTTTGTCTCTATTATTTAAATATTTTTGATGAATCTTTTCATGTCATGTCATGCTAAATTTGTAGAGGTTTACAGACAGGTAATATAGTGAAGAGTTGTTGAAATACTCAAAAATTAGCCGCTAATTTGTCACCGATCTGCAGCAACGTCTCTCCTGATCAGACTAGTCATGAGCATTGCTCCAGTCAGATGACTACTTCCTGTTTCTAGAGGTAATGAGTGATGTCACCAGTGGGTGTGGTCCTGACTGTAATAAATACCTGATGAAACGCCTCTTCAGATCGACCCAAACGTCTCTTTAACGCTGTTTAATCAACAAAAACGCCGTTTCCTGTTTACCCGAGTGCTCTGCCACTGTGTACCTGAGAGGTTGTGGTGTGTCTGCAACAGGAAACGACCCCGTGGCTCTGCAGTCTGGTGCTTCTGTGTCTCGTCTGCAGTGGCTAAGATCAGAACCCACGCTGCCTCAGTGCCTCCCCCCTGCCTTCTCCTCAACCCCTGACCTAATTATGTAGCGCAACTTCCTGCATCGCAACAACAAATAGAGGAAACACTTGTAGATCTAGACAGCAAATAAGTCTATTTTTTTGTTATTGTTGTTGTTTAGATTTTGTTGTTGTTTGGCAAAGCCACGGCCCACCCAGTGGGAGTTGGTCTTGAGAGTTTTGAACTCTGCCTTTTTTCTGTGGTCTTTGCTGAAGCTGAACCTGTCCAAGCTCTCTAAACGTTGTTGGACGTTAAAGGAAAACATAATCAAGGACCCTTTGAATTGCACTGTGGTAAGAGCAACTAAGCACCTTTTAAAGAGGGCTTCAGATCCTCCAAAAGAGAGAAAAAAAACCCTCTTGGCACCTTTTTGTGAAGACAGATATTGATTGAGAGACTTGAGGGCACCGTGTTGTTGGGTCGGTTCCAGTATGGTGCTATTATATGATGAAAAACCAATGCAAGGCTTGAGGCAGTAACTGCTGACTGGGTTTTTGTCACGAACTGTTGTTCTAGGCAGTTTGTTTGCATAATGACGCCTTTCTGAAGTGCCTGGAGCTTAAAGCCACAGGAACCCATGTTATTATGTCTGATCCTGACTCCTGTTACAAGGTCAAACCTAACCTATATGACTACTGCAGCAGGCTTGGCCTCACTTGACTTACAGAGAAGGGAAAACAAACACAGGCTCATGAGTCTCATCTCGTATTCAGACAGGAACGTTGAACCAAAATCACTCAGATGATGGGAGTCGCTGGCACTGGTCTCTGAACATCACTTCAGTTGGACACACATGGAAGGTAATAATCCCCCGACCTTTACAAGCTGCTTCCTTCCTGTTGAAGGTCCTCTGAAACAGGAGACGGGCGGTTAGGCTCCTGGAGTTCAGGACACCGCGCTGCTGTTGCTGCCCTTTTAGTTTCTGTACTCTTTGAATTCTGGGAAATGTTGAGTATAAAACTAAAGGATCAGATTGAATCATCTTATTGTGCAGATTTTCCACTAATGAACAGAATTCAGACAAAACAAGAAGACTAGAAGTGCAGCAGCAGCAGCAGGAGGTTCTGGAGGGAGCAGCTGTGAACTCTTAGCACAAAGTCAGCGGCGTCACCAAGTGAACCAGCTGGAGTCGACACCGGTCAGAGCTGGAGATCCTACTAAGGAATATACTTTATCCTGGGGCTTCAAGATACTATAGTTACTTTGATATTTGAACATCTACCTATAGCCTCTGAATCAATGTTTAATTCAACACATCAGCCTGATGCGATGGTAAACCATGACTCAGAAAGTGTCTCCAACCCTCATCCATCCCCTTGAGATAAAGAAGGAACATTACAGCTGTCCTCTCTTGAGCTGAAACTATCAAAGACTTTAGTAATCTAGTATTTTATCAAATAATGTATCAATGAGTACTCAGATATAAATGTACAACCAGCTGTTTAAAGCTCTCGTGTCTGGTGTGTCGCTAAATCCCAATTAATTAACCACTCAGCCCGTTAATGAACTGAAAACTCAGTCCAGGACATTTCTCTTCATATAAAAGCTCCCAGTCAGCAGATCTAAGAGCTCCGTCCTCCATCCAGACCTCAGGATAAAACGCTGTATTGTTTTAAGATAACGCCTGGACAGGTACGCAGGGATGAGAGCGAGAGGATGATCTCTGCCTGAGAACAACAGCTTGTTCTAAACGTTCTGTTCTCCTGAAAATATTTCATATTGAACCTGAAGGCAGGCGAATCCTTTATGATGGAAACGCAGAACAACTAGAACCCATCCATAAAGACGTGTTTTAAATTAAATCAGTACAAGTTAAAGTATCCCTCCAGGTCTCCCTTTGAACAGAGGTTCTTCATCTCATTACCTGAATAAATAAGGGTTAAAATAATCTGGGTCTGTAGAGCTGAGTCTGACACTCTGGGTCGTCTTCTCTCTCTGCTCCTTAAATAAAGAGCACTGGTCCCAGTATAAAGACCTCTGACTGCAGGAGTCCAGTTTCAGTCAGTTTGTCGTGGAGCTGAACATGATCTAATACCTGTCCCAGTGAAACCATGACATCACCTGGGTTAAAGGAAACCCTGTTCTGGTCATTTGGCCTCCAGGATGTTTTCTAATTGAATGATGAACTGTTCCAGCTCAGTCTAGCAGCACATTTTGAAGGCTGATGTTTAACCTGTAACACTACAACGCTGTCAGCTGACTGCACTCCCAGATCTGAGTCCTGACATCCAGCGGTCTCTCCTCAGGAGGAGGGATGTGACTGCTCACCCCGTCGACCCCTGTGTGTGTTTACTCTGCTCACCTAGCTACAGAGTGGTGCTCGTTTCTGCAGCAGGTTGGGGAGACAGACGATGAGTAACGCACATTTGTCCTGGTCCGTTCCTTTCTTTTTTTCGTTTCCGTTTCCTTTCCAGCCGAGTTCTGGTTCTGCTGTGTGCCGAGACCTGAACCGGAGAGGAAATGTTTTAAAGCAGATTCAACAGGTTTCCCACTAGTGGGGCGGTCAAGTGATGGCGTGGCGTCTCTCCTCTTACAGAAGAGTTGGACTCATTTGTGTTGAGGTGTGTCCCTTTAACTGTAAAGTTTTATCAGGGGGTGTCTCTGCTGACATTCCCGAGTCTGTTTCCCTAAGGGTTTACTGGGAGCCAGAGGCAGATATGTAGGGGGGTCCAGGGTTGGTGCTAGACCTTTATTTGATCCCATAAACCTGAAACTTTTATAACAATGTTTTAAAAAGTACAGATGTGGTTTTCCACAACCAGAGGCCCACCTCAGAGCTCCGTCATTACTTCAATTAAAACGTCTCATCCAGCAAACGTTTAGTCCTCCTGGTCTGAGCTGAGTGTCTGGAGGATCACAGTGTAGGGAGACAGTTTATCACAGGGTTTATCTCGTTATTTCTGCAAACAGATGTCCCAATATCACCAGCCTAATATTTAAACACTGATCTGACTCATCAGTTTGAAGAGAAGGACTTTTTCTTAGAGATTTTTACTACGGCGTTCTCAACCTTTTGTTGTTGGTCTCCTTGAGCCAGTTTCTTCTCTTTGGGTTTTTCCAAGTGTTCTGCAGGGATACGGTGCTCCTTTTCTTCTGGGAGTGGAGGAATAATAGAAGGTTATTATAAGTGTTCTTATTCTCACCCAAAACAATGCACCTTATTCCAGTAAATGGACCAAACAGAGACTGATTTGGGGTCTAGATTTTCTGAGCTGAGTGAGTTTCAGCTCCCTGACTGCCTCTATAGTAAATCTGACAGACTAACTGATCCCATGCTGGTTCATTTAGGTGGATATTTAAAGTCGTCCCGGTTTGAGTCCAGCTACCAATAGAGCGCTGGCAGCTTTCATGTGACCGCCGTGGGGTTTAGGACCCAGTGGGATGAATAGACCCATCAGTAAGCCTACACTGGTGGGACGCCGCTGACCTCCGAGTGCCTGTCTCACTCTGCTCCAGTGCTCACATTGTCAGAGATGCTCGGGCTTCTCTGGTTTCTAAAGAGCCCCCCTCCCTCCCATCGAGCCCCCTGAGTGGTTTAACCAGGACCTCTTAATCCCCCCACCTCCTCCGCCCACTGTCGCACTCTGACAGCCGTGGAGCAGCGCCGTCCCCTGCTGGGGTCGCCCGCATCCTCAGGCTGGCTTCATCTGCCCCTAGCTGAGCCGGACGGGGGTTCAGCTTAGACCTGCGGGTCCACGTGGGCTTTCCTTAAACTGATGATGTCATTCAGCTGAGACCAGTGCCAGTTAGAGTCCAAGACAAGATCAGAACCGCAAACCTTATCATCCATTTCTGTTAAAGGATCTCAAGACAAGTTAGCTACACATTAGCTACATGTTAGCTACTTGTTAACTACATGTTAGCTACAGTGGTGTGAAAATGTGTTTTCCTCCTTTTCACACCACTGTACACATTAGCTTTATGTTAGCTAACCGCTAGCTACATGTTAGCTGTGTGTTAGCGACATCTTAGCTACACAAATGCTACTAGTTAGCTACACATTAGCAACATCAAAATTTGAGGTGTTCTTTTATGGGACATTTTGAAGCTTTGTTGCTCAGTATTTTAATGACCCCATTAAAATGTAATATTTTTATATAGAAATCAAAAGTTTTCAGTTCCATAAAGGGAGATTTTGGCCATTTTAAAGTGTGTTTGTATTATCTTACAGTAGTAAGGTGTATAATACTGCAACTTTACAGACAAAAATTTGAGTTTCACAATAAATATACATAACATATTATGAAAGAAAGTAATAAAATCAGTAAATTATTTATAAAGGACGTAAGAACAAATAAAACAAGCCATGACAGATCTTGAATAAAAATCTGATGCGATTTTAAAGGAATTAAAACCTTTAAAACATCAAGATAAAGGAAGTCGGGGAGCGACAGCAGTTTCAGGTCAGAGGAACCACAAACAGAATCTGGTTGGTTGACCTCCAGTTAGACTAACAACATACTGAGTCTGACCAAGCAAGGATCTGAGCATTAATGTCAGTATTTCATTATAAAAGTTAAATTAAACAGGAAACCAGCCAAGAGATGAAACAGGAGTCAGGTTTGTTCTGCTAGCCGAACACAGTCAAGGTTTTTTAATACAACAAGTAAAACGTGTTTTAGAAAAGTCTAATAGCGTTTATATCCCACAGGACTGATGAGCTAAAGCCAGAGTCTCACTCGGCTGCCCTGCCACCGTTAGTAGCTAACCAGAGACGTAAGATTATGAGAAAATACACAACTTTATTTGGAATCGTACTGGTTTATATCTGGTCGGGTCACACGGGGCGGGTGATGTCATTACAAACTAAATACGACAGTCTCGCAAAAGAGTTTTTTTGTAATTTAGTTGCGAAGTGTCTCAGATAGTCTTCATATTCCCCTGAGGTGTCACATTGTCGGTTGAAGCTCAGACTAGCCGTTAGCTCGTCAGTCCTGAAGGATGTAAACTATTTCTCTCAACAGAGGCTGTTCAGGAAGTGGTTAAAGATGCTGATTATTTATAACTTTTACACATAAAAACTTTCAAAATGGCTTAAAAATCCCTTTATGAAATTGGTCTCCATTTCTGTCCGTCTTGGCTTCCTGGCTCATGTTTGGTGTTTGAAAGTCAACCAGCGTTTATGAATCTCTTCTTTTTACCAACACGTGTCTGCAGCAACCAAAAAGCTGAACCTTCATCTACACACACCCCGTCTGAACTCCTTTACCAGCTCTGTGTGTGTGTGTGTGTGTGCGTTGACCTGAGGCTCAGTGACTCGGCTCTCTGCTGTAGATGCAGCGTTCTTATGGGTGAGATGCTTGAACCTTAACATATTTTCAAGGGTTTGAAAGTGCTTGAAACTAGAGATGCACCCAGAAGTGTCCACTGGTGATCAGAGTCAGTGTTCAGCAGGTCGCTGGTCTGAAACTCAAAAGTCACTTTTTTGGGGATCCGTGAACTCCCCATAGCTAAGCGCTAATTAATGCAAAGAGATTTTATCAGTTTTTACCTTCAGAATCATTAATTTCAAGTTAATCTGAATTTTTTTTTTTATATTTTAAAAATTGACCGTTTCATCGCCACAACAAGAAAACGGCAATTAAAAGTTTTCTTTTTTGCTTTTTTTTTTTTAAATTCATTTATGGCAATAACAGTTATAAAGTACATTAATAATAATATAATGGTATTAATATTAAGGTAATTATGGTTCACTTTTTAGTTTTCGATTATTTTTTGTTTAGTTTCAAGCAGTTGACCTGTCAGTTTAGGGGTTAAAGGTCATTGAGATCAGATTCGTACAAGCAGGTCATCGGTATCGGCCCTCAGAATCAGAACCAGTGTTTCTACTTTAAGCTGCAGCTGAAGTTGACTCCAGAACAGAAGCATTTATCAGACAAATCGTGAAATAATCATTTAGCGCTGATATATTTTGTCGTGACATTATAAAGAGCTTGGATTAGGTTGCATTAAAGGGGTGAGAACCCTGTAGGAGCAGTGAAGCTGAGTCACCTGGTGGCTTTAACCGAGTCAGTCGACCGTTTTCCTGCTGCAGGTTAGAGAACGCTGAGAGGTAAACCAAGAGACGAGCCAAACATTCCACCGTGTCCTAAAAGCTGTACAGCAGCCCCCACATGTCCTCCCTCCAGTGATACTACAGCAACACCTCGGACCTTTTATGTACAAATCCTCCAACCTTTAAGAAAACAGTAGAAAAAAATATCAAAAATACAAGAAGTGCCGTACAAATAGAAGCCTAATATTTTTGTTTTTGTTTTGTGTGAGTGTAAAGTACACCTGTATAATGTATATTTTAATATTTATATGCAGCTGTTGTATTAAAGTATATTTTTAAAATAAAACCTGGAGCTGTGCTCTTTCTTTTCTTCAGTTTTCTATTGAGCCAACTCTTGACTTGCTCATCGTTTTAGCAGCTCTTCGTGCTAACGGTGGGACTTTGAGGTGGAGGAGTGATTTAATTGAAGAACCAGATTTTAGAGAAAAGACACGTTGGGTCCATCTGGATCAGCTATTTTTAGCTCCCAACTCCAAAGTGTGTTAAAACAGCTCAGATCTCTGATGTTTCACAGCGAGACGGGATTTTTAAAACTTTTGCACCGATGTCAAAAACGGTTAATTTAGCAGCAATGTGAAGAAAACTAGTCCGACTCAACCCAGGAGGATTTAGCTGCTGTTTATGGTTATAATTAACCAGAGAAGTCCTTACAAATAAAGAGTCCTTATAAATTACCCAAAAAGTCTTTATAAATAAATGGTAAATGGCTTGTATTTATAGAGCGCTTTCTACAGTGCAGAACACCCCAAAGCGCTGTACAACACGAACAGTCACTCACCCATTCACACTCACACACTGGTGGTGATAAACTACGTTGTGGTCTCAGCTGCCCTCGGACACTCTGACAGGGGTGGGGGCTGCCATGCACCGGCGCCCTCCAGGACCCTCTGACCACCACCAGTAGGCAAGTTGGGTGAAGTGTCTTGCCCAAGGACACAACGACAATCTAACCCAGCCGGAGCTGGGGATCGAACCGGCGACCCTCTGGTTGCCAGACCGGCCACTCTACCAACTGAGCTAATGCCGCCCCCATAACCAGAAAAAGTCCTTATAAATTTAAAAAGTGAAACTGATTGTGGTTTTCAACATTTTAGGAAGCTTTGTGATGGATACAGCAATGATCTGGTCTTAGCTGGACTCTAAGCTACTGGTTTTCTAGTTTTACAGTTACAGGATCTATTTCTGCGTTTTTCCCCTCTAAATACATTTTGTTCACAGTCAAATCCCTGAACTAGCCCATAGCTCATCAGTCCTATCACTCTCTCCAACAGATCGATAGGAATGACTTCTAACTCGCACTGGAAAATAAATGAAAGCCATCTTGAACCTGTGAGGTCGTTTGTCCCACACATGGTGGAAACAGCTGCTACGAGTCACTCGGTTCTAAACATTTAACCATTTTAATCACTTGCACTTCAAAAGCTCAGAAGTTTCAGTTCAGGCAAATTGACACAAACCACCTCCCCTGTTCTGGTGTGTAAACGCACTCAAACGCTGATTACAAAACCACCTTTTAATTAGATTAGAATCATTTCACATTTCAATTACCGATATCAAAACATACAAAAGTGAATCACAGTTCAACATTGCACAATGCCCACATCTGGGAAAGATTGGTCCTCCGACGAGATCAGAAATCACAGGAGCAGCTGGAAGCATGAGGTCATCATCAGGACGGGTCGGAGCGAGGAGGTCCGGAGACACGACAAACAGGAAGCGTCTGCCACATCTGATGAATCTGTTCCCTCTAGTTTACAAGTCAACAGTGGTAGAGGAGGAGGGCTCAGCAGGACGAAGGTGGCGTTCAAGTATCGAAGCCTGATCTGAGGCTGACTGTCTGATGGTGGAAGTAGTGGCGGCCCACCGTGACATCAGAGCTCCAGTGAAAACAGGAAAAACCGTCTGATCCCAGTCAGGAGAAGCTTCCTCACGTTAGCTCTCCGTCTGCAGGTCAGAAATCGTTTTTCATCTCAAAGGAAATGCAGGAACGTGCTGAAGTGAAGCAACCTCTGACCTTTAGACTGATCCAACACCCATCAGTCTCTAAACCTAGAAATTATTCCAATAAGTTCATAACTAATTCACCCTTTGCAGCAGCCAGGAAATGATTTTTAAAGATTTTTATCACAAAAAAATTGTTTTTAATCAAATTTGGCTTCAATAAGCTGCCAAAAAACCCTCCAGATCCTGTTAAAGTCTAAACTTTTCAGGATCTGCTGCTTTCTGATCTGAATGTTAGCATTAGCAGGCTAACCTGGTGGTGGTACCTGAATGAGACACTAACATCCTAAAACCTTAGTCCGATAAACCAAACCTCAGAAGAGACTGAGGAGGAATGAATAAATAAAAGATGGAGCTGATGGAATGGCAGGTGATTCGTTTCATCCAGCGAGGAGAAGACTGGAAACCTTTCTGAGGTAAAGCTGCACGACCAGCGGTGTGATCTCCTGACTCGTTAAACTCTGGGTCCTCTCTGAGGTCAGACGGTTAGCGCTCACAGCCGGACGTCTCAGGGGAGCAGAGCTTCTCCCTCTTCGACCCAGAGGAGGTCCAGCGCCTCGGCCTGCCTCAGCTCCCGCTGGTGGATCCTCCGCAGGCGCAGGATGTAGAGCAGGATGGCCAGAACCACCACCAGCAGGCAGAGAGAGAACAGGTGGTGGTCGTAGACGAAGGAGGGGCGGAGCCAGCTGGGGTGGTTCTGACGCAGCGTCTCCTGCTGCAGGTCCCTGAGAAACCAGACCCAGTAAAAGATCAAAAACATTAAAAGTATGATCCTTATAGCAGATACATTAGTGGCAGGATACGACATTAAAACGACCCTTTTGTTTGGTTTTTATCTAAAGCTGTAAGTTAAAGAGCTCATTGGTAGATGTGGTCTGTATGGGGGAGGGGAGGTCACCTGAGAGGCAGGAAGCGGGTTTTGAACAGGATGGCTCCCAGAGTCCACTGGACCTCCTTGTCATAAACCAGCTGGGCTGTTTTCAGGCTGGGGTAGTGGGAGGGGAACCGGAAACCAGAGTGCAGCACTTCGTACATCCACGCCGACTTAAAGCACTGATACCTGAAGTAACAAGAACAAAGGTTTAGACTCTGTTAGGTGGAATAGGACCTTTTAGTCCTACAGGATCTGAGAGGTCAAGAAGGAGAGTAGAGTTTTGGGTTTGAAGCTGCAAAAAAAAAAAAAAAAAACAACAAAGTTCTGATCACTGCAGGAAAACGGCGTTTTGATGGTTAGTTTATTTCTACCTTCAGAGCTGATTATTCTGGTAGAGGTTCAGAATTAGAAGTGAAAGAATTGATAGATTTGTCTGAAGTTAGTCACAGAACTGAAATCAAATCTACATATTTCATATAGTCTAAATGACTTGAAACGATTTGTCTTTGAACTCATAAAAAACCATGTGAGAAGAGACAGGATGGGGGTGGGCCTTCAACCACTCAACAGCGCCCCCTTGTGAAACAGTGAGGAGCTACTAGTTGGTTCTGATCTTATTTACTGATGTAATTTATATAAAGAGCAGTAAAGTGTGTGACTCAGTCACTGTGAATAGATAAACTAGACCTCTAAATATAAACATGTTACTAGAACATCTGTGTAATTTTACTAGAATTAGAAACATCCAGAGATCAGAGAAACTACTCATCATTCATGACCTCCAGACCTCATCACCTCGATTCTCTATCATCAGATGTTCTAAACGTTCTCTTAGAGCCTCCAGCTGATCCAGATGCTGCTGCCAGAGTTCTGATGACAGTCAAGAGATCAGATCTCTACAGTTTCAGCATCACTTCATTGGCTCCCTGTCAGATCCAGAACTGAATTTAAAGTTTAGCTTCTAACTTCTAAAGTTCTTAAAGATCAGGCTCCTTCTTCTATCAGAGATCTTCTTGTCCCAGACGTCTCCATCAGAGCTCTTGGTTCTCAGACTGCAGGTTTACTTGTGGTTCCTGGAGGTTCTAAAAATAGAAGCTTTCAGTTCTCAGGCTTCTCTCTGGAGGAACCAGCTTCTAGTTTCCATCCATGAAGCAGAAACCCTGAATACTGTTAAGTAAGTAGTTAGAGTCACCTGGGTTATCCTGACTCATCTCTCTCCTGATCCGACTAGTCATGAGCAGAGGACTACTTCCTGTTTCTACAGACTCCACCCACTTTGAGTGATGTCACAAGTCCTTTAACAAGTTACAGAGATAACTCTTAGATCCATTAAAAACATAATAATCTATCAGGTATTCTCATCAGCTGGATCAAACGTTTAGGATGAGAAGGTGTTCGTGTAAAAATAAAAACTCACTTCACTCAGAAACTGAAAACGTGAACTTTACACTCCATGTGTGATGGCTACAGGTCAAAGTGTCTCTGTATTATTATAATTCTCATTAGTCTGAGACATGTTCACTATTAGTGACTGATCCAGATCAAAAGAGCTCAAACGACCTCAGTCTGCTGATGTCAGCCTGCTGAGAGAACAGCTGGTTGTCCAGGCGCTGTTTCAGGGTCGACCACTTGGTGGAGCAGTAGTCCTGTTGGTTCAGAGAAACAGGAAGGAGTCAGCTGACCTTGCTGTAAACATAAAGACATCATTCAGTAGAATGGGGCAGTGAGCCGTACCGTAGCAGCTTGGGAGTACTTGTGGCTGTCGTACTGTCCTCCTATCCTCAACACGTCCTCCATACAGTAATAAAACTCAGAGAAACCGTAGAACTCACTGTTGCTGAAGTTGATGGGAGCCTGAAGATCAAAGGGAGCCGTGAACTGGTTCCTCTAACCGACAGTCTGTAGCTTTAGTGGATGAATCTATGATAAGAAAAGCTCTGTACCTGGTAGATGCCTCGAGGAGACATGGTGCCGTTATGGAGGCCCAGGAAAGGTCTCACCGCCTCCTGACACCGGCTCCAGTCCCCCTGACCCCTCAGGTACAGCGTGTGGTTGTCCCTCACAACGGTGTCCACCATGTCCACCGGGAGACACGGGTCCAGGTAGGGCTTGTCCTCCCTCAGACCCGTCTCTGTGGTCAGATACCTGAACAATAAAAAACCAGTTTAGAATCTAAATCACTGAGCGACGCAGAAATAAAGACAAACCTGGAAGAGAGGTAGGTGTGTGTGTGTGTGTGTGTGAGACCTGTTCTTGGTCAGAGTGCTGTTGACCAGCTGGTCCTCGTAGCGCTGTCTGGCCATGTTTCCTCCGAAGCCGAGGAAGGTGGTGACGTAGACCCGGTACACGTGTTGGGTCTGCTCCACGTCGCAGCCGAGGTTAAACTCCGCCAGAACGCTCTTCCCCGCCTCCTCCTGAGAAACACAACACGACTGAAACCTCCTGCTGCTCCTCCTCTCAGCCTGACTGAAGAGTTCCTCACCTCCTGCGGGGAGCTGAAGCTGATGGCGCTGGGCACCTCGTAGGCGATCTGAAGGGAGGCTCCACCCATATCCATGATGCCCACTGTGCGGCGCCGGCTGATCGGAGGCTGGTTCTCTGACCCGGTTGTCACCTCAACTGTGGCGTCCTCTGAAATCAAAGCGAGTTACATTTCAGTCGTCGTGTTTCTTTTCATTCACGTCTTGTTGAAGTCGCACGTCGACGCTCACCCTCATCAGGATGATCAAACCGGCCGAGAACAAAGTTAATGCCAATCCAGGCGTACACACCTAGAGGGTGGAGAGGCATCATCACAGAGAGAACGACAACACAATGACACTTTCATCGTTCTTCTATCACCTCACCTTCCTGCTTCCCTGAGATGACCTCAGCTTGCGAATGAGAAAACAGGAAATCAAACTCCAGAGGAACATCAGTGACTAAATCCTCCAAGATGGCTGCCTGTTGGCTGAAGCAGAGCGTCAGCTTGAAAACATACAAAGCTTCCAATGAGTTCAGTCAGAGCAAAAACAACAAGCAACCGATTTCAGGGTCCCTCTAGGTTTTAACCAACTGATTCTCCTAACTGATGAACACCAAACCCAGCTGCTGTTACCACAGTTAGACGTGTTATCTATTGTGTTTTTAGCAAAACAAAAAGCTTTATAGTTTCATGGTGTATTCCTTCTTTTATTGTAGAGCAAGTTGGTCCAACTTAAGTGGTTTTAAATGTACCAGGTCACAGATCACCGGGCTGAACGCCATCACACCCTACTACCTGTATCTACCTGTCAGGCAGCAGCCTCATGCCTGCAGTGCACAGGATGTAGAGCGGCGTCTCTTTGTGTTTGCTCTGTGGGACGTGAGCAGCAGCAAAGCTCAGGAGGGGCTCCAGGTAGTCGCTGGCCTGAGTGGGTGTGTTCGCCAGAGTGGAAATACCTGAGGAAACACACACACACACACACACATAATGTGGCTTTAATAAACCATAGAAAACACGTGTGTGTGTGTGTGTGTGTGTGTGTGTGTGTGTGTGTGTGTGTGTGTGTGTGTGTGTGTGTGTGTGTGTGTGAGACTTTACACACATCACGGCTGCCTAAACGTGACTTAAACTCAACTTAAAGTGACGTTTGGGTCAGTTTGAAGTGTCGTTCTATCAGTTATTTATCTACAGTCAGGACCACACCCACTGGTGACATCACTCAAAGTGGGTGGAGTCTCTAGAAACAGGAAGCAGTCCTCTGACTGGAGCAATGATCATGACTAATCTGACCAGGAGAGACACTGCTGCAGATCAGTGACAAACTAGTGACTAGTTTTCTGGTATTCTTACTCAAAAACTACAAACCGATGTGTTAGAACTCGTTACCCGTTTGTAGAGCTCTACAATTTAACCTGAGTCCACTGTTTAGTTCATGCTCTGCTGCAGCAGGACATACAGCAGCGTAGTAACGTTGATGTTCTTTGATTCAAACTAAATGCTAAATTACGTATCAGGGCGACTTTTAAGCAAAAGTTGTTTTAAATACCAGAAAATTAGCTGCTAGTTTGTCTCTGATCTGCAGCAGCTTCTCACCTGATCGTTAGAGGACTACTTCCGGTCTCCAGAGACTCCGCCTACTTTGAGCGATGTCCTCAGTGGTTGTGATTCTTGCTGTAGAAATGATCCCTTTAAGATCCCTTTACCTTAAAGCGGCACTCCGGAGGATTTCATCAGGAGAGCAGTTTTTGAATCTAGCGTCCAAAGGCTCCTCCTCAAAACATCTCGACACGCGCGTCCGGTTGCGTGTGCGTGCGTGCGCGCGGCGCATATACTTCGGACATGAACTGTACAGCTCAGTGTGTAGGGTTTAATCACTCACAGTTCACAATCTTATTCCAACAACACTACGAGGGTCTGAAGAGCCCTCTCTGTCCCTGCTGCTTCTGATATTAGCTCTGTTAGCAGAGAGCTGCTGCTGGACTCTGAAGCTGAACTTGACTCGGCCCTGGATGAACTTTCTGACCAAAATAAACGCATAATCCTGTCAAGCCTTGCCATTCTGTGAGGTGAAAGGTTTAAAAATAAAAATAAACCCGTCTTTAGCTGGAGAATGGGTAGGTTTTTAGTAGAAATGAGCTGAGTCCTCAGTGAACGGCTGAGACGGCAGAGAAACACACGGAGCGTCCTGTACGACAGCGCCCCCTACTGGTACAGGTTTGGTCGATGCGCGTGCATGTTGAGAGAATGCAGACATTTGAATTTCATTGGCTGAAAAATGGTGGCTAGGAGGAAGGAGGGTCTTCATCAGAATGACAGATGTTGTGTAACTCAACCCATAGATCATAGTTTAGACCTGAAATATCATTTAAAACATTTAGAAAACTTTGATACAGAGAAAAATGCTCCAGAGAGCCACTTTAAAGCTATGTATTTGTGGATTTTGCAGTCTGGTCTGTTTGGTTGATCACATCTTTATATTCATCACCCTTTATATCTGATGCAGCTACATAAGACAGTCCCCTAAAAAGACGACTAAACCAATCCTAATTTAATCCTGTTGTTAGGGAACGTGACCTCCCAGGAGGAAAACTGCTACGTAGCTTTGACCTGCTGTTCCTGGAGCTGAAACAACTTATCTAATCTATCTGCTGAAGTAAAACTAAAAGGGACTTCCTGGTCCTCAGACTCTAATATTTAAATAATCAATGAGGGTGAAGGGTTAAAACATAGAATATAACTTCACAGAAATCCAAACATTAGAATAACTTCTTTCTAGCCTCAGCTCTTTTGCCACCAACATGTTTTTTTATCCATTTCTCTCACACTCTGGTTTCCAACTGGCATTAAGTAAACATCCAACTGCTGACATTAAACTGTTCATTGCTAGTTAGCATCTGAGTATCAGCAGTAAAATCACACAATAACAAAACAGCTTCTGCATGTCAGAAAAATCCCCATCTTTCTGTGAAGTTTAATCTGATCGCATGAAAGGGAGATGACACACATTTAAACTGCATTCGTGTGTAAAGGTTGTAAATAATTCATATCTTCTCAACTTATTTTCCTACTATCTTACCTGTTGATAGAACAACCTCAATTAGGAGAAACAGAGTTTATGTCCGTTAAGACTGATGAGCTAACCAACCAAACAACCAACCACATTAGCTCTCGTTGTTAAAGGTTTACAATATTCTAAAGTTCACACTGACTGATGCTTTTAAACGTTGTGTAAATAACCACAGAAATCCATGTAAAATAACCACAAATATCCATGCAAATAACTATAAAATTCAATGTAAATAGCCATAACTGAAAACTTTCATGTAAATAACGACAGCTGATTAGGAGATTTTAAAATAATTTCCCATGCAATGTAAGTAAAGGAGATAGCAGTTGTTTTAAGGTGGCAGCAGCACACGTTGGCTGAGCTTAAACTATATAAACTCTATTTCTCTGAATACAGGCTGTTCAGGAAGCCAGTTATGATACACAAAAACACACTTAAAATGGATGAAATCTCCCTTTAGCAATCATAAAGCACCAACAACAGCTTTCCATTACTGAGGATGAAGACTTGACTCCTATTCAAGACAAGAACCAGAGTTTAAGGTAGTCTTGTTTTTTAAATGCAGCTGATTCACACTAAGTTAAAGGGGAGACCTTAAAACTTCAGCAGCTGTTTGTTTGTTTGTTTGTGGTTTTTTTTTTTTTTTTGGCGTTACAGAGAGCAGCTCCTCCTCATCCTCACCAGGTTTGATCTTTTTAACCACAGGTTTTCGGTCACTGTCCCTCATCTGCCGGATGTCCAGCAGGGTGTGGGGGTTCCCGTTGTGGGGGGGCCAGTAGTAGACGAAGACCCTGGAGCCACTGCTGCCACAGTCCACCACAATCCCATAATTCAGAACAGAGTTGAGGACATCGGTGGCCTCCATAGACTCAGCGATGGAGAGGTATCTGTAGGACGGAGGGGTCAAACAAACAGAACTAGTTTCTCCTGCTTAGCAAACGGGGCTGACACCATTAATAAAACAAATAACAACCAAAATACTACAAAGTCTCTAAATAATGGGATCTATGATCCGGTGGAAAACTGCTGATAAGTCTCCTGATTTCATCTACACGAACATGATGTTCTTATCCCAGACGTCCAGAGAAAAGCAGCAGCTGTAAAACATGTGAGCTGCTGTGAATCGTCTCAGGGTTCACGTAAAACGATAAGAAACCTCCACACGCTGCTCTAGTTCATCTCCACGACAACAACACGTTCCGACATAAAAAACTAAACGTCTTCATTAAGCAGCATTTACACGTTTACGTTTCTGTAGGTTTAGAGTGTTGCATTATGGGATGTTTTACTAGTGTTTCAGTTAGAATCTGGATTCCTTTAACTGGACTGCTCTAGTTTAAATCAACTCAGGAATCAAGAGTTTTTTTTATTGTTTTTCATGGATCTGTTGGTGTTTTTCTCTAATATCTTTAGACAGGAATCTGATGAAGTGGATCATAGTTAAGATTAGGTTTCTCTTTCAGCACGTCTGGCGTGCTGCAGTCCCATTAAACAGCAGCAGTGATTCACTTCGCCTTCTCAGCAGCAGAGAATCAAACAGGTTGTGTTCATAAATAAATTAAACCGCCGCGTTTCAACTCTGACATGTAGCTGCAGCTCTGCTCATCGTGGTCTGCTGCCAAAGGGCACGAGGCCAGAGGTAGTGAGTTAGTGTGTGTGTGATCATTAGTAAAATATCCCATCTCATGCAATAACAGACAGATTTTATTGAAACTCTCAGTAAGTCTTCATTAGAGGTATCAGAGATGGGCAATCCTGGTCCTTGAAGGCCGGTATCCAGCATGTTTAAAGGTTTTCTTGCATCAACACACCTGATTTTAAATGTTGAGTTACCTCCTCTATGTGCCTTCAGAAGCCTTTTAATCACCCGCTAATTCAGATCAGGTGTGGTAATGCAGAGAAACACCTAAAACGTGCAGGACTGTGGCCCTCAAGGACGAGGAATGTCCACCTCCGTACCAGATGATGTACATTTGAGATTGATCTACTTTTTGAGTCAAGATGGCCGCTACAGCTAATCAACGTGAGCTGGGTGTCTCAGTCAGTTTTCCTGATACTGAGCTAAAGTTTCACGTGGTAGCAGCTACATGCTGACTGATGGGAGTTTTCTCTATTGTTGATGACAATCTTTTGAAATCAGCTGTTGGCTGAAATAGAATATCAATTTATTTATTTTATTTGTTTAATATGTCTTTTTACCCCATTCTGACAAAAATACAACACTACTGATTAACTTAAAAATTGTTTTAACAACTCTCAGGAGAAATTGGAACTCTTAAAAATATAAATAAAGAATTGACAGTGAAGCGCATTCTCATTTAAAATAAACCATTTTTGATCTTCTGAGATCTGGTCGTAGCAGTCAGTCCACTTATCATTCCCATCTATGTCTACTTACTTGTTGACTCGGGCCCCGGGCCGCCGCTGGGTGCCCCATAGCTGCCTTTGGTAGGTTGCCAAGAGGAATGCGGAGGTGATGAAGAGCAGCAGCAGAAGGAGAAGCCTCTGCCTGGTGGCACAGCTCAGAGACAGCAGGGACACGCTGCAGTACCAGGAGGCTGGCAGGCAAGAAAAAGTGATCCTGTGAAGGAGGAAAAAAACAAAACCTGCATTAAGAACTGCAGAGAGTGACTGTGTTAATGTAATGTAACCTAAATTCCACACCTCAGTAAATCAGTTTGTTACCTTGCCATGTGTCCAAGTCAGGTAAGGTACAAAATGTCCCGATCGTCACCTCATGGTGGCTGCAGTCTGGTCAGGATCCACTTCAGAGGTTCACCTCACTGGTGATCAAAGGGAAAAGGAAGACACGCCAATTCGTTTTTCATTGATGTTTGCTTCTGTCAGCAGTTTGTTCTTAGAGGTATCAAGATAAGATCAGACACAGCAGTGTACTCCAGTGTACTTATTAAAAGGAGCTAATGAATAAGTACAATATTAATAATTGTCATGTATTTTCACTCCAACATTTAAAAAAAACATTGAAACATGGTGTTCTATGACTTCTATCAGCTGTGTCTTTAGCAGCAATGATAGAATTATAGCTTTAGGTCTAATCCTGAAAATAACTGCTCGACTTGAGCTGAAGTAATATTAACAATCTGTTTGATCTGACACACACACACACACACACACACACACACACACACACACACACACACACAGCTGCCCTGGAAAAAGTCACACAGATGCATTAGAACACTAAAAGCACTGCAGAGGGTGGCAGCTTCTTTCAGTAGATCTGTTTTGTTACAGGTGGTTTTTTTGGGGAGATTTTTCTTCTTTGTTTTTTTTTTTTTTTTTATTAAAGGCATTGCTTTGAGTGATTTTGTTGTTCTAGATTTATTGCTGTGCTACCTGTAGGATTAAAGCTGCATCTTCTCTTTTTTCTTTTGGCCACTTCTTATGACCACAGCAATGACAGATTTACATGAGGGAGAAGCTAAATGACATCACAAAGCACAAATAATAATCAAACTGTGACCCAAAATCCCAGACTAGTTAAAAGAGGAGGCGTGGATGTAGAGCAGGAGCAACGCTGAGGGAAGAGGGATTTTAAACCATCACTTCCATCAGTCATAATGGGGAACATGAGATCTCTCGTGAATAAGATAGACGAGCTTGAATTGTTGATATGGACCCAGCTGTCAGATGAAGAAAACTGTTGGTTTACAAAGAGGTAAAATTACATAACACATCAGTATGACAGTTTCTAGAGACTCCGCCCACTCTGAGTGATGTCACTGGTGATTATGCCCCTTACTGTAGATACAGAACTGATAGAACACTTCAGAACTTTAAGCAATAATATTATTTCTGGAGGAAAATAGGACTTTAAACAAAAAACTTTGTATTGTATTTAATCCATCAGCTGCCCTGATTTCTAAATAAATCATCCATTATGAAATCAGTCGACCTCTGGCCCCTGTCTGTTCAAAAAATACCTCTTTAAATGTGATGTGTGCAACTTGCCTCAGCAATATTTTTGTTACTTTATCCATTCAAACAACAGGCACTCATCACTCCAGCTTTTTAACGTTAAATTAATGTATTTTTGTATTGTATTTGATGGATACGTCTTTAAAACATCAGTGTTGCCTCAGAAGAAGGTAGCCGACTTACCTCCTTGTTATATAACTGTTGTTACATAAAGACAAAACATGAGTTAGTCAAACCAAAGAGTCACCAGTAAGTTTTAAATGGATGGTATTTACTTATTATTTTTATCAACCGGAGTTCCAGGCAGCTAACGATGACCGCTGTAGGTTTCCATATGCTGTCCCCAGCCTTCCATTAAACCCACCTTAACGTCGTGGTTTGTCCGCCATGATAGCGAAGTCAACATGGATAAACGTCGTAACGTTGGTAGAAAATATGTTGAAATGTTTAAAGCCTTCGCTTCGCTTCTCTGAGATGGTTTTAAAAGAAGACGACGAGGAGGAAATGACCGAAATATTACGAGAGCTTCCGGTAAAGAAAAAAAAAAAGCTTCCGGTGAAGACTTCCGGTGACGTAATTCTGCTGCCTTTGGGTACGCCAGGAATATTCACAATTCTCAAAGAAGAACCCAACAAACAAAAGAAATATTGACAATTCTCAGCTGGTTCATAAGAAGGGACAACTAGTCAGCTACAATGAATTCCTCTCACAATATAATTTCCCATTCAGTCCCCGTTCTCCTTGGTGTTTGCTGCTATATCCTCCTCACGTTCTAAAAACACTGAATATTCTCTACTTTATCTGGTCCAGCTGAGTCAACAGTCAGAAATCTGCCTTTCACAGGAACTTGGTAACAGTTATAAGAGAATACACACACACACACGCACACACACACACACACACACACACACACACACACACACACCACACACACACACACACACACACACACACACACACACACGCACTATCCGTTTGTGCAGGTGTGCTGAATACTATGAATGGAAGTCACAGGTGAGTTCATAATTTAGCTGGATTTCACAGCTCTGGGGAAAAAGCTGTCCTTCAGGTCTGGTGGTGCGTGTTTTTATGGTTTTTAAATAAAATAAAAGATCTTTGTATTTAATCCTTGAACGTTTACAGATATTCACAACCTGAGTGTCTGCATGTCTTCAGATTACATTAAAAAAGGTGGCCAGTCAACCCTGAGATGCTGCTCATTGTGGGTGGATTAATGACATGAACACTAAGAGGCAGGGAAGAGATGGCTTTTTAATTCAAATAAGTTTTTTAAAATGTGCCATTAGCCCTTTAAATGGTCACTTGGTAAAGTAATTTTTAGTTCACACATCTTACTGAAGAATTAAACTGAACAGAAACAAAAAATGACTTAAAATATGGAGAATAAGAAGATAAACTTTATCACCTTCTTTTTATATTCCTATTAGTATTAATTTACTTTCTATAAAAACCATAATTGCCCCAAACAAATGAAGAAAAAGCAAAAAAGAAACATTTTTATTGCTGTTTTCTTGGTGTGGAAGTAAAGAGTTGATGAGTTTGAGACCCATTGACCATTCAGCTCTGATAAAACTACAACCTGTCATTTGACAGGAAATTGATTTATTAGCTTCTACTGGCTGCTCAAACAAAACAAAACGTCAGACTGTGTTTGATGCACGACTCTGTTTAATTCCTGTCAAAACTGAACTGATAGCTGTTGGATGTTTATAGGCTAAGATAAATCACAGATAACTATGTGGTTTGTCTGCAGTTGAAATGAAACAACAAATTATTCAGAGTGGATTTAACAGACTGTCCTTGATTCTGTCTCAGTTTCTAAAACCAGAGCTATCAGTTTTGTTAAGTGAGAAGAGAAAAAAAGGGATGAAATAAAACACACAACATGATCATATGTTTGTGATTGATTTATACAATAAGCCATATTTTTGAACTTTTACACTAGAAAAGTTGTGATTCTTGTAGAAAGTCTGAGTGTTGAGCGCTGAAAGAATGAACTGAAAACTGCTGAATGTGCTGAAGCTGAGCTGTCATTAGGTGAACTGTTATTAGCTGATTTATTTAATTGTTTACCATTTTTTATTTAAAAACCTGAACACAAAAAATAAAGCAGTTGTGGAAAAGAGCTTAGGAGGAAAGTAACTTGAAGAACTAGCAGAAAATTAGATAAAAGGGCAGATATTTAGAGGAAAGAACAGGAAGGAGAAGAAGGAATCAACTCAACCAATCAAAATGTTTGGAATCTATTATTTGTGATGAATAGGGACACACAAGGTAGCCATTTGTTATGATGTGTAACCAGTGCAAATATAGAAATAAAACCCATTAAAAGGAATATATATGTAAGTAAATGTCACGATGAGTGCAAATCTAAGACTCTTTTAGTAAAATTCTTTATCATTATTGATTTGAACAAAATTAGTTTGCATATGATGTTTTGCCTGTTTTTTACCAATAAAGTTAACTTGTGATTGTAAAACACCTGATGGTTAATGTCTTGAAAAACACTAAACGTCAATATAAATGTTAACTGATTGTGAGTTCTTAATAAATCTGTAAAAAAGCAAATAGTTGACAAATAATGGTTATAAATTATAAATGCCAGATTGTCTAATGGATTTTGACTTTTTGTATTGACAGCCAGCGTATCCAATCAGCGTTGTCATTGCGTGATGCTTACGTCCTTAAAGTCCCACCCACTCCACCTTCCTTTCCCGGCTTCCCTTCGGCTGCAGCGCCAGCGCTGACCTCCACCGGCCCGGGAACACGGTATACAACCGGGGAAACGGCTGGCAGCCCCCGGTGTTGTAGGTTCAAATTAATCTCAAAGCATACGTTGTCCGTCTGAATGGAAGCGGAAGGTTTCGTTTCGCCGCGGACGACCCTGGATTCACCCGCCATTGACAGGCGGGTCACGGTCTCTGCCGCCGGGACAGGCTTTGGGATTCTGGGCGGCAGGATCATAGGTGCCTCGGGGGGATTTGTCGGGTCTTTTTCACCGAGAATGCCAGGGGAGCAGGATTTTGCTTCAATGCATCGATCAGCTCCAGAGCCCTCGACTTCTGTGGAGCCAGAAATGGACTACGAAGGGCTCCCACAGGGAGCAGCTACCGGAACACACATGCTGGCCGGAGCCGTGGCTGGAATCATGGAGCACTGCCTTATGTACCCCATCGACTGTGTCAAGGTAGTGAAACTTTATCCAACAATACGTAGAAGCTAATCGGCTAACTTATCACGCTAAACACAAACCTTGGTTGCATCAACCTGGAGTTTACCGTAGTAGGCCGCAGGAAAAGCCTGAGCTCGATTAGCCTACAAGCTAACATGTACAGTCAGAGGTCAGCTTCTAACTTCAGTGACCTCAGCTCGGAATAAAGCGACTAAAATTAGAGTTATTAAAGCCTTGGTCCTAAAGCTTATCAGTGTTTTTACAGTTAACATTAAATGTCAATATACATTTTTGTAGTAACCGGTTACATTTGACAGTCTCCCTACCCTCCAAGTCTTAATTGGCAAACAAATGAACATAAAATGCAAAAACCTAAACATTGTTTGTAGACTTTTCTTGGTGTGGAAGTTGTTGTAGAATCATCTTTACTTTTCTAAAGTTTCTGGATTTAGACTTGTTAAAGTTTACACAGACCACAAACTTCTGTTTTTCAGTTTATTTAATCATTCTTGTACAAAACAAATAAGGGGTTTTGGTTAAATAGAACTTAAACAAAAAATGTGCAAATGTCTATGTATTTGACATGTAAATATGAGCAAATGTAACTTTTGGAGGGTTCATTTGTACAGGACATAAACCTGTGCTTTTATTTTGAAGGAACGATCCAGTGTGAGGAGATTGAGGTAGATGAGTAAATCAGACTTCAGACACTTCAGTTTATTGACTTCCAGGAAAGGAAACACATCTTGCTATTGCATATGGAGGTGTGGTGGTTTGAAGTTGCTTAACAGCTAGTCATCACTGCCTGTAAGAGTGATGCAACAGGATTATTTCAGGATAACTTACCATATCAATCCATGTCAGGGTTAAAACTCTTTCTGTTTGTTATTTTGCCTACAGCTGCTGATCGTTATTCATCCTAAACTTTACATCTTTCAATCCCCCTTTTTGTGTGTGTGTGTGTGTGTGTGTGTGTGTGTGTGTGTGTGTGTGTGTGTGTGTGTGTGTGTGTGTGTGTGTGTGTGTGTGTGTGTGTGTTTGAGGGAAGTTATGAAGAAATGGTTAAAGGATATTTGGGTCCTTTTTTGAAGTGTCTCTCTATCAGTCATTTATCTACAGTAAGGATCACACCCACTGGTGACATCACTCAAAGTGGGCAGAATCTCTAGAAATAGGAAGTAGTCCATGGACTGGAGAAATATTCATAGCTAGTCAGATCAGGAGAGACTGCAGGTTGGTGATTCTTTTGAGTAAGAGTTGTTTTGAATACTAGAGAATTAGCCACTAATTCGTCACTGATCTGCAGCAGCATCTCTCTGATCTGAATAGCAGCGAGTATGCTTCAGTCACAGGAACACTATAGACTGTTTGATGTCACTGGTGGGCGTGGTCCTACTTTAGATAGATTACTGATGCCACTTCAACATGACCCAAACATCCCTATAAGTTGAATATGAGAGAGAGAGAGGTTTTACTTTTGAGCTGTCTCAAATGATAATGATATCTAAATGATAATGCTCTTTGCTGTCAAAAACCTCTTCTAACATTTAGGTTAAAATCATTTATTCACTGGTCATTAATATAATTTGCTGTGAAATGTTTATAATGTCACAGAGACTCGGAGGTGGACAGATTTGAGATGGTGAGGTTAAACTTTTACTGGAGCCCAGAACAGGAGGTGGACCTCTTACAGGAAGCAGGCATTGATTTTAAACAATTGTTGACTAATTGGCAAAACAACAAAAAGACTGATTAGTTGACTGAGTCAGTCAAGTTTGTCGCAGTTAGCTCTGTCCTAGCCCATGAGGCAGTTTAAGCGCGTCATGGTGGGTTTTGCATGCATCTGCTTTGGTCTCAAATCCTTCAAGTTCTAAATGTTTTCAAAGGCTGAAGGCCTCCAAAGTGTGAGAACTTCAAGTTGACAGATGATAAAAAGGTGTGCGTTTTCTCCTTTGCTAGACGTCACTGGCTGATCACAGCAGTGGAGGCAACCAGAGCGGTTGTTGATGAGCCACCAGAAAGAACAAACTAAGCCTCCCATAAGTTTTATTAAAACTGTTAAATGCATCTTGTAAAGTCAGGCATCTGTCTGCTACATTTGTTTGTGAAAAAACTGTTTTGAGTAACTTTTAGAAACCAGTTCCATGTTGGCTTGATTAATACAGCCTGTGTGTATTATGTGTAGGTTTTAAAAAAAAAAGAAAAAAATCAAACCAAGAAAAAAGTAAGCTAAATTTGCCTTACCCAGCTTAGCTTACTTTATCATTCATGTCTGCCTGTATTTAAGGACATTTACTTTGGAACGGCCACACAACATTACATAGCATTGAAGCAAATAAAAGTCAGGCTGCAAGTATTAGGAAAAAATAGTTGATAGAATATCCAAATAAAATCGTTATTGGCAGTCCTAAACCGGCCAGATGGCTTTAACACACAAACACTTCAAAACGGTCAAAAGTGGAAAACACAGGATTTATTGATGGTGTTTTCCTTTCCACGCCTGACTGAAATGTTGCAGTGGGGAAAAGCGTTTTATAAAGTAATACCCACAAACGCTAATGAACTGAAGCAACAGTTTAAATTAAATTGGCCCAGTATTCTTCCAGTCATCATTGAGAAGAAAGATGAGATGACAAAAGTCACTGGGGGGTTTATTTTTTTTATTTGTGTGGATACACAAAAGCTTAAATCTGATATTTACTTTCTATGCAGGAAGTGTTGCTGTAGAATGCATGAACTTTAACAACTGAATAAACCAGGAAGTAAAGTGTTGGAGTTCCTGCCAGTAAGACTGTAAATATGAGGGAACTGATGTGATGATGGTATTTGTGCTTTCATCATGCCTGTTCAGGATGTATTTACTTTTTAATTTTTTTATAACTACCTTCATTTTGCAGATTAACCAGGCAGGGTCCAAGTCCACAGTAGCTCAACGCACGTCAGAGACTATTGAGTTGATGGTTAAAGTCCTACAGGGCAGAGTAGATGTTTGTAAAACAGAATGACACAACATGAATTTACGCAACATTCTGAACTTTTTCCTCAGTGACCTGATTTAAAAATCAAGTGTCCCAGTTTTGGTTTAACCTCGTTTAATTTCAAATGGCAGTTTTTGTAAGTAACATTAATACACCAATGACATTGTGGATGATTGGACCTTTAGATTTCCCAGAAGCAGAAAAGGGGGAATGTTCTTGTTGCCCTGCCTCCACATGATGGTTTCTGTCAGGTCTGATGGTACAATTCAAAATTAAAGCATCCTCAATAATCTGATTATAAGACACAAGATATTTTTTCTTTTAAACTCTGGAAAAAAGTTTATTCAAGGTCTAGAGTCTAGACTGAAGTGACCCTCAATAGTTGAATGCATCCAGTTGTCACCCAGCTAATACTCACGGCTGCACACATACCGCGTGGAGTACAGTCAAATCAGCCGCAGGGGCTGGAATCAGCAGCAGCAGCAGCTGCATGATGGGTATGAACATTCTGAACAGAGCTATTTAAAAGTGGGTCAAGTGAACCAGCAACTGATAAGTTATGATGCAAACTTTAGGCTCATGGTGATAAATGCAGCTGAGTCGGCAAACGACTCTAAAGCAGCTAAGAAATCTGATGTGTCGGAGAGAGTGTGATGTTAGGAGATGGAAAGCTAGCAGTCGCTGACAAGTTTACTGTAATTAAAATCCAGACACAAAACATTTTTATGGTATGCCAAAGTTTTTCATTGTAAATGTGCTTGTACATTTTAGTATACTTTTAAATGGAACAAAAGGTGTGGTGGGCTCTTTTCTTTTTGCCTCAGAGAATTAAAAGATGCTCCTCTGTCATGCATATCTAGTCTAGTTAAATGTTAGGACAGTCACTTACATTTTTAAGGCTTTAAGTCTAAATTTTCCTCCTGAAACTTGCTGGTCTGTGCTTACAGTGTGGACTAATGTCAACAGCATTCATTTCCAGAAGCTCTCCAGATGTTTGAGGGTTCGGTTTTCTTGGGTGAGATGCAGGGCCTCATGTCTGGTTTTTTTTTTTTAAATTTAAATCATTGAAAGAACATGTACAGGACAAATCTCTCAAAATAGTCACAGAAGAATGGAGATAGCATCAAGCTAGCAGGAGCCAGTCACACCTAAACTCTGGAACATTCAGCTAAATCAGTAGAAACAAGTTATTTCAAAGGTTTTGTTGTGTAATCAGATATTGCCTGAACATGAGAGTAGGAAGTTGTCCTCTGACCAGAGCAATACTCTTGGCTATTCAGATCAGGAGAGACACACTACTGCAGATCTGTGACGAATTAGCAGCTATTTTTCAGGTTTTGAAAACGACTGTTCTTCGTCATCCTGATGCATTAGAAGTCTGTATCACCTGTTGGTAAACCTCTTTAGCCTGAGACTGTTTAGTTTATGTTGTTTATGCTGCAGCAGCATCATGTACAGTAGAGTTGGGTGATCAGACGAATCAGCAATGGGCTGAGCTCATCTCCTGTCTTTTTTTTTTTTTTTTTTTTTTTTTTT
>SSNR01000161.1:1054398-1064802 GCA_006937965.1 Callopanchax toddi | reverse complement strand
AAACATGCCTGATAGGTTTTTAAAAAATATCAAGAAAGCTCAAATAAAATCTAGGGAGGGGTATCGGTATCGGGTTTTCGATAATATCGGCCGATATTGGCAATATCTGTAAATATCGGTATCGGTTTTTGTAATGATGACACACATGACCTTTACATACCGTGCACATATTATACATCAAAGTGTTCGGCTACTTCTCCTCTCTCCCAAAATGTCAAAATATAACAAATCTGATGTTTAGTTTTAGAGATATTTTTATTTATTTGGCACACCTTGCATTAAATCCTGTGTTTGTCTTTTTTTAATGAGGGCTACCACGCTTGTATCGGTATCGGAAATTAAGAGTTAGACAATATCGAGTATCGGATATCGGTGAAAAAGCCAATATTGAGCATCTCTAATAAATTCCTAACTGTGACTCAAAATGCCCAGACTATTAAAGAGGAGGAGACGTCGATGTTTAAACCATCACTTCCATATTAACGGGGGATCATGAGATATCTCGTTGGGTTCATTTCGATTGATATTTGTTTGATAGGATGAACGACATGACATTTCCTGCCCGAATCCCCTTTGGATTAAATCAAGTGTGTTCATTAAATGTTGCCCTTAGATCTGGACTGTCTCAGTCATCACTGACTCCGTGTCACTCCAAGCACTTCTGTTTATTTGTGAAGCATCAACGTGTGATCGCCTCATAAAACATTTTTCCAGGACTTTATCCGTTCAGCGTTTGGACATTTCAATGCAGATGTTGGTAATAAAAATTTAAAAAATACAAGTAAAACCTGTGCCAATGTAAAATTCCTACAGTACATTTTGCCCTATTCTTACAGATATTCCTAGTGTGCACTCTTCATATAAATCATGTAAGGTGCTGGAAAATCTTGAAAGACTCCCTTGAAAGAACTTGAATTAGATTTTGGAGAAAGTGTAAGAACCCTGGACTTGTTACAGGGCAGCAGAACCAATTTTGAATAAACACAAATCATATTTCCTATTAATAAACCGAGTTAACAAACAAAAATGTCAACCAGCATGTAAAGGAGGCCTTATTTAAAATAATGTATGTTTGCATCAGGTTGTATTTACTAAAGGTTTTGTGTTCTTGAGTAAAACTTCATTGATGGAGGCTTGACTTATTTTTTATTTTAACCCTTTAACTGTCAGATCGACCTCTTGATTAGTCCCTATGTCTTATTAAAGTATGAACTGGAAAAAACATCTACTAAACTGAAAATATTCTATAAAATAGTCCTATATTTTCTAGCCTTTCTGCCCCAAATGATTTAAAAAATGCTAATATTTTTTTCTCTTGGTGTGGAAGTTAAAGGCTAAATGCTCTGTGGGTGCAGCAGACTCTCATTCAGGTGGAATCATCTGTTTTTCGGCGGCGCCTTTAAGGTCCCCCTCGTTTTTCTCGCTCATCCTCACAATCCCAGATTTTCCCAGCTGGTCGAGGCTCAAATGAATGATTCTAATGATTTTTGGTGAAACGCACGTCACAATTTATGGGTGTTATTACAAACCCTGACAGTTTAGGACAAATTTCTGGGGGTAGCACTGGATAAACACTGTGTGCATCTTCCCAGAAACATGAGGTTTTAGCCCCAGAAAGCTGCAGCGCTAAATGGATAAATGTGGATCGCAGGATAAATATTTAGATTCCTCGGGCTGATGGACGAGCCCAAGCCGTTCTCTTGGCTGCCCTTCCTCCTGTCTCCCACCTCAGGACACGGAAAACCAGTTAAAAAGACATTTCCAAACATCCATTTCTAAATCTACCAAGCTGACGTCAGTGTGCATCATGAGCTGGCTGAGAAGAGACTCTGAGCACTTCTTCAGACGGTGTGTAGGTGTCAGATTTACGTCTCATGGAGCTCCAGTCCAACAGGCCGCGACCAGAGAGGCAAACCGGCAGCTCGCTCCAGTGACGGCCAACAGCTGGCTGCTGGTCAACCATGACGATATCCTTGTATTAGAATTATAACCAAGAGCTTATCAAAGGTTGACTCTGAGGGTCTGCAGTCGGCTCGGCTCCACTCTGTCAAACGAAGATGGACCAGAGAAGCTGGTTGACCATTTCTCTCAGTGGAGCCGTTTACTAAATAAAGATAAACACTGGAGCTGTGGTTGCCTCCTTCTTTAAAACTCTCAAGCCTCCCAATTCGCCCAGAGGTCCGTTCTGATGAGATCAGCGACTCAAACGAAAGTTTAGGCTCTTCTGGTGAACTGGGGTGGATCAGGATCAGGAGGGACGAGAGGCTGTCCACTGATCAGGAGGTCAGGGTTTGAGCTCCAGCTCCTGCAGGCCACATGTTGAGGTTTATATCAACAACAACCTGAACCTCCAACTGCTTCCTATAGCTGCTCCTCAGGGATGGTCAGGTGTAGAGAGCCACCCTGTACTGTGGTCAACACAGATAGACTTGTGTCCACAAAAAATAAAACAAAATATCTGACAGTCATCTGCATAAAGATGGAAGGAGATGCTGTGTTTGATCCCAATAAGGAGAAAAGCAGGGGTCCTAGAATATAGCCCTGACCCCCCCCCCAGGCCACAGCTGGAGACACAAAACGTCCTATCAGAGAGGAGGGACCTGAATCATTCCCACTTACTGGTCCAGCCTGGATCTCCTGGTCTCTGGTGTCAAAAACACCAAATCAACAGAGAGTCTGCTGCTGGCAGAGTGTCTAAAACACCCGGACGGAGCAGAGCCTTCAACCCTGAAGGAAAAACACTTCTGTCAAAGTAAAATTAAGTCTTTCAACAAATTCATTCAGCAGTAAATTACAACTCTTATTGCATCAAACGAATAAAAAGTGAAAAGAAGAAAAATTCCTACGACTTATTTCTTGGTGTGGACGTTAAAGGGTTAATCTGTCATTTCTTTATTTCCTCTCAAAGTTTTGCTAAAAATGTTGTAAAATGTGAATTTTATGTGGTGAATTTGAGAGAAAGATTTGAGTGAAATCCACAAATAATGGAATGACCAACTGGTTAGCTCTGTTACAGAGATTTAGATCACATAGATCAGACCTATATTTGTGTGTGGTAATGAAAATAGATATGAATAGTTTTCATGTTCATGCCAGAGCCTCGGAGCCATGTGGCCCTGGAGCTACAGGTTGCTGACCTGTGCAAAATAAACACAAACATCATTCTGAAGAACCTCGATCATTTTTCGTCTCCTGCCTTAGTCTGACCTGGATCAGATCTCAGAGCTATCGGAATGCCTTTAACCGGTACAGGTCTGAACTATTTATATTTACGGACCTAATGGGGCCGCTGCGTCTTGTCCTCGCACCTTTCAGCGGAGGCTTACAGCTGTTCTTTGTCATAAAGTAGTCCCGAGTCTAAAGTAGTACCTTCGTGTTACTTTTTATTTTCACTTGCAGTCGACATGATTACTGAGGTCACTCGGCAGAATTAGTATCATTATAATCACTACTGAGTGATTTTTAAGGACTTTTTTCTCACAATGCTAGTTGTTACCATTCACTTACAGTGTTTTACGCTAAGCTAATGCTAAAGGAGTACTGCTGGATCAGGAAAACGGCTGGGCTGGTTACTAATTGTTTTTGCCCACTGATCTAACCATGAGGAATCTGGCAATAGACAAAAAATCACTTTCTGGTGGAGTATCCATTTATTGTTCAGGTTAAAGAGATCTTTGGGTCATTTCTATCAGTTATTGAACTTATTGAAAGCTTGACTGTGGTCTGGACCCAGACGTTGTCCCATACAGTCAGAACAGAAGCTTAAACCCTGATAGGAGCTACTAATCACACATTTTAATCTTCATGGTTTGTTTTCTAACTGGAACTGTTGACATTTTAGTTGAATTTTCCTGATCTACAGTGAGGACCACACCCACTGGTGACATCACTCAAAGAGGGCGGAGTCCCTTGAGACAGGAAGTAGTCCTCTGATCAGAGTAATACTCATTAGGAGAGACACTGCTGTCACTGATCTTCCCACTGAGCCAACCCATCTATCTCATTACAATCCAAATCACTGACTTTTACTACAAAGATTTGAGCTCAACCATCCATAAAACTTCACTAAGATCATCAAGGACTTAGGAAGAAAATAGTTCAGCAATAAAAGAACCAAAATCCCAGGCTGCTAATATAAAATACCTTCACTCAGCCCAGAAGGGGTCCGACCAGAGTAAACCCTGTCGTGTGCTCTGGTCCTGTTTTTTAGCCTGCAGGGACAAATTATTATAATCTGTTATAACTTTTCTTCTCATTAATAATTAATCATTTTTTTGTTTTCAGCAGAATTTTAAAAAAAAATCACACACAAGTTATTTTTGCATTTTAAAATGTAAACAGCGATTCCCTGTGGCCCGCCATCAGGATGTTCTGGCTGAAGGTTTGTTCATCACTCTTCTAATCAGACCTGCTCCACTCAGCAGAGAGGAAATCCGTCTTTGTCTCCAGAGGTGGAGGTCAGCAGACGGTTCTTGTTCTCCAGCAGGTTAATCAGCTGAATGAGCTGCTCCTCAACCAGAGCTTTTATCAGTCACATTAGAGGTAGCTGCAGTAGGAGCGTGTTTAGATTGCTCTCTGCAGGAGATGGAGTGTCTCTGTGCAGCCTGTCTGGGCCTGTCGGCTCTGAGCAGCAGTCTGACTGTGTGTGTGTGTGTGTGTGTGTGTGTGTGTGTGTGTGTGTAGCAGCACGTATGGAGACCTGCAGCAGAGCGTGGGCGCCGTGACGGGAACACATGAGACTGAGACGCTCTCATGAGCTCAGAACCTCTTCAGCAACAACGCAGAACATCTGAAACCTTGGTCTTTTAACAACTGTTACATCAAAACGTGACGTGTTTATCTAATTATCTGCTCCTGTCAGTGACCCACAGCTGATTAACACACCAGCTGGTTCTACTGGTTTCCATCAGAGTATCCAAACGCTTCAAGGCAAAGCCAAAAAATCCACGTGGGCCACAAAATTAATATTGTTTTAAATAAGAAGCATAAAAGAAATGTATGTGTTTTTCAATTTTGTACTCCTCAGAAATACATTATAGATGCAACACTTTATGATTATATTTTTTTCATGTCGTAGAAGGTTCTGGTATGTTTGTCTTGACATAATGTTTGTCGACCGCTCAGTGCAGCAGTTTAGTTCCATATTACTGAAGCAAAAATTCTAAAAACTAGATGTTTGAATAAAAAGTTAGATATTATTACCTGGTGTTTTCATTACTTTAATATTAAATCATAACTTTCATATCATCATCAGGGTTTATGGAAATGCTTACATTTAAACATGGGATGTTCAAGGTTTTGAAAGTAATTGAATTAAAGCACCAAAAAGAGGTCAGCTGCTCTGAAACTCAATGATTGGTTATTGGTTGTGCATGAACTCATCGTCAGAGACGTAAACATTTTAACTTCTAGAATCATAAAATTAATGAGATTAAATAATGCATCCTGTTAATTAAAGTTCAATGAGATGAATCCGATTGACATCAAGTCATCAGCGGGTGAGAACTGATCAGTAACCGATCAAAACCAGAATCAGATCATTTAAACTTTAAACTGAAACTGATTAACATTTCCTTCATGAGACCAGGAAGTGGTTTTGAAAATTCACCTTGAGTTTGAGTATAGTGTAATAGGATTATAACCCTTACTGCCTCAAATGAATAAAAAGGTCAAAATAAAACACTTCACTGCTGTTTTGGGGGGTGGATGTTAAAGGGTTAATAAAAGAAATGAATCAAATTCCCTGGATCTGATTGGCTGATTGTTTTCTGTTTGATTGAAAGTTAATTTTCCAGGAAGAGGATCTGAGTCTTCCTTCAGAACCGCTGCTGGTTTTAGTCCAGTTTGATGAACGGAGCTCACTAGTCAGAGAGGGTTTGTGGTTTTATTTACCAGGAAGTCAGATTGAAATTAAAAACCTGATCAAGCCCTTTAACTCTGAAAAAATCTTTAGGGGAAGTAAAGGTTTTAATCAGGGAGCTTGAAATATGATGTGAGATCCTAAAGGTTTTGAAGGTGTTTTAATTCCCAATAAAGGCAGTGAAAGTACAGAAAATGGTTTTAAAACATTTACTTTTATGAGACAATAGATTTAAATAATCATTATGTTCAAATATTTAGTGTTTATGTGTGTGAATCATCAGTAAAGTGATGGGAAAGTGCTTTAACTTGATTTGGACACACCCTGTTAATATGTAAAAATTTAAATGATTAATAATTCTATTATACTAATAACATTTAACTTTCTACAGGTTTTTTTGTAGTTCTTAGTGCACGTATTAATCACTGAACATGTTCTGGTGACCTGCCAGTCAAAGGGTTAATAAGACATAACAGATGGATTGGATTGAAACTCTTAAAATGACTTTAATTCATCTGTATAAGCTTCATGCTAAAAATCTGAACAAATAAAAGGTAAAAGGTGTTTATCAGCAGCCTCAAGAGACTAAATTCTACTGTTTTTTAAAATCTGAGGGCCACATGTGGCCCCTGAGCTGCACTTTGGGCATAGTTATATGAATCACAAAAATTCCAGTTTTGATGGATTTGGATGAATATTTCTCCATAAATCAAAATAAAAATTTAAACTTTATTATAAATACATTTAGGAAAGAATCGGTCACTGTTGGGATTTCTTCTCCTCAAGACCTTTGTCTGTTTGTATATCGTCTAAATAAAATTGTTTTCAGTTTTAAAAAAATGATTAGCTCTTCTGGGTTCAGATATAAACATTATAACATGAATGATGACAAACTGCTTTATAGACATAATAATAACATTTTAATTCTATATAAAACCTTTAAAAAAATTTTTTTTTTGTCCCAAAATATCTTTTAAAAAGCGACACCCTGTACCTGAGGTCAGATCAAGAGAGGAATTCAGGTCACTCAGAGAAATGTGCTCCATTCACGCCTCATAACACAAGAACACCCTGGAATCAAGACTATAACACACACACACACACACACACACACACACACACACACACGGTGCACACACTCACCAGGCTGCAGGGATAACCGTGAGTTAAGCAGATTCTGTGGACGCATCGTGTTTTTGTCCTGATGTTTGTGGAGGAGGAACAGAAGCAGAGCGTCTCTCAGCTGCAGGTCACAATGTGTTTTCTATCAAACAGCCTGGTTTTCTGAACGTGTTCAGTTCCTTCTGAGGTTTCTGCTGTGAAGTTCAGTGACTCATAGTTTCACTCAAATAGACTTTAAAAGCACCTGAGAGAGAGAGAGAGTTGATCCTCAGACACTTAAAGCTGGTTCACACTGAGGGGACAGCACATTCTGCTCTATCATCATCATCATCATCATCATCATCATTATTATTATTATTATTGTTATTGTTTAATTAAACCATTCTTTTTTCTTTTCCTTTTGTTTTTCTTTTTTCTTTTCTTCTACTTTTTCTTAATATTTTATCCTAACTATTATTCATTTTGGCTGCATGGTGGCGCAGTTGGTTAGCACTGTTGCCTCGCAGCAAGGAGGTCGTGGGTTCGCGTCCCGGCTCTGCGGCCTCTCTGCGTGGAGTTTGCATGTTCTCCCCGTGCGTGCGTGGGTTTCCTCCGGGTACTCCGGTTTCCTCCCACAGTCCAAAGACATGACTGTCAGGCTAATTGGGCTGGTAAATTGTCCCTAGGTGTGAGTGGGTGTGTGGTTGTTTGTCTCGTTTGTCTCTGTGTCGCCCTGCGATGGACTGGCGACCTGTCCAGGGTGTCCCCCGCCTCTCGCCCCTTGACCGCTGGAGATAGGCACCAGCTCTCCCGCGACCCTCTGTGGAGGATTAAGCGGCTACAGAGGATGGATGGATGGATGGATGGATGGATTATTCATTTTAACAAATCAATTTTTAAATGGAAAATAGAATTGTAATTTATTTTATTCTGCAGACTAAACAAAACTGTTGTAACAGAACTGAAAGAAGCTCCAACAAAAGATAAACAAAACAAATAAACACCCAAACAAATCCAGTATTTTAGATGTTATTAATAAAGCTGGTGTTTAGACGTGTATAGCTGCTTTATTATTTGAATATTGATCGTAATCTGAGATGTTAAATAGAGACAGAGGCTTTGACTCATCATCAGTGTTCACTCTGTCAAACCTGAACTTAAACAGTTCAAGTCAGGTTTAATGAGTCAGGAGTTTAGAGCGGAGAGAAGATCAGGACATGTTTATTATTATTATTATTATTATTATTATTATTATTATTATTATTATTATTAATAATGTTATTGTTGTTGTTGTTGAGGAGGTGAGACAGGTGTTTACCTGCCTGACGCCTCTGTGTCTCGTCTCTATTTGCGTCCATCAGTCTCTGTCCTGCGGCCCGGCAGCTTATCGGCTCTGAGTGTTTACCTCTCTGTGGGTCCCCATTAGAGGAGGAGGAGGAGGAGGAGGACGCACCGATCGCCGCGGATAACAGAGATCAGTGGCTCAGGTTTCACTGCAGGCCGCGTGAAAATTTTAATAAAAACAATAAAGTCAAGAAAATGAATATTTTTCTAATTAAAACGCAAAAGATCCTGATTAACGGCATATAGCTCCACTGGACTCCACTGTCCCTGCAGCCTGTCCCCCTGCAGCCTGTCCCCATGCAGCCTGTCCCCCTGTCCCCATGCAGCCTGTCCCCCTGCAGCATGCGGAGGACTATAGAGGCTGTAATTATCCACCAGAGGTTTGGGGGAAACCACAGCTCTCAGGACGGAGGAACAATTACGCGCAGAGAAAACAGCAATTGATGCTTTAGTTTAGTTTTCACACAACGATCTGGACAATTTGTCTTCCAGAAGAATCATTTCAGCAAACAACCGGACAGAAGTTTGTCCCATTAAGGAGGAAACTGTTTGTTCTGCGTTTAGATCAAATCGATTCCAGTCATGTGTGTCGGTCCAACCAGAACCAGAGCAGTAATTATATAATCAGCACCAACACACACACACAGGCTCCTCGGCCTGCATAGGGCTCGTTTCACTTTGATTTAATTCAATTTAAATTTTATTTTATTTTTGATTGATTATATCATTACATTACATTTTATTTTCATTGATCATATTTTATTTCGATTGATTATATTATTTTTGTTATATTGGATTAATTTTTAAAATTTAATTTCGTTTCACTTTGATGGATTAACATTTAATTTAATTTAATTTAATTTAATTTAATTTAATTTAATTTAATTTAATTTAATTTAATTTAATTTAATTGGACCAGCTTTCAGAAATAATTTTAAAACACTTTGGAGTTTTAGCAGCCGAGTTTTGACTTAAAACACTTTATTTACAGCTTTAGGTCAATAAAAAAAAACCAAGTTGTAGATTTAAGAAGAAAAACTTTAAAAATAAATGTCTCTATTTTATATTAATAATAATAATAATAATAATAATAATAATAATAATAATAATAATAATAATAATAATAATAATAATAAATCTAATTTTATTGATTTATATATTTCACACATTTTCGTTTTAAATAGGTTAAAATAAAATTATTGATATGTTTCTCAGAGTTCTGTGGAGCACCACAGAGTTTATAAATTTGTTTCCCCTCCTGCGTCATTAGAGGAGGTTTGCGGTGAATTTTGGGCGCAGATTTCTTCTCCTACCTGTGAGAACTGCGGCTCTCTGGGCTGAAATAATAAAAACCCTCACTCTGAAATAACGAGCTGCAGGACACGGACCTCGTCCTCCCCCTCCCTCTCTTCTCTCTCCCCTTTTTTCCAAATGTTCCCGTCCATTTTCCTGATCGGGATAAATGGTGAAACTTGTAGCAATAATACCCCCTTCTTTCAGACAAACGCCCCCCGCTGCCTCCACCTCCAGCCCGGCTGCCCCCGAAGCCTCGCGCCGTGGGGAGCTCGCTGAGCTTTTCTGGACGGACAAAAACATATTTTTTTAAAGTGGGAAAAAAAAGAAAACCCCTCCTGAAGGAGAACAAAGGTGAGCACATTTTCCCTCCGTGTCCCCTTCTCAGCGCAGAATAACCCGCTGCCTGTCGCTCAAATGGGAATATTAGGACGTCAATCTCGCGGCCCCTGCGCGCCTTTGTCTTTGCTGAGTGTCCGGCTCTGCCTACCACACACCTTTTGTCCGACAATCCAATAAGAGCCATTATTCCGGCTCTGCAGCCCGGCTGCAGCTCGCTCTTCGGGGGTATTTTAGGTTCCTAATCGCGTCCTTTTAAGGAGCTCAAATGGAGAAAAACTTCCTCCTTTCAGGCCGCCTGCATGGCTCCAGGACAAAGACTCCTCCAGCGGCTCCCCTCTTAATATGTTTATGAGCAAAATCCGTCTGATTATGTCAGTGACGGACCTGCATTTTAAAAAAAACATCAATTTAAAACCTCGTCTGCGTTATTTTTCCTCTTTTTTTTTGGGGGGGGGGGGGGGGGG
>SSNR01000161.1:957631-1039589 GCA_006937965.1 Callopanchax toddi | reverse complement strand
GGGGGGGGGGGGGGGGGGGGGGGGGGGGGGGGGGGGGGGGGGGGGGATGTTTATTGCTGCTTGACAGAGAAACTTCCTGAACTTTCACTTTCACTTCCACACTCAGGTTCATCACTTTTTATAAACAATGTCAGAACTTCCTTTTGTTCCTGGTGGTGACTCCTTAAAGCTCACATATAGGATGAGGGCGGGGTGAAGAATAAAGAAACGTTTAATACTCGAAACAGGCTGAGTGGAACTGGTGACAGCGCTGGAATCAAACCTTAGAACACCCTGATAGAGTTCTCTGGCCTCGATGAGGACCAGTTTGACACCTGCTTTAATGGATGTTTGGGTCATTTTGAAGTGTCCTTCCTTCAGTTATTCATCTACAGTCAGGAGAGTGTAGACAGGTTGAAATGAACCCACTATTCCATTTAATACAATAAATCAAGTTTTACATAACAGCAGTATTTTAATGAAGGTTTGAGACATAAAAGGGTCTCAAATGTCTGAGATCTCCTCGTTCTGATTGGTCGACAGTTTTCTAGTTTCTTCAAACGCCATCGTCAGCAACAGGGACAGGATCTGGGTCACTTTTATTCAGTGATGCTGCTGGATTTAGTCAAGTTTTATAAATGGATTCACAAATTAAACGTCAGTGAAAGTTTGTGATTCTATTTATCAAGTAATTAAAAAACCAGATTATTAAAATACTAATATTTAGAATCAGAGTTAAAGATTTAAACCTATCTGCCTTCATCATCGTCAGACCTCACATTAAAAAAAATGTCAGTTTGCATCAACATCCTGCTGTAGGATTTTTAAAAATCAGTCCTTAAATGCAGAGCAGGGCCACATAAAGCCACTCTAAGGGCCACAGGTGGCCCCCGGGCTGCACTTTGGACATGCCTGAACTAAAGATGTCATTTGAGACGATCAGTGTGAAATTAGAGGGAAGATGAATTTGTTTGTGTCAGATTCTGAGGATAGAAGAGTAATGTCAGTCACTGTGTGTGTATGTGTGTTTAAATGATTAATTGTATTAACGTTTTGCACCTGAATACCCCAGCCTGTGTTAAGTATCCATTCTGTGTGTACAGTACTTATCAACCTGCTTCTCAGCGTCGAGTTTCCTCTGAGGTGAACTTGATGCTGTAACTCAGTCCAGCAAATCAGCTAATTAGCCTGTTGGACAAGTAATTAGCTCTAGAGATTAGTACAGGATGGCAACCCTCTGTCTGACGTTTCATGAATGTGTGTGTGTGTGTGGGCCATCAGAGATTAGCTGGGACCGCGCTGACAGCATGTCTGTCTTTGCTCCTATTAGAGCTAAAACTAACATTCATTTTTAATGTTTTGAATTCAGTGACCCTGTGAATTTTTTTACTCTTTCAGTTCCAGGAGTTATACAGAAGTTTAAGGACAGCTAAAAAGTGACACAATTAATGAAATATTAAACCATTAAAACCTTTTTTTAAATGTGTCAAATAATTGACATAAAAAAACCCAAAAAACATCGGTCTATCCATTTATCCATCTGTCTAAAGGCCTAAAGTTTGCCGGTTCGATCCTCTTGGAAGACACTTCACCCACCTCGTCTACTGGTGGTGGTACATATGTGTATGAGTATTGTTTATATCACATGACATTCATAAGACAGTGTTAGTTATTGCACATTGTGCGTGTTGGTTTTGTGCATTGCAGAGGCCACTTTATCTCTGTTATGAGTAGACCTGCAGAGTCATGCCACAGATACATTAGCTGCCTAATCCAGTAAGGGCAGGATCCGTTAGATTCTGGTCTGTGGACCTGAGGACTCGGGTTGGAGCGTACGGCTTTATCAGTTCAGTAACATAAAGAGGAGCTTGACCATGTAGGGCCCTGAAAGTTAGAGTCAGGATTTTAAAATGAACTCTACATTTAACAGGTAACCAGTCAGAGACCTCAGTGATGTGATCTTTTCTGTGAGGAGCCTCGCTGCAGAGTTCTGGACCAGCCGAAGGCCATAAAGGGCTTTTTGGTTCAAACATGTGAAAAGTGTGTTACAGGCATCTAGACGGGAGGAGATCAAAGCATGAAGAACCATTTCCTGTTCAGGTTTTGACACCAACTTTCTCAGTTTGGAAATATCAGATACAAACAGTTACGGACCAGCTGTTTTGATAATCACCGTGATGGACACCTGTCAGTCTCCCTGTTGGCTCTCACACTGACTTCACTGACTCTCATCCTGGCTTGGATATATGAATATTAATTTGACCATTGAAACACCGCTGGCTGTTGATATTTTTTCCTCCAAGTTTTAAATTGTTTTATTTAATTGTTTGAATTTGCGTGTAAAAGGCTTCTGAGGGCTGTGGAGTCGAACACCCCTGCTTTTTGTAGACGTTTGCTTTGAGGTGATGGATCAATCAATCGAATCAAAAACTAGAAGGAAATGAGATGTTTAAGTAACTCATCTTTTATAAAGTCATCTGTTCTAGGTGTGGACAGGAAGGATCTTCTGTTGAAGGAACCTCTGACTGAAGACACTGCTGTTGTTGAATTAAAGATAACAGTTTAATATCTGAGCTGCAGAGATGATATTTTATAGGAACATGTCCTGGATTACACCATCCGTTGTCAACCGCTAATCCACCTCCTTTGCTTTTTACGCTCCTCATCAGATCTCCTGTCTGCTGGTATCGTCTGAAAGCCAGACAGACAGACGTTTTCTCAGTGAAAACAAATGATATTTTGTCAGTTTTCCCATCAGCTCATCCATCTTATTTATGTGAGATCTTCCATTCCCCGTTATGAATGAAAGTGATGGTTTAAACCTCATTAATCCTCTCTCTCCTCTTTGCTCCTGCTCAACATCCACGTCTCCTCCTCTTTACAAGCCTGGGATTTATAGGTCACAGTTTGAATTTTCTTTGAGCTTTTGAGATGTCAGTTAGCTGCTCCTTCTTGTAAACAAGTCTGCCGTTGCTATGGTAATTCCTCAAAACAAATAGACAAAAAGTATAACCTCCAAGCAGCACAGCATCCGAACTAAATATGAACTAACAGGAACAGGGAGCTGCAGGGAGTCCAGGATCTAAACTGATACAGGAAGCAGTATGTCCTCACAATATCAATTAGACCATCACACACACACACACACACACACACACACACACACACACACACACACACACACACACACACACACACACACGCATTGGGTTCATCATCCACACCCTAAAATAGTCTCTGGCCTGACAGAGACAGACTGACACTCACACAATGCAGCAGCACTCACGTCATGTACAGGCCTGTCCTCACAGCAATGTGTGTGTGTGTGTGTGTGTGTGTGTGTGTGTGTGTGTGTGTGTGTGTGTGTGTGTGTGTGTTCTGTCAGGCAGCAGGTTGTGTGACCCTCATTGACCTGAACTGGATTAAGCAGCTAATGTATCTGTGGCATGATTCTCTCTGTGTACACACACACACACACACACACACACACACACACACACACACACACACACACACACACACACACACACACACACACACACACACACACACACACACACACACACACACACACACACACACACACACACACACACACACACACACACACACACACACTCTGGACTGTAGGTCACAGGGCTTGAACTCATGACATTCTTTTCAGCTTCCTCCGACCACAGACAGGAATGTCAGGACGTTCCTGCCACGTTCTGATGTGACAGTAAGCGGCGCCCACGGTCACGTTCCTCTTCACCGTGCACTACTGTTCACTGATCACATGGTGAACATCAGTTTGCACTATGAAAGAAGAGGCACATTAAACAGCCTGAGTTTCTTTTCCATTGTCGAGACTGGGTCTGTCTGAGGAAAACAATCTGTTCCTCATTGAATTTTGTTGCAATAAAATGAAAAATAAAGATTGGAGAAAATCCTGAACAACAGAGCTGTATTATTAAACACCTTCTTTAGAGATTTTAATGTTTAATGTGATTTACTTTAATGGTATTTTAAACGAACATTCAAGTACAACTTAAGCCCTCGGGGGTTTTTACCCCCTTCACATTTTTTTTAGTAATTGTCAGGATTTTATCTCTTTCTGTTGTGCAAATAAATAAACTAACCTGCTCTCATCCTGTCTGCACCAACTAAACAGCCTCAAGGGAGAGTTACCTCTTTAGTCCTGAGCACAGAGTTTCTTCTTCTTCTTTTCTCCTGACAAACTGTTACATTATTGAGGCTTCGGCTACAGAAAAAGTCAGGAATCTTGTGCACATGCATCAGGTCTGGTTAAACCTCACTTACTTTATGTTTCAGTATTGAGGCCAAACGGCTGCCTTAAAAAAGCAGCTACAAGTGAATCCTTTAAGGTCTGAAATGAAATAATAATTCAAATATCTAGGTTTTTAATCTGAACATAATTTTTGGAAAGCCATTAATATAACAGCTATTTAATATAACAGTTATAAAACAATAAAAAATGTCACCTTCCTCCTGTAGATCCTCCACTAGGGAGCAGCAGACATGTAAAGGACTGGATATGGCAGGTTGTTGATGAAAGTACTAATCCTAACTCTCCATATGGTCACTTTAAGGCCATAATGGTTTTATCCAACTTATTGATAATAGTTAAGGAGTTAACAAAATATGGACTGATTTGTAGAGGAACCCAACTACAGGTGTGAAAACAGTTTAAAGTTCTAAACATCACATAAAAGTGTTCGTATTCTTGTCTTATTGCTGTGTTGTCTGGCTTAATAAATACAAATGAATAAATTTAAAACTATCTGAAAATAGACAGCTCTAAAATTAAATGGGAAAACTGCTAAAGGCCAAAGAAAATGTTTAAAAGACCTTCAGAACGTCCAGAGAACCAGTGCTTAAATATGGATGTCATGCTCTGCCCCCTGGTGTCCAGGTCGTGCCTGTGCTCCTCCTCCTGTGTCCTGCACTAATCCCCTCCAGGTGTGTCTCGTCTCCTTGATTAGCTCCCTCCCTATATATGCTGTTCCTTATATGAGCTCCTTGTGTTGTATCCCCCCAGCTTTGTGTGTCCTGACAGCAATAAAGCTTTTTGTGTTCTACCTCACCTGTTCCTGCCTCCATCCTCTGCATTTGGGTCCTGCACTACCCCAGTCATGACAATGGAAATATAAAGGGAAAAAAATGACTCAAGATTCTTGCACAATGTTATCATAAGCCTGTAGTTTCATCTGCATGTTGCCTTGAGCTGTTATCTGATGTAGAGAAAAATGTGCTGCTGATCTCTGCAGATCTTGTGTTTACCTTGACGTTCTGTCTTAGTGCTCCTTCAGTTAATCTGGGAGCAGTTACTCCTGAGTGCTGTTGCCTGGAGCGGGTCAGAGAGACCAAAAGATGCATGAACGGCAGCTGTAAAAATCAGGAGCAGTTTAATGTGCATGCTGAAACAGCAAGTGGAATGAATTCAAAGGAAAACGTCCACCTAGAAGTCGGAAAGTCAAAGTTCCTGTCTGCACTTGTGCAGCAGCCTGAAAAGGACGAAGCTTGTCCTGCAGCTGCTGAGGCAACAAGCATCTGCCCTGCTGATGTGTCCTTGAGCAAGGCACTGAGCCCCTCCCCAAGACGGATGTTCCTGGCATCTGATGGGGGTTTAAAAAAAGCAAAAACTGAGAATCCCCCTCATTTGTAAACTAAAAATGTGCTAACTATGAACTTAGCTCAACCCTATGAAATCACACTCCTCCATCCCCTGACTCATTCAGCACTTCATTTTGTACAACGAATCGGCTCCCTGTCATCTCCTTGTGGAGCAGGAAAGTGTTATCCTTCTCTCTGGACAGAGCAGGGGCACCCGAGAGCTCAGCTGTCACAGGATGTGGGAAACCACAGGCCTCCCACGGGACAGAGCAGACGCTCCTCTAGCAGGTGGGCTGCAGCAGGAAGGCCGGAGCGTTGATAGTAGCCAGGGTGTTTGTGCTGCTGCATCTGGGATCAAGGAAGCTATTTCAGTTCTCTCCCATATGAAGTTTCACTTGTGGTGCACGCAGCATGAATGAACTGTATGTGGACAGATTTGCAGGAACAGTAAACAAAACTTGTGAGGTTGAGGATGCAGCTGACAAATATCTTAAATCCTGACATTTTCAATAAAATGAATTATAAATGGGTTTTTTTTGCATGTGTGTGTGTGTGGACAGATTTTCCTGAAACTCTCAGAAAGTTAGCAGTGGAGTCAATTCAAGATGGCCGCCATAGTTATTTAACATTAGCAAACACATTCATGGTTAAAACTCAGCCAGTTTTACAGATACTGGTCTAAACTCGTGTGGTAGCAGCAGAGTTAACACCCTGAGTGCAGACACTGCACCAAGTTATTTACAAGATTTAGTCAAAATGAGTTTAATGCCATAATTTTACAACATGCGACGATTTAGTTTAAAACTCTGGTGTGAAAGGTGATGGAGGATCTGAGATCCATCAGTGTTTTGTTTTTAATTTAGTTAGGTTTTTTTTTTTTGGGGGGGTGCATTAAAAACATTTTTTTCACTTGTCTGTATGGGTTAGAAGCACAGCAAATTACTACTAGGGAGTTAAATTCAACACTTACAAAGTGTCTATATTGGTCCACACTAGATCGAGTTAGAACAACACTTTTGAAAGTGTTGATCAGTTTACACTGTGGCAGAGTTGAAACAACACTCTCAGTAGTTGAAATGCAACACTCTTTGGTGTTGAATTTCCCCCAACACCAGAGTGTAGAGTTAAACATTAACACTATCAGTGTGTTTTATTAACACCGATTCAGGTTCAATTTACAATAACACTTTGGAAAGTGTTAAGTAACAACAAAAAAATCTGGATTTTTCAATACTGCTGGGAGTCAATTAATAAAATCATGATTTCACTTTGAACAACAGAAATAGCACATGAGTTTAAAAAGAAACCCACACAAGTTCCAGTTAAAAACAACCTGTATTTCAAACAAGCACACCATTGTAATATTTATGAAAACCTTAAAAAGTGAACTTTTTTAATGCTGGGGTTCCACAAATGGGTCAACCTGAAAAAACCCCAGGGATCAGCCGAGTCCTCGTGTAAAGAGTCGCAACCTCAGAACTTCAGTGACCTGAGGGCAGCTCCTCATGCATCAGCAGACAATAAGTCCTCGTGTGTTGTCCATCATGTTCTTCATTTTTTGAAGACCCCATCTCTATCAGCTGATCTCTGGTTCTGATGCTGCTGCTCCAACAGACAGATCAAACGCTCCACAACAGACTGATAGAACATCTGGCTGCAAACACTGAAGGATCTCAGCTTCCTCCAGAGTCCAGTCTGTTCTGTCCATTCTTGTAAACAGCTTCACTGTGTCTCCAGTCCAGTCTGCTGTCCAGGTGGTGTCATGGTGTGGGATAGTGCAGGACCCAAGTGGAGGATGGAGGCAGGAACAGGTGAGGAGAAACCAAAAAGCCTTTAACTGCTGGATGAACTCAGGAGACACGCCACACGAGGCTGGGGATACAACACAAGGAACTGACGACTGAACTAAACAGCATATAGAGGGAGCTAATCAAGGAGACGAGACACACCTGTGGGGGATTAGTGCAGGACACAGGAGGAGGAGGAACACAGGCACAAACTGAACACAAGGGGCAGGACATGACAGGTGGACACCCAGGTATTTAGATTCATCCACCACCTCCACTTCTTCTCTGTGATGGACAAAGTGTTGGACGTATTCCTGCTTCTTCTAAAATCCACAATCATCTCCTTTTTTTTTGTTAACATTTCAGATGAGATGATTGTTGCCACCATTCCACAATTTCTGCAGATGTCAGAACTCTGACCGCTACTGAAGGTCTGAGGTGTTCAGAGTAAAAAGGAGTGGTGAGAGTTCAGTACCCTGTGGTGCTCCTATGCTGCTGACCACCTGGTCAGACGCGCAACCCTTCAGTCTCAGAACCTGAGGTCTGTTAGTCAGGTATATCCATTTTGCCAAAAGCAGGTCTGAGTTTCTGTGTGCATCCCTGACTTTAGCAAAGAACAAATACAGTGTTTTCTTGTTGTTGTAGTTTTATCTGTTAACTGAAAGACGTGAGTTAGTTTTGTTTCTGTCTGATTGTATGAAATGAAAACTAGCTGAGATGCTAATAAACACTTTACACTCAGGACAGCAGATTTGGTGGTCAGGTTTCAACTATTTAAGCCTAAAAATCTTAAAGAGCTTTGCTGTTAAATTAAAAAGTCCAGTTTCTGAGTTTAAATATAACTCATCATCAATACAACAGAAAGTTTACCTACCTATAAATTACATTGCAGAACAAATACAGTGTGGATTTCTAGGATTGAACGGTACTCTGAACCATGTCAGTCTCTGCTAAGTGTTACAGATTAAACCTCAGGATTTTATTTAAATTTATTAACAACTCCAGGAGTCATTTGGCCTTCAGGATATAAACATGGCCCTCAGACTAGGCTCTCCCTCTCTGACAGAACACAACCAGCGGAGGAGGATGAAGAGATTTTGTGATCTGCTTGTGGAACACACCAGGTGATTTCCACCTGTGGTTCCGGCTGTTTGTTATGAATTGAATTTCCTTTAAAGATGAGTTTGGTGTGCTAATTATTCCTCACAGGAATAAACCTGGCTCCCTTTAATCTTAAGTCTCTGGTTCAACCTTTCTGTCAGTGGAGATTTGAGGGGAAAATCCACAGCGAATGGAGAATAAGGAATCAAAACTCTCCACACAGAGTTGTTGTTGTGTGATTAACAGGAAAGCAGCTACCAAACCTGGGCCCTCCTTAAAGTTTGTTGTGGGATCTGAAAACATAAACAGGGATCATCGGCACGCTCCACAATACCTGGTGTTTTATGGCTTGAAACTTTTCACATAACTAATTTAATAACTATGATAACATATGAAGCTTGTTTTAAATATTATATTTAAGAATCATGATAAATGTAAAGATGCCTGCCTGTCCTCTTGAGGAGGTGACTGATAATCAAACTCTGCTTAATTTGTACATCAAATGATTTTCATACTTTTTTTATTTTAAAAGCAAATAAATGAACTCAATTTTAACTTCTCATCAGATTTATTCCATGAGTCCCTCTAACGACATGTCCAAAGTGTGGCCCTCTGAGATAATTTATGTAGCCCCAAACTGCATTTCCAGAAGGGTAGAATTTAGCTTTTTTGATTTTTAAATTTTATCCATCTGTCTATCCATCCATCCATTTTACTCTGCTTATTGGGTCGTGGTGGCAGCAGACTAATCAGAGAAACCGCTTACCTTTCCCCAGCCGCTATGGCCAACTTCGCCAGGGGGATCCTAAAGACTTATTCACATCAGTGTTGGCATCTTTCTTTAGTGTTGGTATAATGTTAGTTTAATCATGTTGGTTTGTTGTTGATTTAGTGTTGATTTGTTGGTTTAGGTGTTGGTTTAGTGTTGATTTAGTGTTGGTTTGTTGGTTTAGTGTTGATTTAGTGTTGGTTTGTTGGTTTATTGTTGATTTAGTGTTGATTTGTTGGTTTAGGTGTTAGTTTAGTGTTGATTTAGTGTTGGTTTGTTTGTTTAGTGTTGATTTAGTGTTGGTTTTATCATGTTGATTTAGTGTTTAGTGTTGGTTTAGTTTTGATTTAGTGTTGGTTTAGTGTTGGTTTAGTGTTGGTTTAGTGTTGGTTTAGTGTTGATTTAGTGTTGGTTTAGTGTTGGTTTAGTGTTGGTTTAGTGTTGATTTAGTGTTGGTTTAGTGTTGATTTAGTGTTGATTTAGTGTTGGTTTAGTGTTGGTTTAGTGTTGATTTAGTGTTGGTTTAGTGTTGATTTAGTGTTGGTTTAGTGTTGTTTTATCATGTTGGTTTAGTGTTGGTTTAGTGTTGATTTAGTGTTGATTTAGTGTTGATTTAGTGTTGGTTTATTGTTGATTTAGTGTTGGTTTAGTGTTGGTTTAGTGTTGATTTAGTGTTGGTTTTATCATGTTGGTTTAGTGTTGATTTAGTGTTGATTTAGTGTTGGTTTTATCATGTTGGTTTAGTGTTGATTTAGTGTTGGTTTAGTGTTGGTTTAGTGTTGATTTAGTGTTGGTTTAGTGTTGGTTTTATCATGTTGGTTTAGTGTTGATTTAGTGTTGATTTAGTGTTGGTTTAGTGTTGGTTTAGTGTTGATTTAGTGTTGATTTAGTGTTGATTTAGTGTTGGATTTATCATGTTGGTTTAGTGTTGATTTAGTGTTGGTTTTATCATGTTGGTTTAGTGTTGATTTAGTGTTGGTTTAGTGTTGGTTTAGTGTTGATTTAGTGTTGATTTAGTGTTGATTTAGTGTTGATTTAGTGTTGGTTTTATCATGTTGGTTTAGTGTTGATTTAGTGTTGGTTTTATCATGTTGGTTTAGTGTTGATTTAGTGTTGGTTTAGTGTTGATTTAGTGTTGGTTTAGTGTTGGTTTTATCATGTTGATTTAGTGTTGATTTAGTGTTGATTTAGTGTTGGTTTAGTGTTGATTTAGTGTTGATTTAGTGTTCATTTAGTGTTGTTTTAGTGTTGCTTTAGTGTTGGTTTAGTGTTGATTTAGTGTTGATTTAGTGTTGCTTTAGTTTTGATTTAGTGTTGGTTTAGTGTTGGTTTAGTATTGATTTAGTGTTGATTTAGTGTTGATTTAGTGTTGGTTTAGTGTTGATTTAGTGTTGATTTAGTGTTGGTTTAGTGTTGGTTTAGTGTTGATTTAGTGTTGGTTTAGTGTTGGTTTAGTGTTGGTTTAGTGTTGGTTTTATCATGTTTGTTTAGTGTTGATTTAGTGTTGGTTTAGTGTTGGTTTTATCATGTTGGTTTAGTGTTGGTTTAGTGTTGGTTTAGTGTTGGTTTTATCATGTTGGTTTAGTGTTGGTTTAGTGTTAGTTTAGTGTTGGTTTAGTGTTGGTTTAGTGTTGGTTTAGTGTTGGTTTAGTGTTGATTTAGTGTTGATTTAGTGTTGGTTTAGTGTTGGTTTGGTGTTGGTTTAGTGTTGGTTTAGTGTTGGTTTAGTGTTGGTTTAGTGTTGGTTTAGTGTTGATTTAGTGTTGGTTTAGTGTTGGTTTAGTGTTGATTTAGTTTTGATTTAGTGTTGGTTTAGTGTTGGTTTAGTGTTGATTTAGTGTTGGTTTAGTGTTGATTTAGTGTTGGTTTAGTGTTGGTTTAGTGTTGATTTAGTGTTGGTTTAGTGTTGGTTTAGTGTTGGTTTAGTGTTGGTTTAGTGTTGGTTTTATCATGTTGGTTTAGTGTTGATTTTGTTTGTTGCCTATTTCCATAGGCTACTAGGCAATAAATTAATGTATAAAGTGATTGCTTAGAAAATGTTGTTTTCTTTAATATTGCTATTGTTTTTAGTTTTTAAATCATCAATATGATCTTTCAGTGCAATTTATAATCAATCATCCATCTCAATATTCTATTTGAATGCACTCTTTGTATTTTAACATCATATATGTGTCATTTTCAAACCTTTTCACTATGGCTGTTTACCTGATCCTGCTCAGGTTCACATGTAGGCAGGTCAACTGGTTTCCAGTTCATCACAGGGCTACATGCAGGTGAACGGACAACTGAGAGAAAATGCAAACTCCAGACAGAGAAGCCCAGTCCATAAATCTGAACCTGGATTTATAAAGGGGGAAAACTGTAGATTCACTCATTAGCATAAAGCTGCATGTAGACCTGCTACTGAGGGCTGGACCCAAATCTGGACCAGGTCTGAACATCAACCAGTTTGTCAGCATTTTCATGTTGATGTTTTCCTTAGGATGGAAATCTTTCTCTGTCCCTGTAAACACACGGCGTCCTGCAGCGTCTCTGCTGGACTGATGGTGTCCGGTCTGGTTTGAAACCTTTTTAAAGCTGCCTGTTAACTGTCTCGTTGATGTGAATGAAACCAGAAGCGCTGTGCTGCGCCCCGTAACCACGACCCAGAGGTCAGGGAGGGGTCATGGCCAGCGCCAGTGCAGAGATGGGAAACTATTATTGGTGCTATTGTGGAGGGACAATAACTCATGTGGAAGGAAGTTGACTTTTGAGCATGTGTGTGCATGAGCATGTCGTAATGACTGTACGTTTATACTAACCTATCTATAGAGACGAGTTAGTTTTGATTTATTGAGCTGCAGGGGCCCTTTAAAAGTCCCATGCATCCTCACTGTGGCAGACTGAAATACACAAAACTCTGAGCTGAGACCAGAAATTATATTGATGGATGAATTTGATGTCCCCTGCAAGACTATTATAGTGGATTACTTTGTATCATAAATGTTTATCTTCCAATAAGAAAACAAAGCTTTCTGAATAATAAATTTAATGCAGAAAGTCTAGAGAAAAGGTTTATATGTGTTTATTTGCCTGTGCTGTAAGTGTGTGTGTTTTTGTGTCCCGACGTGGCCTTGCGACCTTCCAGGATGTAAACAGTGTTTCATAGAGATGAACTCAGGCTGTTGCTCTCTCCCCGTGTGGCGTCAGCGTCAAACTGACAATCTGTTATTGGCTTGGAATGCACGGTTTCTCCATCGCACGCCAACACTGTAAATAAAACTCTCAGACTCGGGACACTGTGGCTTTTGGACAACATATGCGCTTCCCAGCGATGTTTAGGGGACAGTAAACTCCACATTTAAAAAAAGACAAGTTCGAGGCCACCATGATGTGCGTTGTGTAACACTCAGTCCAGCTCATTGTAGTCCAGAAGTTAGCAACCCTATTATGAGCATTTACACAATTCCATAGTAATATGGATAATTCATAAAAAGGATATCATCACTGTGGGGCTAAAACCTTGTAACTTTTCATCTTCACATATCAGTGATTTTTATGAATGATTTTTCAAAGAAAAGTGTCAAAAAGAGCTTCTAAAGTTGTGATGAACCAGGAGTTAGTCCTGGTAAGAAAACTATTTTTTATGGAAAGGTTTATTGATACAAAGATTTTCATCTGACAGCAACTATTTATATATATATTTATGTGAAGTCGAACAACGTTTCTTCCTGTTTGAAGGAGCTTTTCTTCAGCCTGTCCTGTTCAGAGTGTGTTATTACACTGAAGTGAAGATTTGATCCAATCTGCTGCAAAAGACAGTTAATATTTAAAAAACACATAGATGGCGGGATGCTGGACAATTAGATGAATTCTGTGCTTCTCCTTACGCGATGATAACTGTTACATTTAAGTTTTAGTCCAAAAACCTTTTGTCTTAATGTAAATTGTGTTTTTATTTTATTTTATTCAGAAAAATAAAAAATATATGATATATTATAGTCCAAATGTAAGTAAATTAAATTAAATTAAATTTTAAATAAATTAAATATTTTATACATACATTTAATGCTGTAATAAACTTTTTTTGTCCACAAATTTTTCATTTTTATTAATATTTTAAATTTTTTAATGCTGTAATAAAGTTTGTTTTAGTCCAAATACCTTCTTTATTTTATTTTATTGTTTTTTTTGTTGTTTGTTGTTTATCTAACTTATTTTTATTACTGTAGTTGGATTTGTGTCTTCTTCATGAATTATTTTGCTTTGCAATTACTACTATATGTAGTCAATCTTAAATCATAAAAGTATAATACAAATGGTTTCAAGTGATATTCAGTTAATCAATAAATAAAATGATTTTTATAAAGTCTAATGTAAAGTGAAGGGAGACTCTAACATCTTGTCTTGCTTTTTAAACACGTGTTTTTAGGGGGAGTGGTTTATGGGAGTGGCTGGAATGTTGTTCAAACAAAACTCATCGTTCTACCACCAAAGTCATCCTGTCAGGGAACTATTTGGGGGAACTTGCCCAGTGTTTCATGTGCAATCATAAAGAATGTCTCTGGTTTCTAGATTTCTGCCTGAAAATCAGAGTAAATGTTTCAACATGTAGATGCATCGTTATTATAATCTCCGCCTATTTAGAAAAGGGCTGATGTCATCTTTAAAGCTACAAGCTCCGTGTGTGGTGGGAATTAACAACCTAGTCAGACAAGTCTAATTAATCAGCATGTGAATATCTTGCTGAGTCATGATGCCTTGTGATCAGGTTAGAGCAGTTTACTGATCATAGGCCCTAGTGTCATATGAATTGACTGATTTGATGCTCAAATATAAACAAAGACTTTTAGTAATATTTGGTTAAGCCTCCTCAACCAAATGTTTTGTGTGCCCATTGACGAGTTTCTGACCTAATACTAGTTGATTTTTGAGTCTTCTTACCAGAGTTTATTTGAGTTGTCCTGCACAGATTTTTAAAATCCAAGACATTTTTTACCAAGGCTACGGTCAGGTTAGCATACGTTGTCCAATCAGAAACAAGCTCTGATGTGTGTGTGTGGGCTGATTGTGTTGGAACACCCAGTTATGGTCTGTCCAGGTTTTAACCATTAACTGATGTCAGGTGATTTTAAAGAATCTGGAGGAAGTCCACCTCCTTCTTCCTTATTCCATCCACTTTGTGCACCAGTCCCACAGCGTGACGTCACCACCACCATGTTTGACAGCTGGATGGATGGATGATGCCCTTATGGAAAAATCCTATGAACTCAATACGTTTTTCACATGTGAGCTCATGTGGAAAAACATGGGATCACATGATAAAACTGTTCCAGAATCTCACTGGAAACATGGGCAGAACATGTGTTTTACATGTTAATTCAACATATTTTTACACATGAAAACATGTTTTTTTCCCCATGTGAAGCTCACATTAGTAATTATTAGATGCACATCTAACTGATCCAAGATGGCCACCAAAGGTGCTCAACATTCTGTAGCCGCTTATTCCTCCACGGAGGGTCGCGGGGCAGCTGGTGCCTATCTCCAGCGGTCAGGGGGCGAGAGGCGGGGGACACCCTGGACAGGCCACCAGTCCATCGCAGGGCCACACAAAGACGAACGAGACAAACAACCACACACCCACTCACACCTAAGGACAATTTACCAGCCCAATTAGCCTGACAGTCATGTCTTTGGACTGCGGGAGGAAACCGGAGTACCCGGAGGAAACCCACGCACGCACGGGGAGAACATGCAAACTCCACGCAGAGAGGCCGCAGAGCCGGGACGCGAACCCACGACCTCTTTGCTGCGAGGCAACAGTGCTAACCAGCTGCGCCACCATGCAGCCCCGGTGCTCAACATTATATGCAAAAATAGCTTTAACTCATTGAGTTTCATAGATGTAGCAGCTGCAGTCTTTGGATTCTTCTGCACATCAAGATCCAAAAAGTCTATTCTACTAGAACCAGACATTCTATTCAACTGGTCTGAAAAAAGTGCCATGCAGAAATTGTTGCTGCTGTTACAACTCATTATGAAGCAGTTGATTGGAATGAAGTAAAGCTTCGATCCAAACTCCTGGTTCCTTTTGTAATGAGGCAATTTGACGTCCTGTCATCTCCCTCCATCAGACCGGTTTACATCTTGAACTTCCCGTTTTATTTTGTAGTCTATTCTTGTTTGTTTCTGATCTACTTCCTGTTTGTTATCAACCCTGATTGATTCCAGCTGTTTGACTATAATTAAACCAGCCCTATGTCTCTTTCAGTCTCCAGTTCAAGGGCGTACATTTGCTCTTGTCATTGGTGGGGACCAGGACGAGGTGGGGGGTGGGAGAGTGTGTGTGTGGGGGTTGCGTGCGCTGCAGAATAAAGCGATATATACTGTAATGCTGGTCCTAAAGTTAATATAGACAGAAAGATGCCTGATGGTCCACCCAGACTCAGAGCAGGTGCCGTAGGTTTAAGCGGCTCTGTGTGGGGTGACTCACGCCGGTCGATCCAGACACGTACGCCTCCTTCCCCTGGACACAGGTCCACGTACAGGTAGTACAAAGCAGTGAACCATCTTGTGACTTCTTGGTCTTTGGTTTCCGTTTCTGCTGACACACACTCGCCCTCTTGTGGTTGTCTTGTGACATTACATCAAGCATTATTTACAGTGCTGTTAGTTGAAAAAACCTTGGTATCTGTCACCCTCTTGTGGCAATAAGATGAAACTACAACAAGCATTATTTACAGTGCTTTTAGTTGAAAAAACCTTGGTATATGTCGCCCTCTTGTGGCAGTTTTGTGAAACTACAGCAAGCATTATTTACAGTACTTTTTGTTGAAAAAACCTTGGTATCTGTCACCCTCTTGTGGCAATAAGATGAAACTACAACAAGCATTATTTACAGTGCTTTTAGTTGGAAAAAACCTTGGTATATGTCGCCCTCTTGTGGCAGTTTTGTGAAACTACAGCAAGCATTATTTACAGTACTTTTTGTTGAAAAAACCTTGGTATCTGTCACCCTCTTGTGGCAATAAGGTGAATCTACAACACGCATTATTTACAGTGCTTTTATTTGAAAAAACCTTGGTATCTGTCACCCTCTTGTGGCAATAAGGTGAAACTACAACAAACATTATTCACAGAGCTTTAAAAACCTGGAAAAACGAACAGTAACCATTATTCAACCATCATTGAACCATACATAGGATATGTTAAAATACTGTAATTTCTAGAAGCTCATTATAAATCAAGGCAGTGTTGTTTGAATACAGCTAGCTAATGAAATTAAGTTTATTCAGCAAGGATGGTAAGCACGTCGTTCGCCGGGCTGCACATATTATTTGTGGGGAATCGGGGATACAGCGCAACTTCTGCATCCTTGGATCAAAATATTGGTGGGGACACGTCACCTCTGTCCATGCCAAATCCACGCCCATGCTCCAGTTCATTTTGTCTCCTTACTCTAATGTTCCAGCTTTGTTACCTGATGCTGATCTCAGTGTTTTGACGTGTTTGTGTGAATTTGGATGATGTTTTTTGCCTAATGATTTTAAAGGTTTGCCTGTCCTTTTGGAGGCTGTTTTTGAATAAAGGATTGAGTTTTTACACTTACAGCTTCTGCATTTCAGTCCGCCTACCCAGACTTTTCCTGACATTATACTGGACCTATTCCAACTGAATCACATTACCTGTAATCATTTGTCCTGAATCTGGACCTGAACTGATCTGGGTTTGTTGAAGTTAAAGAAGAGGGGCCAGAAATCCAGAAAAAATGTTTTGGGACATGCTGTTTTTACATCATTTATTTTAAAAACAATGTAAACATTTTCTAATGCTAAATTATAAAGGTGTACTAACAGGTAATATAGAGATCTAATGCATCAGGATGACTTTTTGATCAATAATTGTTTTAAATACCTGAAATTAGCCACCAGTTTGTCACTGATCTGCAGCAGTGTCTCTCCTTCTGTGACTAACCATGAGTATTGCTCCGGTCAGAAGACTACTTCTAGAGGCTCCTCCTGCTTTGACTGATGTCACCAGGTGTTGTTATTACTGATAAATAACTGATAGAACGCCTCTTCAAACTTCCCTTTAATAAATAAAACACTATCGTCACAAAAAATGGACGCGTCCATCAGCTGATGAGAAAACATCCGTTAACAATATTATCTGTGGATGTTGCCCCACCCCCGCCACCTCCTACCTAATAGTCTGTGTTGTCTTCGTTCTCTGCGTGATGACAGGTCAGGCCTCTGGTCAAACAAACAGCAGACACGCTGCTGGTAATGGCTGTCAGTCAACAGTCTCCTCCCACTTTGACCCCTGACCCTGTCGGCCAGCTCGGCCTCCTCCTCTTGCCCCTCACAGACAACAGGTCCTGTTTGTTGATGTTGAAGCAACACGGATCGTTTCCTGCCAGAGATCAGCCAGACTCAACACAACACAGACACGCAGGCAGGGTGCGTGTGTGTGTGTGTGTGTGTGTGTGCGTGCGTGCGTGTGTGTGCGTGTGTGTGTGTGTGTGTGTGTGCGCGTGCGTGCGTGCGTGTGTGTGTGTGTGTGTGTGTGTGTGTGCGAGTGCGTGTGTGTGTGTAAACTTAGGACGTAAGGTGCACACACCCCACCCAGGTCTCAATCCGACAGTGTAAATGACTGTGCTGACAAGTGGTTGTGCGCAGAAGTCTGACAGCAGAGGAAATGAGAGCTGCAGACAAACCACACTCCATTAACTGTCAATGGGAAGCCCCGCCCACTCAGTCCAGGAGGAGAGTCGCACACAAAATCTCTTCTGCATTCTGCACTTTTTGTTCTTTTGTGGCACACTTTCAGAACTACCAGAAACACATTTTTAACCAGCGGGTGTGACCTTTTCTGCAAGAATAAAAGGAAGGTGTAGAAGACAGTGGTGATGCTAGAGGCTGTGGCTCTGAGGAGAAGACAGGAGGCAGAACAGAAGGAAGGATAGGACCAGGAATGAGTCCATCAGAGTTTGTTAGATGTTTATGAGATCAGATCAGAGATGGTTTGGACATCCAGAGGAGGGATAGTGAAGGATGCTGCCAGGCAGGAGGAAAACCAAAGAGGAGATTTATGGATGCAGGGAAAGAGGAGATGAATCTGATTGGTGGAGAGTAGGATGTAGAGGACAGAGTTAGATGGAGACTCTGAAGGGAGATGCTGTAAGGAGAAGAAGTGGGCGTGGCCTCAGAGTACAGAGAGGAGATCATGTTTCATAAGACGTCTGAAAAGTTAAATTTTCTAGAGACTCTTTCCTTTAACGGGACCCTTTTATGCAAAGCTGTCATTGAATAGATTCAGAAGCTGTTTGTAAACTCACTGTAGTGTGTAGACTAGAGTCCAATGTGAGGGTTAAAATAGCACCTCTATTATTGTCCCCCCCCCCGCCAGTGAGTAAACAGGTACCATAACGTTCTGATGCATCGGTGTGACGTCTCAAAGCCAGAGTTGTTTTAAATACCCCAACATGTGCTGCTGATTTGTCACAGATCTGCAGCACTGTCATAATAATTTAATTAATAATATCATTTTATTTTGCTTATTAAATAAATATCACAAAGTCCAGCTGAGTGAAAAACTCTGTAAAATGTTCAGAATTAGATTTTTCTTGCTTAACAAGGAATAAAAACACTTCAATTCAGAATCCATGAAAATTAAACGGCTGACTGAGGAGAATCAGATTTATTATTATTACCATCATTTTGTGGTTGGTTTGATTAAGATTTTACAAATCAGGCAGCTCTTTAAGGATGGTTGGGTCACTCTGAGGTGGACCAGTAACTGACTGTGATTACTGATATATTTCCCCCTCATTTCTTTGCCGTTAAGCTGTGTTTTTATTATTTTCTTCCATATTCTGTCTCTTTGATTTGAAGCGGATGAATTGCTCCAGCTTTAAATCTGGACAGCGTCACTTTAAACCAAACTTTGATTCTAAAAAGGAAGCGAGGGACTCGAGCAGTTGTTGCTCTCTCACACTGGAATGTTTTTTTTTTATTTAATCTCTAAAACTTTAAAATGTGTTTAGCAGGACAGAAGCACTTGATGCTTATCTTCGACGTCCTCTATCACTCTGTCACTGTGGAAAATGATGAGTCCTCCGCGTTTTTCTTTTGCCTCTCTCTCACTCCAGAATGTCTGTGAAGCATCAACAGTGTTGGATTTCAAAGAGCCAGGGGGCTAATGCTCCTGGTTGTAACCATTTTAGTCAATTTGTCAACATGATGGACGTTTTGAGGCCTCGGCTCCAGCTCTCCTGCTGACTAAAAACTGTAAACAAGTCGAAGCCTTTTAGAAATCAGACGATAATCACCACAACTACAGAGTCATCCTGGTTATCATTCCCATTTTCACTCTCTTCTTTCACAGCAATAGGATGATTAAAAAAGTCTTAAAACACAGAAATCAACAGAAGATGATTAAAGAATCATCATCATTCCTTGAAGGAGCTTTTCATCTTCTTATGTTCAGGTCGTTTGTTTGGTGTGAGCTCAGTTCTCGAACCGCAGTGTTGTTTTCGTCAGCAATGATAAATTAATTGTGTTTACGCCCGTTTTGTTCATGACGGTAACGAGACGCTGACAAGCTAAACGTGGCTCTGTGATGACTGACCTGATGACATCACTGAGGGTGAGAGTTCACTGACACGACAAGACGGGACCAAAATGTGGTGTCAGATGGAACAGTGTTTGGGAGGACCCTTTTCGCTGTGACACGTGTCGCTGGTTGTTCTGTTCCACCAGAGATCGTTATGTCTCCTGATGGTAATCACCGCGTGTGTCCTGTCAGATGTTCAAAATGCGTGATATTTCTGTGTCTGGTGTTTGTAATCTGTCCCAAGCTGTGAGCAGGTGAGCGTGCACGTGTCAGCTCTGTGCACACCTCACAAAAAGAGCAACAAACACTTTTAGGACATTTATATTTGTTAACATGTGCAGGTAAATATTATATTCTTTAATACACATATGCATACAGTGCATTTTTCTTTTAAATTGTCCCATTCTTTTGGACCTGCATAGAGGGACCATCCCTTCCTGAACTGTCCTGATAACATACACAGAAAATAAGTGAAGAGGGAAAACATGGCGACCGTGTTAATCCTGAATTAACGCTGTAGTTTTAATAGAACTTGTTTCATCCACACTGCGTCGAACAGACATCTACAGCTGACAGGAACTTCTCAAGACCAGAGAGCACAGCAAGGGAAGTGTTTCATACCCTAATAAGAAGCCCTCGATGACTAGGGAAGTCCAGAGGCTGCTGAAAGAGAACAACCCTGCCTTCAGGTCTGGAGACAAGGCCGTCTACAGCACAGCCCATGCCCACCTGAAAAGAGGAATCTGAGAGATTTAGTCAGAAGATCGAGGAACCAGACAGCAACAGCTAATGTGGAAGGGTGTCCAGCACATGACCAGCTACAGTCCCAGAGCTGTGGGAGGTGATCTATCACAGGCAGAGGACCTCAACTTTGTCCAGATCCACCAGAGAGCAGCTGCAGCCCCACCTTTATGGTGAGGGAGCACAACATGCTACGGGCTGTCAGCCCACAGAAACGAGCTGATCTGACAGCATCTCAGGGCGCGTGCTGAAGGAATGTACAGACCAACTGCTGAAGTCTGATTTGTTTATAATATTTTTATCTATGAACCAATGAATATTAAGTACTTTATGTTGTCGTGCAGCACTTTGATTTTATAGTATATATAGTCTAGTAGTGCTGCCTTGATTGGATGTCACCAGTGGGTGTGGTTCAGAACGACCCAACATTCCTTTAAGGGAAAGCTCGTAAAAGTAAAGTTTAAAAAGTAAAAGTATTTTTAAAAAGTGAAAGTGAAACAAAAAAGTAACATTTAAAAAGTTAGTAAAAAAGTTTTTTTATAGGTCAAAAGGTAAAAAGTGTAGATAGAGTTGACCTGAGTTTAGTTGTAACAGCTGATTTATTCGGTAACCTGTGCTGACAGCGGGTCAGTTCAACGGGACGAGCCGTCTTTAAACTGTACAGGATGTGTAGGGCGATCGTTTCAGGCTCTCCCTCCTGACAGTAACTCAACCAGAAGACTCGATCAGAGTAATGAGAGAAAACCAGCAGCCAGTTAAGAGTCTGACTCTCAGCAGCTGGAGAAACAAGAGATGAGACAGTTGTACATTCTCTGTCAGCAACTGTTATCCTGCTCCAAGGATAACTCTGTGTGTGTGTGTGTGTGTGTGTGTGTGTGTGTGTGTGTGCGCGTACTATTAACAGGGGTGCTGAGGGGGCAAAGCACCTGCATAGTGACTGCACTGTTTTCTTGTTTTTAAACCTCAGAAGGTTTCGTTCCTCGTCATGTTTCACATGGGAACCGTCTGAGGTATGGAAGGAGCAATCACAGGGTGTGTGTGTGAAACATTACGGAGGGGTCTAATGGGTTTCATCCACCGTGTGTGTCTGTGTGTGCTGAGCGGTGGTACTTCAGTGCCTATAGGGGAGGTCTGGGACAGGAGAGTCACTGGGTGTTTGGGAAGCAGGAGGACTCGTTGTCAGGTCAGTAATTATCAGATTTGTTGAGCCCCCAGAAGGAGGGGACACACACACACACACACACACACACACACACCATTATCACCTGTCTTTCAGCCGTCCATCAGCAGGTGGGAAACGTGGTTTTTGCCGTCTCTTTAAAGGAAACTCTGATCACACAGAGAAGAGATCGTCTTGTCTTAAGCTCATGACTGCATTAGAGATGTCTCCAGTGCACTGCTGAAGGTGCTCAGTCCTCCAGAACATGCTGGTGGCTTCATGCCATCCTCTTTGGTTTCTGAGGACTAACTCGTTTGTTTTTAAACTGTCCTCTTGAGTTTGATCTTTTGGGAGTTCTCTGGCTGCAGAGATTAAATGGATATTTGGGTCATTTTGTGGCATCAGTTTTTATCCACACCCACCAATGACCTCACTCAAAGTGGGCGGAGTCTTTAGAAACAGGAAGTAATAGTCATTCAGATGTTCGATTGAAACAAACAGACGGTCTGACTTAAAGCCGCCTTGTGGAGCATTAGTTTTTTAATCCAACTTCCAACGGCTCCTCCTCCCAAAACACCACGAGCGTGTGCACATGGCGCATTATACTTCGGTCTGTAAGCTGGGCATAAACTGTGCAAGCAACTCCAGCTCAAACTATGATTACGTTGTAGAGTTTAATCACTCACAGTTCACAAATCACGTTCCCACACTGTGATAGGAACCCTGTCCCTGCTGTGCTTCTGATACGTGGCTCTGTAGCAGCGAGCTGCTGCGGTGCTCTGAAGCTGAACACGGAAGTGACTCGGTCCTGAATGAACTTCTTGACCAAAATAAACGTGTATCCTTGAAATGTTTAAAAATAAAAATAAATCCCCCAGTATTCAGGGAATTGATAACTATTTAGTAGAAATGAGCTCTGAGTCCATGACGGCAGAGGCTTTAAACGATATGAGCGTCCTGTACGAGAGCGCCCCCTACTGCTACAGCTTTGCTCGAAGCGCGTGCACGTTCACCAACAGCCGACAACGCAGAAATTTGAATTTTATTGACTGAAAAAATTTGCCGGTTAGAAAAAATGCAAAGGGGTCTCTAGGAGGAAGGAGGGTCTTCATCAGACTAACACATGTTGTGGAACTCAACCCATAGATCATAGTTTAGACCTGAAATATCATTTAAAACATTTAGAAAACTTTGATACATAGAAAAAGAATCCACCTATCAGCTTTAAATAAGTGATAGAACATCACTTCAGAATGACAAAAACATCCCTTTAATTAATAAAAGGTTTCAAATGTCTTTGTAATTATCTCATAATAGTTCTGTGACAGGGCAGCATTTTGAATTGTACCAGTTTGTTTTGAAAGCGTTAAAAAGCCATATAAAATGTAAAAGTACTGGTTATTTGATTTAGGTTTTAAAATTTTAAAAATAATCAGAAATGGAGATATGAAGCTAGGTTTTAAAATAATAATAATAAATAAAAAGCACAATTTAAAGCCATTTCAATTATAAAATCAGTTGTAAAAAATGATTGGCAAACGGAACCAAAGAGACGTAAAAAACATTGTCATCTGGAGAGGAAGGTGGTAACTTTTAGAACAACTGGTTGAAGGAACAAAGTACAAAGCAGTGAATTCTCTTGTGACGGTTTGATCTTTGTTTTATGCAGCTGCTGTATAACTGTCGCCCTCTTTTGGCGATTTAGCAACATTACAACAACCATACATACAGCATCTTCAACATAAATAGATTGTATTACTGTATATTAAAAATAGAAAATACTCAAAATTGTAACAAAAAAAAGTTACTCAAACAAAGGATGTGAAAAAATATATTTTTTAAAAAAACAAGGCCATTTTAAAGATCTGTGGAGGGTCAGAGAGGGATGGTACAAGTCTTCTAGACAAAAGTCTATCCTGGTGTTTAACCATCTTTTTTTGTACTTTGATCATTATGTGTTTTAAAATATATTTTTAATTAGTTTTATTTTAAATAGTCTTATTTTATCTTTATTTTATTATTTTTATTTGTTTTAAATAGTTTTGTTTTAAATAGTTGTTATTTTTAGAGGGAAAATGACTTCGTATGCATTATGTGTTTTTATCTGCTATTTTATGCATTTTAGTTTGATTTGATCAGTTTTTAATTCATGTTTTTATTCCTGATTTTAGTGTGTTTTTTCTTTTTTATGGATCAGGGTGTCTGTCAATAAAGTCAGTTGCTGATTTGGTTCTTTGTCATTTAATCATGTTTTATTTTGATGGGGTTTTTTGTGTGAAACACTTTGATTTATTTCTGTAAAAGTTGCTATAAAAATAAACTTTACTTACTAAACTTTGTATCTGAATATAAATATATCTGTATATGTGTATATAATATGTATATATATAATATGCATATATGTGTATTATATATTTATATTAAGAGCAAGATTCTGAATACAAGCAGACAAAACCAGTTTCCTCCATGGGGTGGCTAGACTCAACCTTAAAGATATGGTGAGGCTTGGACATTCGGGAGAGACTAAGAGTAGAGTTACTGCTCCTCCATATCAAGAGTAGCCAACTGAGGTGGATGTGGCATTTATTCAGGATGCTTCCTGGACACCTCCCTGAAGATGTCATTTGTCCTACTGGTAGGAGGCCCCTGAGTCAACCCAGGAACCATTGGTAAGACTTCTAGGGATTTTTGGGCTGGCCTGGAAACACTGTGAAGTCCCACCAGAGGAGCTGGTGACAGTGGCTTGGGAGGCAGTCTGGGTTTCCCTGCTGATGCTGCTGCTGGCCTCCACAACCTGGACCTGGATAAGCGGAAGATGACGAATATGAGAATGGCACCCCTGCCTCTGTCAGTGTGCCCCAGGGCAGCTGTGACTACAACATAGTTTATCACCACCAATGTGAGTATGAATGGGTGAATGACTGTTCATGTTGTACGGCGCTTTGGGGAGTGTACAACACTCTAGAAAGTGATCTATAAATACAAGCCATTTACCATAATCAAACATCTCAATCTCTTTCATCATCCACTGCTTTAGTCCCTCTTTTATTAACATCATCGTCCTTATTGAGCTTTTTGAAGAACTTCGGACACTCAGCTTCTACAATAGTATTTTCGAGTGAAGCCAAAAAGGTCATCGAGAGAGCCAATTAATCTGATCACACACCACCTAGTGGTAAAGAGTGTGAATTGTAATCTGTCAAAATGACAGATGACCATCAGAATTTTTCATTTAAATTTTCCATATAAAAAACGGTCAATGGCGGAATATATTTCATTAATGCAGCCCCTGGTAGGGGTACAAAATTACATATTTTCATGCAAAATATAACGTTGAGGACCACAACTCCTTTTAGACACACACACACACACACACCATAAAACAGTTTTAATTGCGTATGTGCACTCATACACCAGTAATCCAAATAAATACAAGCACAATAGGCCTTACAAAGAGCTGAACAACGCAAAATATGACGATCAAACATTTAAATTTTTACACTTTATTTCAAACTAAGACAGAACAACTTCCTTACTTTAATCTTGGGATTGTTGCCCAAATAAACTACAAATTATCCTTTGAGTTTATACAAATACAATTTTGTATTTAGTAGTAGAAGTATAAAAGTTATATTTAGCAAAATGTGAAAAAAGTATTTTTTTTACATTAAAAACAAATGCAAGAATGCTGCATTACTTTATATGTACAGACTTGCCTCACTGCAAAGTTGCAAAAGATTTATTTATGAACAAAAATTTTTGAGAAAAAATATTTTAATGCAAATGATAAACTGTACAATTTATGAAAAAGAAACTAGTAACAATAAATAAAACCAATATTTAGGAATATTGGCTCTATATTTAAATTTAAATATACAAAAGAGCTACACAAGATTGGAAAAAAAGAATGTTGAGCCCTTCAGATCGTTTTTATCTGGAACGTCAAGGTCCAGATTTCCTGAAGGAAAGTCAAGCTTTCCAAATGTGTTATATTTGCGATTTGCATTGTTTTGACTTTGTGCTTGGGTTGGGAAAACAGTGACAAGGTATCCATCTGAATGCTGAGATGCTTCATTTGGTGAATCGTGAGATGAATTAGGAAACTGTGCCTTGTTTTTTCTACTACCAACTGGAATTCCACTTGGCTTTCTAAAGTCCCACATGTCAGTATTGACCCCTGAAAAGGACATCCCCTGTTCATACAAGTTTGGTTCCTGGAGGTCTAGTTTTGAACCCCTGGCTTGAAGCACATGGTCTTTTCCTGTGAAATCATCAATGTTGAGGTCTGAATGACTAAAACTTATATTCTGGTGTGAAGCACCATCCACTGCAGTGTAGCTGGCCCTTGCTTTAGTCTGAGGCGACTTTCTGTTGGAGTGATGATGAAGTCCAACATCTTGATCTATGTCCAGATCAGGCTTTTTTACACTCATACTGGCCATATCTGATCTACGATTCTTAATGGAAGGTCCTCCATAATTTAGTGAGGGATCATCTAAAGACATTGCGTCTCTAGACATGTTGAGATCTATGTTTGGAGCACTAACATTTGAACCAGTGATATTTCCCGTCAGCTCCCCTAAATCAAGTCCGCCTTTCATTTTTGGAGCTCTGAGATTAAAGTTTGGAGAATTTGACTCCAAATTTGTTTTTAAATTTGGTCCCTTTGGTAATTTGGCATTAAAGTTTGGTAAACTGAGATCAGGGTTTGAGCTATTTAGTTTTGGACCAGAAAACCTAGCATCAGGCATTGTCATGTGTGGTCCTGTAAATGTTCCTGATGGGGCATCAAAATCAACATCCGGAGCTTCAAAACTAGTTTTATAAGCATTCAGGTTCATGTTAGATAAACTCAGGTTGGGAGAATCAAGTTGACCTTTTTTCTTAGTAAGTTTGGGATTCAAATCTGGAGTTTTTAGGTCTGAGTTGAACTTCAAGTTTGATCCTTTTGGTAAAGTAGCATTGACATCAGGTGAACTAAAATCAAGGTTTGAGCTATCCAACTTTGGACTTGAAAAGCCAACACTGGGTGTTTTCAAATGTGGCAATTTAAACTTGGCTTTTGGTGAGCCAATGTTGAGATCCGGAGAGTTAAACCCCAACTTTGGATCTTTTAGGTTTATGTTTGGCAAGTCCAAATCTGGGGCGTTCATTTCACCTTTTACTTTTGGGGCTTTTAGATTGAAATCTGGGGATTTGAGATCTGCATTTAAGTCCAGATTTGGTCCCTTTGGTAATGTTCCTGACAGATTCAATTTAGGCATGTTCAGTTTGCCTGAAGGAGCATTAACATCCCAGTCTGGACCATGAATGTCTGGCATGTTCAGTTTACCTGATGGCATGTCTAAGTTGACCTTTGGTGTTTTGAGGTCTAGTTTGGGGGCTTTGAGGTCAACCTTGGGCATATTAATGTCAGGTGCATTTATTCCACCCTTTAGATTGGGACCAGAGACATCTAGGTTAGGACCATCTAGCTTTGGACCAGAAAGACCTAGATCAGGCAGGTTAAGGTTTGGCTTTTTGAATTTCCCAGATGGACCTGACATGTTTAAATCTAGATCAGTTTTGGGACCCTTGAAGTTGGCTTTGGGTGCATTTACATCTATTTTTGGTGCATCTAGGTTGCCATCAATTTCAGGTCCTTTCATACTAGGGAGGCCAAATTTGGGCATTTTCATTTTAGGAAACTTCATCTTAGCTTTTGAGGAACCAATGTTGACATCTGGAGTGTTAAAGTCTAACTTTGGTTCTTTGAGGTTTATGTTTGGCAAGTCCAAATCAGGTGTGTTCATTTGACCCTTTACTTTTGGTGCTTTCAGACTCAGATCTGGGGAGTTAAGATCAGAATTTAAATCCAGATTTGGTCCCTTTGGCAATGTTGCTGACAGATTTAATTTAGGCATGTTCAGTTTGCCTGAGGGAGCATTAACATCCCAGTCTGGACCATGAATGTCTGGCATGTTCAGTTTACCTGATGGCATGTCTAAGTTGACCTTTGGTGTTTTGAGGTCTAGTTTAGGGGCTTTGAGGTCAACCTTGGGCATATTAATGTCAGGTGCATTTATTCCACCCTTTAGATTGGGACCAGAGACATCTAGGTTAGGACCATCTAGCTTTGGACCAGAAAGACCTAGGTCAGGCAGGTTAAGGTTTGGCTTTTTGAATTTCCCAGATGGACCTGACATGTTTAAATCTAGATCAGTTTTGGGACCCTTGAAATTGGCTTTGGGTGCATTTACATCTATTTTGGGTGCATCTAGGTTGCCATCAATTTCAGGTCCCTTCATACTAGGGAGGCCAAATTTGGGCATTTTCATTTTAGGAAACTTCATCTTTGCTTTTGGTGAGCCAATGTTGACATCTGGAGTGTTAAAGTCTAACTTTGGATCTTTGAGATTTATGTTTGGCATATCCAAATCAGGGGGATTCAGTCCACCCTTCAGTTTTGGAGCTTTCAGACTCAAATCTGGGGATTTGAGATCTGCATTTAGGTCCAGATCTGGTCCCTTTGGTAATGTTCCTGACAGATTTAACTTAGGCATATTAAGTTTGCCTGACGGAGCATTAACATCCCAATCTGGACCATGAACATCTGGCATGTTCAGTTTACCTGATGGCATGTCTAAGTTGACCTTTGGTGTTTTGAGGTCTAGTTTGGGGGCTTTGAGGTCAACCTTGGGCATATTAATGTCAGGTGCATTTATTCCACCCTTTAGATTGGGACCAGAGACATCTAGGTTAGGACCATCTAGCTTTGGACCAGAAAGACCTAGGTCAGGTAGGTTAAGGTTTGGCTTTTTGAATTTCCCAGATGGACCTGACATGTTTAAATCTAGATCAGTTTTGGGACCCTTGAAGTTGGCTTTGGGTGTATTTACATTTATTTTGGGTGCATTTAGGTTGCCATCAATTTCAGGTCCCTTCATACCTGGGAGGCTAAATTTGGGCATTTTCATTTTAGGAAACTTCATCTTTGGTTTTGGTGAGCCAATGTTGACATCTGGAGTGTTAAAGTCTAACTTTGGATCTTTGAGATTTATGTTTGGCAAGTCCAAATCAGGGGTGTTCAATCCGCCCTTCAGTTTCGGAGCCTTCAAACTCAAATCTGGGGATTTGAGATCTGCATTTAAGTCCAGATTTGGTCCCTTTGGTAATGTTCCTGACAGATTCAATTTAGGCATGTTCAGTTTGCCTGAAGGAGCATTAACATCCCAGTCTGGACCATGAACATCTGGCATGTTCAGTTTACCTGATGGCATGTCTAAGTTGACCTTTGGTGTTTTGAGGTCTAGTTTGGGGGCTTTGAGGTCAACCTTGGGCATATTAATGTCAGGTGCATTTATTCCACCCTTTAGATTGGGACCAGACACATCTAGGTTAGGACCATCTAGCTTTGGACCAGAAAGACCTAGATCAGGCAGGTTAAGGTTTGGCTTTTTGAATTTCCCAGATGGACCTGACATGTTTAAATCTAGATCAGTTTTGGGACCCTTGAAGTTGGCTTTGGGTGCATTTACATCAATTTTTGGAGCATTTAGGTTGCCATCAATTTCAGGTCCTTTCATACTAGGGAGGCCAAATTTGGGCATTTTCATTTTAGGAAACTTCATCTTTGCTTTTGATGAGCCAATGTTGACATCTGGAGAGTTAAAGTCTAACTTTGGATTGTTGAGGTTTATGTTTGGCAAGTCCAAATCAGGGGTGTTCATTTCACCCTTCAGCTTTGGAGCTTTCAGACTCAAATCTGGGGATTTGAGATCTGCGTTTAGGTCCAGATTTGGTCCCTTTGGTAATGTTCCTGACAGATTTAACTTAGGCATGTTCAGTTTGCCTGAAGGAGCATTAACATCCCAGTCTGGACCATGAATGTCTGGCATGTTCAGTTTACCTGATGGCATGTCTAAGTTGACCTTTGGTGCTTTGAGGTCTAGTTTGGGGGCTTTGAGGTCAACCTTGGGCATATTAATGTCAGGTGCATTTATTCCACCCTTTAGATTGGGACCAGAGACATCTAGGTTAGGACCATCTAGCTTTGGACCAGAAAGACCTAGGTCAGGTAGGTTAAGGTTTGGCTTTTTGAATTTCCCAGATGGACCTGACATGTTTAAATCTAGATCAGTTTTGGGACCCTTGAAGTTGGCTTTGGGTGCATTTACATCTATTTCTGGAGCATCTAAGCTGCCATCAATTTCAGGTCCCTTCATACCTGGGAGGCCAAATTTGGGCATGTTCATTTTAGGAAACTTCATCTTTGCTTTTGGTGAGCCAATGTTGACATCTGGAGTGTTAAAGTCTAACTTTGGATCTTTGAGGTTTATGTTTGGCATATTCAGATCAGGGGTGTTCATTTCACCCTTCAGTTTTGGAGCTTTCAAACTTAAATCTGGTGACATGTTTAGTTTTTTAGATGAGCTTGAAATATTCAAGTCAGTTGATGGTGCAGTTAAATCAGCATCTGGTAGGGCCAAGTCTCGATCAAAGCCTGGAACTTGAATTTCTGGCAAATCAAATGTTGGCATTGTAAACTTAGGAGTTTTGTATTTTCCAGATGGACTTTTGATACCAACTGACGGAGTGTCAACAGCAAAATCTGTTCCTTTCAGGTCAGCTTGAAATAGATTTGTATCAGATGGAGAAATGCCACTCTTTATCTTCGGTGTTCTAAGACTTGTGTCAGGTCTTTGAATGTCCACTTCAGTTCTGCCAGAAAACCCATGTTTGGGTTTTGTAAATAAACCAGGCATGTTGATGTCTGTTTCAGTGACATCAAGATGTGGTTGATTAAAACCTGGTTTTCCTACACCCATTTCAGGCAGTTTCTCTGATAGACTAAGCTTGGAAGGCTCAACAAAACTGGGGGGGTCATCCAGATTCAAATCTTGGGTTTTCAGTCTCTTGGAATACTTAAGATTGATTTTACCTGAGGGAACTCCTGGGATTTCAGCATCTGGTATCTTAACCTCAGATTTGAGGTTTTCATTAGAAGGATCTGAGAAGCCTAGGTCTGGCAGTTTGAATTTGGGCATTCTGAATTCTGGGCTTATTCCATCAATGTCTACTTTGGGAACAGTGGCATTAAATGATGGGCCAGTTATATCAGGGGTGAGTATATCTGAATCTTTTAATTCCAAATGTCTTGGGACTTGGGCATTAGTTAGCGTGTTCCCATTCAAACCAAGACCCATTGGAGGAAGATTCAGATTGCTGCCATCTGTTAATTCTCTAACATCATGGTATGAATCCACATTGGCGTCTCTGCTCAGAGTTTTAGATTTCAGAAGTCCAAAGTCAACTCCAAGGCGAGGCAATCCTGTGTCATGTTTTTTGCCGACTTTGGATGCTGCAGAGACTGTTGCCTTGTCAGTAACCTCCGTGTTTACCTGGTCCGACGCTGCACCTGACAAGTCACCTCTCACAAACCTCTTTATTTTGGTATTGTAGAGTTTATTGTAGGACTCCGTCAGCATCTAGAAATACAATCCAAAAGTAGTTCAGAATAAAGTAGTGCCAAAGACATCAGAACAATACATGTCAGCATTGAGCTTCTGTTACATAAATGAAGAGAAAAATGTATTATTTGCTAATTGCTGGTGAAGCTTTTCAGTCATCCAGGTCATGGAAAGCCTAGTAGGGTGGAACGAAGGCAACTGGACTTCTTTGGTTTCGTCCAGTTGCCTTTGTTCAAACCTGTCAGGATTACTTCCAAATCCATTAATTTATCTGACATTATCTGCCATCCACTTACTGTCTCAGGTGTCTTAGGAAGCTGGCTCAAATTGTCAAGGCTTTTGCTCAGGCTTTTCCTGGTCAGGACTTGTATTTTGTCATCGAATGGCTCCATCAGTTTCAGTACTTTTAATACCTCCTCCTTTGAGAGATGGTGAAAATTTATTGTTGCCCCCACAAGTTCATCCCCTGAAAAAGAAAAATACAGTATTTACATAAAATGTAAATGGATTTTTCTACTTGGTTTTTAAAATATTGTTTTAATGTTATGCTTATCTAAGTCTTATGTTGTTTCTTTGTAAATAACTGCTAAAACCCCACTTTAAAAGGACCCAAATATCCTTTTAGGGCAATCTGGAATAAAAACTACAGAGTAGAAGTTAGTGCTCATACCTTCATTCAGGTCCTGGCTGTGTGAGGTGTTGTCAATGCTGGAAATGACCACTGCTCCCTCCTCAGACTGCTCCAGGGTCAAAGCCTCAGACAGGCTCCTTTCCCTTCTGTGTGTCGGCTGCAAAACATTCAGAATACACACTCATTCACAGGATGAGGAAAACAGAAAGAGCATCATTGTAACTGAAATCAATTTAAATAAGAACGGATCATTTCATACCATGACTCTTGTTAAGTTGTGTATCTCCACTAAACCTACAAGAGAAAATAAAATAAATGTTAAAAAGATTCCGGAATGACAAGGATAAAACTCCAGAGTGACATCATGGTGAGTGTGATTCTTACCGTCTATAAATAACTGATAGAACACCACTTCACAATGACCCAGATGAGGACATTTTATCACTAAACATGTAGTGTTACATCCATAAAAATGATATTTTCTGACCATTTCATAAAAACAGCACCATTCCCTCAGGTTAGGAGTCTGTACAGATTTAATGACAGAGTGAAGGACAGGAGAGAGGAGGCTTTAAAAATTCCATCCCGTATCTCTCAGATGTCACACCTTCCTTTGCATGTGCAAACAATTCAACATTTTTATTCTCCACAGATGTGTGCTTAATGCATTTAACGACTCCTCGTTTCCCTTTCATTGTAAAAACTCAATTACAACGAAACAAAGCAGAAAGGCTGCGTCAGGTTTGTTCCTGTACTGGATGTGCTCAGAGGAGCGAGCGACGCCCAGGAAACTCAGCAGGTATTTAAGGTATGGCCCTGAGCTGAACCGGCTTTGTTGTGAGAAACCAGAAACCGGTTGATCCAGTGTTGGGAACAAGTGTTTGGGTTTTTTTTTTTTTGTAGATTCCATTTTTTAAGTGCCCAAAGCAAAAAAATAAATATGAACTCAGTGCTTTCTAATACAGAAGTCCTGACAGACCTCCACATTAACACATCATCTGTCCTTTAATTATCACATAAAACGTATGAGCTGTTTTGTGATTCATTAAATAAAGTAATATATATATCTACGTAGATAGATGAATCAGCACATGGTTTGACTGAGTTTATCCTCTGGTAAAGCCTGAGCTCTTTTCCCTGAACTCTCCTGTGTTTTTTAAGAAGTCCTCAGAACTTTTGATTACGAGTTCTGTGACAGCGTTTATTTGTGTTTTGTATTGAGGGATGCTGTGACTGCATTGGCACTGTGATGCTGGAACACGGAGCTACCGCAGTCAGTTCAGACACTGGAGGAATACTCATGGCTAGTCAGATCAGGAGAGACACTGCTGCAGATTGGTGGCAAATCTTCTAGTATTTAAAACAACTCCTGCTCCAAAAGGTCCTCCTGATGTGTTACAACACTATGCTGCCTGTTAGTAAACCTCTACATCTACCTCTGAGACAGTCTAGTTTGTTCCAACCAAACATCTTCTGAAAATCTACTCTACCGTACAAGCCATTGCAGCAGCAGCAGGGCTGAACTGGGACCAAAAACTGTCCCACTATGATGAAGTACGTCTGCCGTGGCCGTATGACAACTCCTTAGCAGCGCTATGCAACAGGAGGTGCAAATTAAAACAAGCCGATCAGATTATTTGGCCCAAGCTGCTCCAAAGTTATTTCAGATGGTCAGTCCAGTGCTGTGCAGCAGCATAAACATCATAAACAAAACAAACCGTTTCAAGCTAAATCGCAGAGGTTTACCAACAGTAATATAACATTCTATCACATCAGAACAACTATTTTTGAGCAAAAGTTGTTTTTAATACCTGAAAACAAGCCACTGACATTACAGCAACAAATAGTAAATGACAGTAAAATGTCCAAAATCAAACCAAGAGACTTTTCTACAGCCTTCACTCTATTAATGTAGGTGTCTCTGTTCTGAGATGCTGCTTTTTACATTTTCCTAGGCAGCCATTTGGTCTCAGTATTTACTGAAACGTAAAGTAAGTGAGGTTCAGTGTTGCCAGATGTACGATAATTATTGTATTTGTAGGATAATTTAGCACTCTGTATGATCAATAATTCCATAAATACGATAATTTGAGCCCTTTGTTGTGTGGAATTTGTGTAAGAGATGCTTGTTTTAATCATTGTGTTAGACTTTTTAAAGCTAAAACTACTTTAAAAGATTATAATTTTGCACAGTGTTTGATATACTGATATTAAAACCTGGGTTAAGGCTGTAACTTAGTAGTGTACGATAATTTTTCTTAAAATACGATAATTCTAAGATCCTGGTACGATACTTGAACATTTCCAATCTGGCAACACTGGTGAGGTTTAACCAGACCTGATACATGTGCAAAAGATTCCTGACTTTTTCTGTAGCCGAGGCCTCAATAATGTAAGTTTCTCAGGAGAAGAAGAAACTCTGTGCTCTGGACTAAAGCATTAGTCAGCAGCATTAGCTCAGTTGGGAGAGTGGCCGGTCTGGTAACCAGAGGGTCACCGGTTCAATCCCCAGCTCTGGCTGGGTTAGATTGTCGTTGTGTCCTTGGGCAAGACACTTCACCCAACTTGCCTGTGTGAATGTGAGTGTGACTGCGTGTGAATGTTGGTGGTGGTTAGAAGGGCCGATGGCGCAGAATGGCAGCCTCGCCTCTGTCAGTCTGCCCCAGGGCAGCTGTGGCTACAGACGTCTGTCGTAGTTTACCACCACCAGTGAGAATGACTGTGTGAATGAATAATGCAACTCTGTAAAGCGTCTTTGAGTGACCTAAAAAGCGCTATGTAAAACTGATGCATTATTATTATTAAAGAGCTAATTCTCCCTGGAGGCTGCAGATTTAAATACTACAAAACAAACATTTATAAAAAGCTTAGAATAACAAATACATGTTTTAAATTAAATAATAAGCTCAGAATTTCATTGAACAGTTCTATTCTTAAAGGAACAGTTCGGATCTTTTGAAGTGTGTTTCTGTGAAAAAGTTATGATCATCCAGTCAAGTCCGTGTAATCCAGCATAACCTGAACTCAACTCACACACAGAGCGTATTCCACAGAGCTGGACTGACAGAAAACATCTGCATGTCACAAACTTCAAAGCTGCAACGCAGCTCGAAACCCCAGACTTTAAAGACCCAGCAGCACGCTGGCTGGAGCCCAACACTGAGATGTTAACTTAAGAAAGAAAACTGACCTCACAGTCCATCAGGCTTCTGTGCTGCTGAAGTTGTCAAACAGTGACTGCAGAGATGTGTGCTGACAGCTCTGCTGGTTGTCACTGAGAAGAGGAGCGTCAGTCAGGTGGATCAATACTCCGCCGGAGCAGAAAAACAGGTTCCACTGCAAACCTGCTTCCACCATGAACTGTCAACAGATACAAACACTTCATACGCCCTCCTGGAAACACACCTTGACTGCAACACACCTGTCTCACCTGTATACAAACAAAACAAGAAACAGTGCAGTCAACAATAGAATATCTCCCCTAACAGCAACAGGTACAATCTACACACGCTCGCTGATTGTTAGGAACAAGGAGAGCACAAAATCATAAACCAAACACTCCCCCTGTGATATGATAAGAGTTAACGTGAGAAAAATGTTGACCCGAGCAAGGGAGTGGCGGGCGTTCACTGTGAGTCACTCTGCGCTCTCACCGGTCGGTCATAAGACGGCTGTCTGTGAATCCATCCAGAGAGGAGAGAGAGTTCTGTCTCTTTGACACAAACAATTGATCCTACCTGGGAGGCATCTCTGAATGAGATCTGATGTCAAATCACAATTAAATGATAAGAGGACACACCTGCTGAAACACAACACAATGAATAACTGCACACAGAAAAAAAACACATTGTAAAAATGTAAATATACGTCACTTCACCTCTGAGGACAAAACACTGAGACGCCTCCAGAAAGCTGGTTCAGTGGAAACTCTGAGTAAGGAAACGGAGTTAAATAAATAAAAATACATCCAAATTATCAATAAATCTACATAAAATACAACAGATTTAGAAAATAAAAATAAGAGAATCAGTCAAAACTCACCATAAATGGAATATAAATAAAAAAAATAAGTGAAAGTAAATGTTTGGGTGTAACGGTTGAGCTGGAAACCACATCCAGAAAATGTTAAAATGTCTAAAGCTACTGCAATATTAAATAAATCATATTTTTTAAGAGAAATCCTTATTTCTATTATATCAAACATTAATACTTCCACACACGATGAGCTGTTTGGAGAAACACATTTCAAACTCACACAAAATGACAAAAAGAGCGATCAGAACTCAGCCCACCGACACATCCGCTGCTCATTATCAACGGGTCAAATCAAACATAGTACAAGTACTTTTTAAAATACATACTATTTTTCTGGACTGTCCAGAAGAAGCACTCTTGGAAAATGTTAAATTAATTCTATAAATTGTATTTTTAGAATTTTGATAAAGGGTAGAGCTTCAGCCTTCACATTTTGGTTTTGTGATTTAAAAAAAAAAATCTAAAAACATTCCCTGAAAATTAGCTGCTAGTTTTTCACCAATCTGCAGCAGTCTTTCCTGATCTGACGATTGCTCCGCCCACTTTGAGTGATGTCACTCGTGGGTATGGTCCTATAAATAACTGACGCAAAGTATTAAAATCTAAAAATCTGCCTCTGTAAGGAAAAGGCTGAGAGAACAGCTACATTATTCTCCAGATGAGCCTCTCCTGATCAAGTCGTTTTATTGTATATTTATATTTTGTTTTTTTACATCATACCCGATTATAATTTCTAAAACTAAATCCCTGGCACTGTGGTTTTGATTTGTCCTGTTCTGATCTTACTGTCTTTACTTCATGTACTTTTTGGTTGTATCCTAAATAAATGTTAGTTTAAAAAATACAAAAATAGATAAATAACTGATAAAATGTCACAATGAAGCTCAATGACAAACCCTAATCAGTAATATATGACAGTATAATTTAATAGTAAATAAAATAGTATTTTTAATGAAGTTTTAAAGTAATTCCTTGAAGGAACTCGTATCTCCACCACCTCTCAGCTCAGACTCAGGTCGTCTCATGATGGACTTTTAGTTGTTTTTGTTAAACGGTGAAAACTTTGATCATGTGATCTGTTAGCACTCAGCTCAGAGTGTGTGCTGTGACTGACTCCACTACTAAACTAGCTCAGTATCTGTTAAAGCGACAGTCATTCGTCTTACCTAAGTATGATTAGCTGTGGCGGCCATCTTGAATTGGATTAGCTACCAAAGACAATCAGTTGTCGACATTTATTCAGTGATTTCTTTCATTGAGGTTTTACTTCCAGACCTCATTAGTTCAATTCTCTATCATCAGATGTTCTAAAAGTTCTCTTAGAGCCTCCAGCTGATCCACATGCTGCTGCCAGAGTTCTGATGGAAGTCAGGAGGAGAGATCAGATTTCTACAGTTTCAGCATCACTTCATTGGCTTCCTGTCAGATCCAGAACTGATGTTAAAGTTTAGCTTCTAACTTCTAAAGCTCTGAAAGATCAGGCTCCATCTTCTATCAGAGATCTTCTTGTCCCAGATGTCTCCACCAGAGCTCTTGGTTCTCAGACTGCAGGTTTACTTGGTTTCTAGAGGTTCTAAAAGTAAAATGTGAGGCAGAACGGCTCCTCTCTGGGGGAACCAGCTTCTAGTTTCCATCCATGAGGCAGAAACCCTGACTACTGTTAAGACACAGCTCAGACTGTCCTCTGTGATAAATCCCATAGTTAGTTATCTTAGGTTATCCTGACTCATCCCTTTAGTTCTGCTGCTCTAGTCTCAGACTGGAGGACAAACTGATCACGTCTCCTCTCTCTGCTGGCTTCACTCTCGCTACTCTCCATGTTTGTAGTTCCTGTTTTTGCTGCCACTAACTTTGCTCTGTTTTAGAAACAAAGACTGGTCCAGTCCTCTGTGTCTGTCTCTTTCCTGTCTTCTCAGATCCCAGTGTTTCGAGGCATTAGACTCCGCCCACTCTGATCCTGGTCCTACTGGAGGTTTCTTCCCACTGTCGCCCTCAGACTGAGCTGCTCAGAAAGGAGGATTATATTGAAGTAATGCTTTCATCCAATCAGCTGATTCCTTCATAAAAAGACAATTTGACTAATTGTCATTTTATAATAAAACTAATTTTATTCTAACTGAATCAAATTGACTGATCAGTTGTCCTGAATCTGGACCTGAACTGATCTGGATTTGTTGATTTCAGAAGACTGGTGTTATGAACTGGAGCTTTAGAAAGAAACTAAATAAAATTACACTTCCAAAGGCATAATGTAAACTTTAGTTTAATGAGTTCACAAAATAGTGAAAAAGTTGAGAATTGCAGCTAAATATCAGAGCTGAAAGTGATCATTCAAATGTTCCCTTAAGCAAGGCATTAAAGGGCAACTTTTAAACACGTTGAAGCCTTTGTGTTGTAACAAGTCTAAACTTTATATATTCGCTGAAAAAAGGGGTGATATCTAAATGAAAAAGGTGATATTTTTGCTCTAACCTGGCTCTCTAGCTACTTCGTCTAAAAGTAGCGCCCGCCATCGGAAAACCAGAAGTGACGTATACGGAGGAACACGTACCTGACGGCTAATGGAAACATAGGTTCTCAGCAGCATGATATGTCAGATGAATACAAAAATACAGTAGATTTAAAGCAGCACTCTGGATTATTTCAGCAAGAGAGCAGTTTTTGAATCTAGCGTCCAAAGGCTCCTCCTCAAAACATCTCGACACGCGCGTCTGGTCGCGTGTGCGCGCGTGCACGCGGCGCATATACGTTGCGGGCATGAACTGTACAGCTCAATGTGTAGGGTTTAATCACTCACAGTTCACAATCTTATTCCAACACTACGAGGGTCTGATGAGCCCTCTCTGTCCCTGCTGCTTCTGATATTAGCTCTGTTAGCAGAGAGCTGCTGCTGGACTCTGAAGCTGAACTTCACTCGGCCCTGGATGAACTTTCTGACCAAAATAAACGCGTAACCCTGTCAAGTCTTGCCATTCTGTGGGGTGAAAGGTTTAAAAATAAAAATGAATCCATCTTTAGCTGGAGAATGGGTAGGTTTTAATTAGAAATGTGCCGTGAGGCTGAGACGCAAACAGAGAAACACACGGAGCGTCCTGTACGACAGCGCCCCCTACTGGTACAGGTTTGGTCGATGCGCGTGCATGTTGAGAGAATGCAGACATTTGAATTTCATTGGCTGAAAAATGTCAGCGGCAAGAAATAATGGAAAGGGGTCTCTAGGAGGAAGGAGGGTCTTCATCAGAATGACAGATGTTGTGGAACTCAACCCATAGATCATAGTTTAGACCTGAAATATCATTTAAAACATTTAGAAAACTTTGATACATAGAAAAATAATCCAGAGAGCCACTTTAATTGAAATAGAGGGGTCCAGATTCTCAGCTTTATCACGCAAAAGTGCAGGAAGCAGAACGATCCAGTAAAATGTAACGGTTTCTCAGTGAACCAGTTCACGATAAAGTAGAAAATGTTCTGGTCAGTATTTCAGCAAGTTCCCTCCTTCTGGAGTCTTTTGCAGGCGTCACTCTCCTCCCTCAACAAACAGTTTATGGAAAATAGAGTTCTTCATTTGGCTGAGAGCAGCAGGAGTGTCAAACGCCGCCACCTTCCCAGCATGCATCACAAGCACACGGTCACAGTCCAAGATGGTGTTGATCCTGATGAAATAAAGACCAGAAAGTCTCTAAATACAGATGACGAGTTATCAGTTCTTAAACTTTAAAATGAATCCAATCAATCGGACTGAAGACTAAAGAAAACCCTTACCTGTGAGCTATGGTGAGAATAGTTCGGTCCTGAAACTTCTCTCTGATGGTTCGTTGTAGAAGTTTGTCTGTCTTCTGATCCACGCTGGCTGTAGCTTCATCAATACACAGGACCTGCATGGTGAAAAAAGTCTCAGGTTCCAGTGTTCAAACCCTGGAGGTCAGCACATTAAAAAGTTAAATCATTAGTAATGAGGGTATCAAGCAAACTAAATGTAACATAACTGTGCTGTCCAGGTCCTCTCTAACACCACGGAGGTACTGGAGTGTACAGTAGGAGCCAAACTACATAAACACACATTAAAAAAAAAAACTGGAAAATTACAAAGTACTTTTATAGAAGTTTCCGTTACTAATATTGTCTTCAGGACTACATTTTTTTATGATGACACTGAATTTTCCAACCTGAAACCAATACCAGCCACAGGGACAACACCCATTTGTAAGCTCCGCCCTCATCTCATGTCCCTGAACACTGATGCCCTCAGGTTAATAAAACCGTCCACACACACAGAAATAAAAACCAAGTGTGCAGCTTAACAAACCAGTTCTCCTCTCAATAGTGAAGAAACAAACCGCATATTCAACAAGCTGCTGCTGAGACTCACCTTGGCTTGTGTCAGCAGAGCTCTGGCTAGACACAGCAGCTGTCTCTGTCCAGCAGAGAGGCCTTTCCCACGCTCCCCCACCTCAGCATCCAGGCCCCCTGACAGTCACACACACACAACCGGACCACATTTTTCCTCACCAGCTTCAGGTTATCACATTAAAAAAAAAACACCCTAAAGCTAACTGACGTCTCTAATGGATTGTCTGGCTGAGGTTAAAACCTGGATAAATTCCAACTTCCTCTACCTTAATAACAATAGAACTGATGTCATTTTATTTAGGTGAAAAGATTTGGTCTCCAACCCTGATGATGCTCTTGGACCGCTGACTCCAGTCACCAGATCCTGGGTCAGGGATCTCAGTTGTTTTAAATTAGACTAACAGGTCAAATCGGGTTTTTATAACCTCTGTCTTTTAGTCAAGTCCTGGCTCAACTTTTAACAGGAACAAGGAAAGGTGAGCACATAACTCCAGTGTTGGCTTCCCTTCACTGGCTCCCTGTCTGTTACAGAATTGATTTGAACATTTTGATTTCAAAAGCGGCTGCTTGGTGGCGCAGTTGGTTAGCACGGTTGCCTCGCAGCAAGGAGGTCGTGGGTTCGCGTCCCGGCTCTGCGGCCTCTCTGCGTGGAGTTTGCATGTTCTCCCCGTACATGCGTGGGTTTTCTCCGGGTACTCCGGTTTCCTCCCACAGACCAAAATCATGACTGTCAGGCTAATTGGGCTGGTAAATTGTCCTTAGGTGTGAGTGGGTGTGTGGTTGTTTGTCTCGTTCGTCTCTGTGTGGCCCTGCGATGGACTGGCGACCTGTCCAGGGTGTCCCCCGCCTCTCGCCCCTTGACCGCTGGAGATAGGCACCAGCTCCCCCGCGACCCTCTGTGGAGGAATAAGTGGCTACAGAAAATGGATGGATGGATTTCAAAAGCATTTAATGGTCTGGCTCCTTCTTTTCTTGCAAGAGTTGCGAGATTTAAACTCTAAAGTAAAGGTGATGGTTCCTTCAGTGGCAGCTCCAGGTCTATGGAACAAACTACCTGAAGTTTGGGAGATTTTTTAATTCTCTTCTACTCCCTGGTTTTTAACAAGTAAAGGCTGACTCTTTGGTTTTTTTCCCTGTTGTTTTGCTGTTTTTAGTCTCAGGGACTGTATCTTTTGGATTTTACTACCTTTTTATGACCCATTATGGGACGGCATGTAGCTTAGTAGGTAGAGTGGCCGGTCGGCAACTGGAGAGTCGCCGGTTTGATCCCAGCTCCAGCTGGATTACATATTTTATATATATATAAATATATATATATATATATATATAAATATATACACACATATTTTTTCCCTAAAATCTGTTAGTTCTGTTAGTTAACATCTGAATTACTATGCTACTGTACTGCAGCAGCTTAATCACCATAAACTGAACATAGGCCTCATGCTAAACTGTAGAGGCTTGCAAAGAGGTAAAATAGAGTTCTAATGCTTCAGTTTGTGCATTTTTTAGAAAAGTTGTTTTAAATAGTCAAAAATTAACAACCAATTTGTCACTGATCTGCAGCAGCATCTCTCCTGATCTGACTAGCCACGAGCACTGCTCTGGTCAGAGGACTACTTCCTGTTTCTAGAGCCTCTACCCATTTTGAGTGATGTCACCAGTGGGTGTGATCCTTAAATAACTGATAGAACGAGCCAAAGCTCCCTTTGATGACTCACCCATCCTGCTGACCACGGCGCTGAGGTGGCACTGGTCCAGAACGTCCAGCAGCTGCTGGTCCTGGCGTCTCCCACATGGGTCCAGGTTCTCTCTGATGGTCCCACTGAACAGAAAGGGATCCTGAGGAATAATGGCTAACCTTGACCTGCAGAGGGCGCAAAAAGCACACATTAATATGCTGTTCACTGCTTTTACAATACAGCTCAATTTATTTTTAGTTTATTTATATTTCACAACAAAAGTCACCTTAAAGTGCTGTACAAAAGTAATGCATGGAAATAATAACAGACCCAGTTGTTTGCAGTAAATTCTATTTAATTGTAATAAAATCAGATTCACTAGGATATAAAATACCGTTTAGTCAAGTTTATACCAAATAAAAAACCAGCTGATTGAATTTTCACTTCAATGAAACCCCCCATTCTGAGCGGCGCAGTATGAGGGCGACAGTGAGAAGGAAAACTCCTCGTAAACAGGAAGAAACCTCCAGCAGAACCAGAACCAGGGTCAGAATCCAATCCAATTTCATTAAATAGCACATTTAAAAACCAACACGTACAAACCAAAGTGCTGTACAATAGTAAAATGATTAAAGGGCATAACTGATTAAACAGCACTACAGAGGTAAAGAAGATTAAATATACAGAAATAATAAATACATAGAAATTAACACAGGTAATTTCCATTGGAAGTTAGTTTCCACTTGAAACAGGTGTGTTTTTAAAAGAGATTTAAAAACAAGAAGTGAGGATGCTGGTCTGATTTTTAAGGGGAACTTGTTCCAGAGTTCAGGGACCAAAAGCCTGATCTCCTCTGAGCTTCAGCCTAGTCTTAGGGAACACAAGGAGCAGCTGGTCAGCTGATCTAAGGACTCCTGCTGGAGAGAAGACAGGACTGGTGACATGTGATCATGTCTGTGTTCCAGTTAAAAGACACGCTGCAGCATTCTGAACAAGCTGGAGGTCTGACTGATCTGAACATCCAGACCATTACAGTAGCGGTCTGAGGCGTTTTATTAGAAGGTAACATGCACAAAGAAAATAGAAGAGGTCCAAGGACTGAGCCCAGAGGAACCTCACAGGATGATGTTGCTGGAGTGGACAGAAAACTGCCTATATTTACATCTAAACTTCTCTCATTCAGATATGAACAGAACCGATCCAGTGCTGCAGCTTTAATCCACCCCACTACTCCAGACCAGAGATCAGAACACCACGGTCAACAGTATTTAAATCTAATAGGACAAGAACCACAAAGCTCCCACAGTCATTTGATACAAAGAAGTTCATACAAACACTTAAAAGTGCTGTTTCAGTGCTGTGCAGACCTGTAAAACTCATTATTACCTAGAAACGCATTGAATTGGGTAAAAATCATTTTCTCTGATAGTTCTAAAGGAATGGAAGTTTGGAGATTGGTCTAAAAGGAGGAAAACCAACCAGAGTCTGAATTAAATGGACTAAACACTCCAGGCGTGAAAACATCCTAAATCTGATCCACAGTGTTTTCAGACCTACCTCAGTTGAGACAGGCCCACGGTGCTGATATCCAGGTGGTCCAGGAGTATCTGCCCCTGGCTCAGTTCCACCATGCGAAACAGGGCCAGAAACATAGTGGACTTCCCAGAGCCCGTACGCCCAACGATGCCGATTTTCTCTCCAGGTTGTACCACCAGACTCACTCCATCCAGTGCATTAGGAAGACCGTCCCTGTAGGCCAGAACCACACTGCAGAACTCCAAAGATCCCCGATCGGGCCAAGAAGGGCTCAGCTGGTGTCAAAACAGATCAACTGAGTAACTGATACTGCTGGAACTCTAACACAGCTGCAGACATTAACAAAACTACAGAAATAATTCAGTTAATAAAACAGAACAATTCACTGAAAATATATTACTGCTAAAATAAAAGGCAGAGACGATTTAATCATAGCGACATTTATACTCAAAAACGAGAAAACACAGTAAACGTATAGCCACAAATACGTTTCACGTAAAGTTGTCACAACTCCAAACAACAGCTCAGAAACCGAAAAAAGTCTTCTCACCTGAGCTGACCTGAGCGATACTCATGGCTAGTCAGATCAGGAGAGACGATGCTGGAGTTCTGTCACAGTGGGACCAGTTGTTATCAGTGTGAACTGGTGCAGCGGCTCAGACTGACCTGTGTGTTCAGCTGCTGCGGCTCGGTTGGAAGGCCAGTGGAGTATTCCTCAGTTCGCTCCACACTCACCAGCTCCATTTCTGTATGTGTGAAGCTGAAAATGAGGCCAGACAGCATCCCTGTGATGGACAGAGCGTAGGACAGGGACAAAGCCACCAGACCTGAGAGGAACAACAAAATCAGCCACTCACGCTCTGAGGAGGAATTCAACTCATTTACTGCTCCGCCCACTTAAATATCAGCAATTAGTTTATTTATCATTATTATTGTTGATCACAAAATTTTCCACAGCTATGTTTTTTCTAAGATATATTGTAAATTAGGGCTGCAGGATCTGGATAAAATGAGAATCACAATGTTTTTTCTTAGAATTGAGATCACGATTCTCTCACGATTTTTTTCCAACATAAATATTTATCGCACTTATTGCCTGCACATCAACTTCTAACAGCTGACACTGAACATAAAAACAATAAATGTCTCTCTTGTCTTCTCTTATGTACACAACCCTTGAATAATATTAACAATAATAACAATTTTGAACTTTTTTATTTGAGGGAGAAAGAGGAGCGCTTGTTTTCAGGCAGATTATGTCCCAGATCAAATGCGGTACAATCATCATCTTTTTTTTTTTTTAAGAATTGTTGTCATTTGGGAATGAGATTGCATACTGTCTGAATTGAGATCACAATTTTTTAATGATTAATTGTGCTGCCCTATTGTAAATATTAAAATATTGTCCATCCCTACTACACAGCTGACAGCTACTGACTCACTTGGATCAACAGAACCATACTGGTGCTGAATGACCGCTATCATTCCAAGACCGGTCACCACAGCAACACCAATCAGCTGCAGGCGAATGTCCAGCCACTGCATGGCGGCGCTGCTAAGGAACAGGCAGCGCTGGTTGAGCTCCAGACGCCTGGCGTTCTCATCCTCAAACCTGAAGCAACACAAAACAACAACCTCAGACAACAGCTAACAAAAACTTGACAATCATTGCTGAGGAAAAAAGCAGATTGCTTTTTCTCAAAAGTTAAAAAAAAAACTGATTTCAGGAACTAAAAACAGCAGATCTGATGTTGTGATGTAAAAAACAAACACCTGGATGAGCTGCCGCTGGCCCGAATGGTTCCCAGTCCGGTTATTGTCTCAGAGAAGTGTGAGTAGATGGGTGACAGCGTGAGGCTGCACAGGCGCTTCAGCTCCCGAGAGGTCTGTCTGTAGAAGTGCTGTATGTAGTAGTAGAGCAGAGCCAGAGGGAGAAGAGCAACCAACACCCACGGCAGCCCGTAGCTTATCACCACCAGCGTGCCCAGCAGGCCGAAAACGTTGGCCAGGAGGATGTTGAGGACAAATGGAAGACTGTCATCTACGGTGTACAGGTCTGAAGAAAAACGGTTGAGAATACGACCAAGAGGGGCGGTGTCAAAGAAGGTCATGGTGGCCTGGAAGAACAGAAAAGGATGTTAGCTCAAACTGGAAGAAGGTTGTCCTTGAAATTCTCAGTCATCCAGGATATGATCATCTTAAAAAGGCAACTGGACTTCTCTTGTTTCTTGAAGACATTTCACTCACACTGATATTGAGGTCACTAATGAGACCATGGATGTCACTTATGCAGCCATTTAAGGTCACATGAGTCCCTGGCCCTACTCTCTATTCTCTCTTATTATCGCGCCCTAGTTTTTCCAGCGGAGGGCGCAGGCTTTTTTGTCAAATCGTCAGGAAGCAGCTCAGACCGCGAGTGGTTCCAGAGATCCGGCCCAGCTCAAAGTTACAGGTCCACTGAGGATTAAAATGTCCAGAAAATTTCCAGACCCAGCAGGTGCTTTCAGCGAGCAGAGTCTGTACAGGTCTGTGCGATCATGGAGCAGCAGTGTGTGTGTGTGCATAATGGCGCAATAGCGGGTTTGTGTGTGTGTGTCTGCGCGATCATGGTGCAGCAGCGGGTTTGTGTGTGTGTCTGCGCGATCATGGTGCAGCAGTGGGTTTGTGTGTGTGTCTGCGCGATCATGGTGCAGCAGCCGGTTTGTGTGTCTGTTCGTTCATGGCGCAGCTGTGTGTGTGTGTCTGTGCATTTTGCCGCAGCAGCATGTGTGTGTGTGTGTGTGTAAACAAGCTTCCCCTACATGAAAACTCCATCACAGCACCACAACTGGATGTGAAGTTCATCAGTGTCTGATGATCGCGGAGCTGCACAGTCCGACCGTAAAAGCTCCTGTCAGCAAAGGTGTGTTGGGCAGAGAGATCAGTACGGTGGACTGGTGGACTAGTTGTGTGCACCACTGTTAATAAGCAAATATTAAAGCAGTCTGTCATTATTAGTAGTATTATTTAAAGGGACTGAATGCAGGATTTTAATCAAAGTAATCATGCATGTTCAGTTCATTTAGGTTAACGAGTGATAAAGCATTTTAAATCAAAAAGAATGAGGCCACCCATGCATCATTCCATTATCTTGAACAGGCTGTGAGCTGTAAAATGTTCTGTAATTCGGTGGCCGAATTTCCCGCGCTGTCCTACGGATGTGACGTCAACTGACGCTTATGCTTGCTCTTGAGAAAAGAAAAGTAAAAACAAATTTATATCCAGTAGGTGGAAGCATTGCACCGTTGTGTTGTGTTGCTTCATTATGGCGGAATTTTTTCGTTTTTGTCGTCTTTTTGGCAGTGTTTATGGAGCTGAAAACCTCTCTGATGGATTATAGGGTTTCACAGAGCTAAAGGTGCTGTTATAAATTAGCGCAAAACGATCTGTGGAAGTTACTGGGTCTCGAGAGTTTAGGCCTCAAATCCCTGGGTGTGTCCTTGGCCCTCAGTCCGCCTCACAGTGCCTCAAAGGCAGCTGTGCTGCGCTGCGCACACGGCTCTTCTGCTGTTAGCGATCACAGCCTTTTGGGGAGAACCGTTGAGAACACTGACTAATTACAGCTTTCACTCAGACTGGGCTACCTAGTTCTGCCTAGAGTTGTGTGTAACCGGGGCGACACAATAGAACTCCATACAGCGGAGAAGAGAGACGGCACCGGAGCCATGTTAGCTCCACTTTGCGGTCGGTCCCAGTGTGTGTGTGTGTGTGTGTGTGGCACGGGGGGCATTGTTTTACCATATTTTCTTTTGTATTAATAAAATGTGTGGTTATTTATGGAATCATGTCTACGCTTACCTTTGGTTGAACCTTTATTATGAAATAGTAAGAATTTCGTGCGCGCTCCCGCTCAAGGCTGCAGCTATTCGGAGCGCCGGGGGCGGCGCTCGAGAGGTTCGTTTATGAAAGCTGCGCCCATTCCCTTTAAATTATTTTCTCAAAATTTCAATAAAAATTGTTTCTTTAAAAAGTTAATTTAGTCTTTTTTTCTGAAGAGTAGTCTTGAAAATCGGGGTCGTCCTATATTTGGGCAAATACGGTATCTACAGTAAGCACCACACCCACTAGTGACAACCCTTCAAAGTGGGCAGAATCTCTAGGAAAAGGAAGTAGTCCTTTGTTTGAAATGACCAAAAATTACATGTCACACTGTCACCAATCTGCAGCAGTGTCTCTCCTGGTCTGACTAGCTATGAGTATTTCTCTGGTCAGAGGACTACATCCCATTTCTAGAGACTCCACCCACTTTGAGTGATGTCATCTGTGGGTGTAGTCCTTACTGTAGATAAATAACTCATGGAACGCTGCTTCAAAAGCCATCATCTCCATTCTGCAACCTCCAGCCCCCAACGCTGCCAAAAGTTACCAGTCTGCTAGCCCAGCTCTGGTAGCAGGAACTAAGATGGCACACCTTAAGGACCCGGTCCAAAAGCCGGTTGTGGATGGCCGAGGCAGCACAGATGAGTCCGTAGGCGAAGAGGAAGGCTCGGAGGGCGGTGAACACAGTGTTGGCTCCAGCGATGGAGCCATAGACAATCAGATAATACTTTGCATCTGCACTCATGTTGTTGGAGAGGAAAGCTTGTACAGAGGGCAGAGGAGACCTGGAGGGGTAAAAATTCTGATTCAGTACAAAGTTTATTAAAATAGTTTACTTTAAAGTTATGCTTAACATTTACTTTGGAAATGACTCAACTTGGTTTAAAACCACATCAAATAAATTAGGGCAGGTAAGAAAGAAAGGAAGTGTCAGTAAATGCTAGCAAGTATAAGTGTAAAGAAGTGGTAATAAGTACCAGTAAGTCTAAGTAAATATAAGTAAATGAGTGTAAATAAATAAATATGTCTAAGTCAGTCAGTCCATCTTTCTGTCTTTAAACTCTGGGAATCCTAACTGAGGACCTGTCATGTTGGCCAGAAATGAACAGAGGAAAACTGGGAGTGTCTGAGAAAATCAGAAAGATTTTTCTCCAAACACAACAATCCAGTGGATTTAAAACCAAACAGGATCCTCATAGAGAAGCTGGTTCACCCTCAGAATAAAACACACCAACACAAACTGAACAGGGTGGTTTACTCAGTCCAGTTCAGCAAAGAGTCATCAGAGCTTTACATGGGTGAAGATAAACTTTGCTTTGTATGCTGCAATGTCCAGTTTGAATCAAGAAATCTCCAAAAATGAGAAGCGAAAGTGTCTCAAAAGAAAGAAAAAAGTTCAGTTGAAAAGATGGAATGAATTTCCAAATTAATTTTTATCTTGATTAAAACTTTGTGGGAAAAATTTAACAGAACCAACGACAAACACAATAAAAAGGAACCAACTACAATACATTCTTAGAACTAAATTTAACTTTGTGTTTTATTTTTGGATTGGCTAACTTACATGAGGCCACCAGGTGAGAAAAGAAGCAGGTGAGGAAGAACTCCATCAGCTGGAGAAGAATCGTTACCACAGGTGGATCCGTTGTGTTCGAGGGATGAGATCCAGTAGGAGAGCCACCAGTCGGAGGTGTTCCTAGAGGCTGAATAACACACACACACACACACACACACACACACACACACACACACACACACACACACACACACACACACACAACACACACACACACACACACAAATTAATTAATCCAGTTACTTTACTGATTACTTATTTTCAAATTAGTTACTTTACTTATTACTTTACTTAGTTACTTCTTTTCAAAAACATGCCCAATCTGAATCGCTATAAAGCAACAGACCTAATTCTATCCTTTCTGCATCCATCACATCAAGCTGAATCAAATCAAACCTTTTTAAAACTTGTTTTATTCGTTTTGATCTTTTAACTTCATGCACATTGTGTCAAGCAAAAATTAAATTAAATTCTACTCTCTGATTTAAAGGAATTAGTTGAACATTTAAACCAATTTTCTGCACATTTAACGATATTTGATTAAAATAAATCAAGACTTTCTCCTGTTGACCTGTATAGGTCCTTCTCAAAAAATTTGCATATTGTGATAAAGTTAATTATTTTCTGTAATGTACTGATAAACATTAGACTTTCATATATTTTAGATTCATTACACACAACTGAAGTAGTTCAAGCCCTTTTATTGTTTTAATATTGATGATTTTGGCATACAGCTCATGAAAACCCAAAATTCCTATCTCAAAAAATTAGCATATCATGAAAAGGTCGTCTAAACGAGCTCTGAACCTAATCATCTGAATCAACTAATTAACTCAAAACACCTGCAAAAGATTCCTGAGGCTTTTAAAAACTCCCAGCCAGGTTCATTACTCAAAACCACAATCATGGGTCAGACTGCCGACCTGACTGCTGTCCAGAAGGACATCACTGACACCCTCAAGCAAGAGGGTAAGACACAGAAAGAAATGTCTGAAGGAATAGGCTGTTCCCAGAGTGCTGTATCAAGGCACCTCAGTGGGAAGTCTGTGGGAAGGAAAAAGTGTGTCAGAAAACGCTGCACAATGAGAAGAGGTGACCGGACCCTGAGGAAGATTGTGGAGAAGGACCGATTCCAGACCTTGGGGGACCTGCGGAAGCAGTGGACTGAGTCTGGAGTAGAAACATCCAGAGCCACCGTGCACAGGCGTGTGCAGGAAATGGGCTACAGGTGCCGCATTCCCCAGGTCAAGACACTTTAGAACCAGAAACAGCGGCAGAAGCGGCGGACCTGGGCTACAGAGAAGCAGCACTGGACTGTTGCTCAGTGGTCCAAAGTACTTTTTTGGATGAAAGCAAATTTTGCATGTCATTCAGAAATCAAGGTGCCAGAGTCTGGAGGAAGACTGGGGAGGGGGAAATGCCAAACTGCCTGAAGTCCAGTGTCAAGTCCCCACAGTCAGTGATGGTCTGGGGCGCCATGTCAGCTGCTGGTGTTGGTCCACTGTGTTTTATCAAGGGCAGGGCCAATGCAGCTAGCTATCAGGAGATTTTGGAGCACTTCATGCTTCCATCTGCTGAAAAGCTTTATGGAGATGAAGATTTCATTTTTCAGCACGACCTGGCACCTGCTCACAGTGCCCAAACCACTGGTAACTGGTTTACTGACCATGGTATTACTGTGGTACTCTCCTGACCTGAACCCCAGAGACAATCTGTGGATATTGTGAAGAGAAAGTTGAGAGACGCCAGACCCAACGCTCTGGATGAGCTTAAGGCCGCTATCGAAGCATCCTGGGCCTCCATAACACCTCAGCAGTGCCACAGGCTGATCGCCTCCATGCCACGCCGCATTGAAGCAGTCATTTCTGCTAAAGGATTCCCCACCAAGTACTGAGTGCAGAACTGAACATCATTATTTGAAGGTTGACTTAAACACTTCTTTTATTGGTCGGATGAAATATGCTAATTTTTTGAGATAGGAATTTTGGGTTTTCATGAGCTGTATGCCAAAATCATCAATATTAAAACAATAAAAGGACTTCAGTTGTGTGTAATGAATCTAAAACATATGAAAGTCTAATGTTTATCAGTACATTACAGAAAATAATGAACTTTATCACAATATGCTAATTTTTTTTAGAAGGACCTGTATTTCTCTCTGAGTGTAACCGTCAAATTAGATTCTTTATGTCGTATTCTCTCTCAAGCAAGGAGGGACACAACTGGCCTAAGTACAGGGATGGGGGGCTGGAGGTGGAGAAGAGGGACATGTGCCCCCCCCCCCCAAAAAAAAAAAAAAATTACACCCAATGTCTGTGATTCTACATGCTGCACCTGCATTCTGAGGTTCTAATTACCTCATAATCATAAATATTTAGTTATATCCTGGAACACAGACCCTAACAGCTGAAGCTGGCTGTTATAATATTTAAAGTGACTGAAAGTGGACGTTCCAAACCTTGCATGAGAAGCAGAGACATTAGGATGGAGGTGGCGAGCACGCCGCCCACAGCGGACCAGTAGGTCTGGTAAACCCTCCATGCCAGTCCACCTGCTTGTTTTTGTTCTTCTCCTAACAGATCAGGATCATTTTCCACACAGAGTTCATGGAGAGAACCCAGCTCCTCCTCGCTCTGCTCCACACCATCTGGTTGTAAACACAAAGAGTCGAGCAAAGGAAACATCTGTCAGATTTACAGCAACATCAGATCCTCTAAACCCAAGATGATTCCCATTCTGAGCCTGGCTCTGGTTCCTGTTTCTATTAGGGGAATGTGCTGAAATGAAGATTCAGTGAAATCTGGTGGTTTCCATAAACAGACTACTTGTTACTAATTAGCACTGGAACAATATGGAATGAGAGGCGTCACAAATGGCTGCTTGAGAAGTTATTTGATGAATAGGTTTCAAAATGTGGAAATTATTAATGCAAAATCTAAACTTAGAAAAATAACCTATGGTGTTCCACAAGGCTCAGTCTTGGGATTCAGGTTATTTTGAATGTACAATAATGACATTTATTTAGTATCTATGGTCATAAACATAATGTCTGCAGACGACACTAATTTGTTTTGCTCAGGAAGATGAATTAATAAAAACAGTAAGTGAGGTGTGGAAGGTTAAAAAGTGGTTAGACAATAATAAATTACCCATCAATGAACATAAAACCAAATTTAGTCTTCAGGAGAGTTAGACAAAGTTTTGATTTAATACTAAAACTGAAGGTGCGTAAATCAAAAGTGATTTCTGAGCTTAAACCAGTCCTGTTTCTCTCTGCACGTTGGCAACATCATCAACAAGCACAATATTCATTTCTATTGTTATGCTGATGATACCCAGGTCAGTCAATAAAACCTGAAATAAACAATGCCTCCAACTGTAGTGTATAGAAGCTGCTACAGGGAGGGTAACCAACAATGTTTAATTCTAGACAGAGGTACGACTGACTTGGTCCTTAAAATGTAACAGAAACTCTGAATAAGACTGGACTTAACTCGTATGACCCCCAGTGTCAGTGTGAACACCACAGAGTTTTATTCTTTATCAGGATTTGTCATTTTACTTGTATGTTTTTAACGCTTAGTTGATTTTATGTTATTTTTGGAATAGGGCTGTTTTGATTTATATTTTATGTCCTTGTTAGTTTATTATTAGGTGTAGTGTAAAAGCGGTTATGTTTTATTTGTTGATTTTATTTACTGCAAAGCACTTTGGTTCTTTGCTGATTGTTTTAAAATGCTTTATAAATAAAGTTGGAACCTTCCTGAGGTTCAGTAAGTCCAGATTTGGAACCAGAACCTTTCTGGGTAATATTAAGTCCAGATTCAGAACCTTCAGTCTTCAGGTTTGGGTACGTGAGTCCGTCCCCCTCTCTGCTTTTAGGATCCATTTTTAGTCCCGTCTTTAAATTGAGCTTTTATTTGATTTGTTTAAGAATTATGACCCGTCTGCTGTTTTTATATTTATTATGTTTTCAATTAACTGATTTTATAATTAGTTTTAACTTCTGATGTTTTCTTTTCTGTCTACTTTTGTTAATTAAAATGTTGTCTTTGTAAAACATTTTAAAGCATCCGTTATTAATTCAACTGCGTTGAATTGAATAGAAAGTGATCATTATCAAGTGAAAGTCAAAACTGTAGTGAGAGAGAGTTTGAATAAAGCTGAGCTTCCTCATGTCTACTGGTTCAGGCTGAACAGTCAAGGGCATCAATGTTAATGGTAACTATTATATAACTACCAAGTTCATTATCTGTGTTTTAACTATGGTAAAAAAAAAACTAAAAAAAACATCAATACTAAATATAGCTAAGGCTGCCAGGAATGTCAGAACTTCAGCAAAGCATAAACAAAAGTCAGCCAATCATCCATGTCAGAACAAATAATCTGTAGAAAGTTTTGTACCAATTTGTCTATTTGGTTCAGACATTTGGGTCTAGGTCAAAACCATCTGTATGTCTAAAAACATCACCAGTCTCAGCAGCATACCCACAGATCACAACATGCCCTATAGGTGGTAACCCAGGAGTTTCTGTAACTCAATGGGACTTTCCTGGTCAATTAAAGGTTAATAAGAAATACCTTTCTGCTCTGCTTTGTGGACATTTCTTTCATTTTTTGGCACAGCTTCAACCAAAGGAAGGATTTCTGCTGGCGTTCCTGTTGAACAAAAAGTGATCATAAACATCCATTCAGCCTGAACAGATTCTGTGACCTTAAAATAACTTTAACAATGCATTCCAAGAACTCTTGAGATGATGCTGTTTGTTTCCTCCATGTTCCTGGAACCTGTTTATTTAGACCTTTATTTAACCAGAAGTTCCACTGAGATCTTTGAAGAGGGAGATCTGGTCGAGGTAGCAGCCATACAGAATATAAAACAAAAAAAACAACATAACCTCAAGATCATCAATGGCATTCCCCCCTCACTGCTTCTTTTATGATACTCAAAATCATTAAAGGAATGTTTGAGTCAAAAAAGTCATACAGATGCTTTAGAACGCTATATTATCTGTTCGTAAAGCTCTACACATTTGCATGAGACTGTTTAGTTTGTTGTTTGTGCTGCTGAAGCAGCAGAGTACCGTAGTAATTCAGACGCTGTTCAGTTGGTCTCATGTTACAGTGTAGAGGTTTACAAACAGGCAATATCGCGTTCTAACGCTTCAGTAGGACTGATTTGATCAAGAGTTGTTTGAAATACCTGAAATGTAGCTGCCAGTTTGGCACCAATCTGCAGCAGCGTCTCTCCTGATCTGGCTAGCTATGAGTTATGCTTCAGTCAGAGGACTACTTCCTGTTTCTAGAAACTCCATCCACTTTGAGTGATGTCACCCATGTCCCTGTAGATATGGAAGTGATAGAATTCTACTTCAAAATGACCTGAAACTCCCTTTAATGTTGTATTTTGGATTAAGCTGTTCCATTAATTCCAACCTCAAAATGAAGTACATGAGGTAGAGGTAGGAAGAGAGAGCCTGACTAAACAGACTAGATTAAATTGTTAATGTGTGTGTACATGTATGTGTACATATCACGTATGTATTTGTTATAGTGTGTGTGTTTATAGGTGGGTAAATGAGAAGAGTGATGCTAAAATGTTTTGTATGTAAAGGTGTTAAGTGGGAAATTAAAAATGTGTTTATGTAAATATATAGTCAAAGACAACTACAGCAATAGCATGCTAAGCTAATGTAAACAAGGAAGATTGATTTCTGAAGAAAATGGAAACGAGGCATGAGTTTTAAAAAACTCATGCTTCTCCCCGAATCTTTTGAACATGTATACATTTTATTTTTGTTATTTTATTATCTAAAATTATGCTCATGTAATAAATAAATAATTCAAATTCCTGTCATTTTCTTAAAATTTGTGTTGATACCTGTTTTAATGATTGTTCCATTATCCATGAAGACCATCATGTCAGCTTTGTCCACAAATTCTATCCGGTGTGTGCAAAGGATTCTGGTCTTTCCCCTGAGCAGCTCCATTATACATTTCTTCATGAGGTGATTGGCCACATCTGTATCTACAGCTGCCAGTGGATCATCCAGCAGGTAGATGTCCTTGTTCTGATGTGGTGACAACAGGCAGATAGAATGAAAGGAGAGAGAAACATGTTCAAGATTTGTATTTACATGGAAACGTGGCATTGCCACACATTTTACATGTAGTAACGTGTGTATATATAGGTCTGTCATTTTCATCATAGGAACACCTGATCTGTGAGAAAAAAAATCTAAAACTAATTCCAGAAAATCACATTGGATGATTTTTAAATAATCAATTTTCATTTTACTTCACAAAATAAGTTTTAGCTCCCTTCGAAGACTTTATACGAAAATGACAGACCTCTCCCTTCTTTGTATGTGGGAAAAGTCTGCAGGGGATCAAACACTTGTTTCCTCCACTGTATATACACATAAACATATGTATCTATTTATTTATTAACTTATATTTTTGGAGTATAAAAACCACTTGAGATGAACCATCTTGTTTTCAAATGGGTCCTCCTTAGATAACAATAATGAGAATAACAAGATATCATAAACAACATTCCACAAACATAATGACAATGGAGCAAAAAGCAAAACCACAGCAACATAAAACAGCTACAAGAAAATATACATATAGATACTTATACACAAATATACACACATATGTGTGTGTGTATAGCAGCCCTAGGTCCTAAACATCAGGAGCATATCCCAGAGATGTATTGACTCAACTGTCTACCCACATCAAATTCACTCAATATATTTGTGGCCCTTTAGGATTTGTATTCGAGTACTCCTGAACTAAATTACTTATCCACTCACTGGGACCACCCTGTATCGCTGCAATAAGATATTTTGTGGCGTTCTTTGCTCTCTGTACTGTAACAGATGGCAGAATTTTGTGGAAAGCTGACCATGTAAGCTGCTCTGGCAAGAGCCAGCCGTGCCTTCTGTCCTCCGCTCAGAGTCACCCCATTCTCACCCACTTCTGTCCTGTCACCATGTGGCAAAACCTGCAAACACAAACAACACAACTGACTGAGTAAATGTGAAACTATTAAACATAGAAACAATCACAACTGTCTGTAAAATGACTAACATTACTGCTCATTAGTGCAGGTCTTATTTCTGTTACTATAGATAACTCCTAATGGGAGGCTGTCATACACTGAGGTCGTCTGAGAGCGCACAGGCCTCAATCACAGCTTGATAGAAGGAAGCATCGTAGTCTTTGCCAAACAGGATGTTGTCTCGTACTGATGCATGCTGGATCCATGGCTCTTGAGAAGCTAGACCAAAGCCAGCCTCTCTGTTTGCAACATAAAGAACTCCACTCAGCCTGTGTGGACAAAAAGGAAATGAATAGACGTCTGTGGTGACAAATAATCTAATATTTACAGTCATGGTGAAAAATAAAGCCCATCCTTATTCATTTCTCTGATTTTACAGATCAAGACTCTTTTTTGATGGTCAGAGTTTGCTTAAAGTTACGCACATTTTTCCACATGGTTTTTTTCTATTAATCACAAAGTCTGCATAGCAAGTCACTTACACAACTTTCAGACCCTGTTTTGTGCGTAACCAAGCTCTATAATCATTGTATGATGTTCTAACACATAAAAGCCAAGAAACAGAAAAAGGTGGACTTTCTTTTTACAATGACCGCATTAAAAAAGACCAAAGCCAGTTATGACCGTTCAGACACAGCATCATGTCACTGGTTAGATGTGCTGAGGTGTGGTACCTCCTGAGTTCTCCAGTGAGAGCAGCTAGTAGGGAACTCTTCCCACAGCCGACCTTCCCCACGACGACAACCAGAGAGCCCTGAACAGCACAGAAGTCATCACTACAGCTGTTGTGATCTCCCAGAGATTACAAGATTCAAATAAACTGATGGGTCACCAAGCCTGTTATATTCACTGCTCAAAGGATTTAAAGGAACACATTGAAAACACATCAGGTCTGAATAATAAAACATCCTGCTGGATCTCCATCATGATATGGAAAAGGTAATGTGTTTGCAACAACAGGAAGCCAAATCATTTCATTAAAATAAAAATTACATTTAAACTAAAGCAGCAGGTTAGCTGTAAGGTCACTGCAGCACCTCTAAATGGTTCTCAGTAGTTTCTCTGGCTCCACCTGCTGGTAGCATCCTGGGGTTTTTATGAGATGACGGATGGTGTCCATCTACTCGTTACTCAGGACACTATTCCTCCTGCACTAAGGTGGTGCTGCTGATGGGTTAAGGACCTCTGACGGTCCTGTCCAGCTCTCCTAAAGTAACTTCCTGTCTTCTGTAACCTCCTCCATGCTCTTGAGACTGAGCTGGGAGACACAGCAAACCTTCTGGCAATGACACGTATTGATGCTCCATCCTGATGGAGCTGGTCTGTCTGTGTGACCTCTGTAGGGTCCAGGTATCTCCTCATGCTACCACCCTGGTCAAATGCAAAACTACTGAAAAGGAGTCAAGAAAAGATTAGGAGGGAAACATTATGTAGCCTCCACCTGTTTTTAGGGTCGTCTTGATGCTCCTTTGTTTCACCTGTTGTGAATTTCATTAACATCAAAACAGCTGACGCTGATTAAGAACCCCCTCTGACACTGAACTGACCAGATCAACATTCCAGAAGTTTAACTGATTCCATACCAGACTTTGAATAAAAAGTGTTCCTTTAATTGTTAGAGCAGTATATACACCTCGTTCATGGGACCAGTCATTTGATCTGATTCAGAGGGTCAGATGGACATTAACTGGCACAAATTATATTTTGAAACCAACTAAATCCCCCTCCTACTTTAAACTATAAATAATAATAATACTGGTAATTCAAAGGTCTGCTTTGACTCTACTCAGCTACTGAACAGGAGGTAAAATAACTTCTTGATTTAAGAAATATGACAGAAACTAAAAATGTGTGAATATATTATGACACATTTTATTGATGCTGATCAATTGTCTCACATGTTTATTTGTAGAAATTTGAAATACATCAAATATATAATACTGAGTGCAATTAAAGATGTTGTATTATCTACACTACACAACAAGCAGCGTGTGAATGTAATCTGACATGACTTCATCTCTGATCTGAGTGCAGTCTCAAAGAAAAACACCTGAAGCTCAACATTTCTCTTCCTTCTTTCTGCCTGATTTGCTAAACCAGTTCTGCAGTAAAAGGAAATAACAAAAAGCCAAGTGAGCTGTAAAACATCTGGAGAACAAGAAGACTGTACCTTGGTCACATGTAGATTTAGATGGTGCAACACCAGACTTCCTTTTGCACCTTCTGTTTCACCGTCTTCACCAACACCAGCCCCCTGCCAGGAAAAAGTCCCCTGGCTCAACAGGACTGATGTCTGATTGTCTTCAGGAGACACTGAACAGAAACAGATTGTTTCATCACAATGAAAATATATCAGCTAACTGCACAGAAGAGCTCAAATTTAAAAAACAGCTCAAATCGTTCTCCTTATGTTACATTTACTTTTTGAGAACTGAACAATAATATTTATAAAGCAGATCAAGTCATGCAAACAGAACAAAACAGACAAGTTTCATATTTCTGTCTAATATTAGTCTAGATGCTGCATTCAGCACTGAAACGTTTGTGGTCCTATTTGATTTTCCATGTGTTTTTTTAACTCTTCTACAATTTTTGGGCTATTTCTACTAATTAAAACATTCTGCTCATTTAGGACTTGTCCTCTATGACTTTTGGTACAGTTTTAATATAACTGCTTTCAATTTTAGTATAAAAAAAAAAGTCTGCTCTTCAAATGTCGATCATTTCAGCAAACGTCCGAATTTAAACAAGTCTCAAGACATTAAGCTATCACACGTTGAAGCTAAATTTTTGAATTTTTTTTTATCGTTTTTGTAAAATCACAGTTTAAATTATAAAAATTTCAGAAATATCCAACTTTCCTCCACTCAGGTGATGTCATCATTCCACCCTAAGTAAGATAGCTTAGCTTAGATTGTTGTTTTCAAATCTTTTGCAAAAACATCTTAGTACTCCCACACCTTTAGTAGTACAGAAACAAATTATACATCAAAATGGGACCTTTATGGCTGAAGGCCCTCTTGTATCATAACAATCTGCCTGCCTCTTTAACTTAGTTTTGAAAGATTTAAGCCATTTGAAGGAACGCGGGGCAGTATTTGTAAAAAAAAAAATCATGCATGTTCAGTTTGTTGAAGTTAATAGGTGATGAAGCGTTTTAAACTAAAAAGAATGAGGCCACCTATGTATCATTCCATTATCTTGAACTGGCTGTGAGCTGTAAACTGCGCTTCAATTCGGACCCGAAGTTCCCGTGCTGTCCTACATCCCCGACTGTTTCCCTCAGCTCAGTCCGCTCACAGTGCATCAAAGGCGGCTGTACTGAGCAGCACGCTGCTCCGGCTGGTCTGGTGTTAGCGAACGCAGCCTTTTGGGGAGAAATACCATTGAGAACACCCGACTGACTACAGCATTCGTTCGGTAACGTAAACACGGTATGTAAACTGGTTTGGGTAGTGGAAACGTTGGACTCTCATGTCAGCGGCTCAAGTATTGATAGCTTTGTGTTTTTAGGACATCAACGCTGGTGGACGCCCTGCTGTCTCGTTCTGCGTGAGTTGTGTGTGTAACCGGGGAAACACAATGGAACTCGGACCGGCGGAGGAGCGAAACCAGCGGATCAGGACCGGATCCTCGTGGCTAGCGACATAGCTCTGTGTTAGCTCCCCTCTGGGGCTATTATGGTGGCGGTTCAACCAAGTCATAACCCGATGTGTGTGTCCCAGTGTGTGTGTGGCGCGGTGCATGGTTTTACCATATTTCCTTTTGTATTAATAAAATGTATTTTTATTTATGGAATCATGTCTCTGCTTGCCTTTGGTTGAACTCTTATGAGATGAACTAGTGAGAAGTTTGTGCGCGTCCCGTTCAGGGCACAGCGCTCGTGAGGCTCGTTTCTTAAAGCTGCCTCTAGATCCTTTAACTGTTCACATTTTAAACAGGTTAGTAGTTACAAATGAAATACTGTTTTAACTAGAAATATTTGCATTTCTTGCAGAAAGGTTGCTTGACTGTTGAGTGCTGAATGAATTCTCTGAAAACACCTTTAGTCCTGAGCTGTCATTAGCTGAACTGTTATTATTAGCCGATTTATTTTGACAATTTCAAGAAAACCCTCATAACATGACAGTTTTGAATAAAGCCTAAGAAGAACTTGAAGTGAAGCAGAAGAAAATTACGTAGTTAAAGGAGAAGAAAGTTGGAGGATAGAACAGGAAGGAAAAATACAGAAAAAAGTCTGTTTAAAAACTAAAAGTAATAAAAGTTTATTAGCAAAAGATTGTAGAAAATATCAAAGCTCTGAGACTTAACAGTGGATTGATTTTCTTAGATTTTCTTCAAACTTAAACTGTGATTTTACAAAAATTGTAAAATACATCCAAAAAATGCTTAAATACAGTATGTGACAGCTTAATGTCTTCTTGAGAGTTGTTTACTCTTTGAATGAAGTTTTTAGGTGAAACTTTGCTGAAATGATTGACAATTGAAGAATGTTATTCTAAAAATGTGAAGCAGTTAAAGGATTCTTCATTCATTTCCAATTATAAAAGCTCTTTTGTCTTTGACTAAACAAATGGAACCAAAAACATTTTTAGGTCATTTGTTAAACACAATCAGGAACACACAAAGACAAAAGCAGCTGCCTACCCAGGGCGTAGTGCGCCAGCAGATCCTGATTTGTCAGTTTGAAGAAGAGCTGGATTCGTTCTAGAGACACTTTGGCCTCCAGGATGCCGTTGATCACCCAGGGAAACGCATTAAGAGGAACGATCATCATTCCTACCAGAGCCAAGGTGGTGGCCAACTGTAAACACAGAGATGACATTTCATTAAAGCCGCACTCTGGAGGATTTCATCAAAAGAGCAGTTTTTGAATCTAGCGTCCAAAGGCTCCTCCTCAAAACATCTTGACACGCGCGTCTGGTCGCGTGTGCGCGCGTGCACGCGGCGCATATACGTTGCGGGCATGAGCTGTACAGCTCAATGTGTAGGATTTAATCACTCACAGTTCACAACTCTTATTCCAACACTACGAGGGTCTGATGAGCCCTCTCTGTCCCTGCTGCTTCTGATATTAGCTCTGTTAGCAGAGAGCTGCTGCTGGACTCTGAAGCTGAACTTGACTCGGCCCTGGATGAACTTTCTGACCAAAATAAACGCATAATCCTGTCAAGCCTTGCCATTCTGTGAGGTGAAAGGTTTAAAAATAAAAATAAATCCGTCTTTAGCTGGAGAATGGGTAGGTTTTTAGTAGAAATGAGCTGTGAGTCCTCAGTGAACGGCTGAGACGGCAGAGAAACACACGGAGCGTCCTGTACGACAGCGCCCCCTACTGGTACAGGTTTGGTCGATGCGAGTGAATGTTCAGACAATGCAGAAATTTGAATTTCATTGGCTGAAAAATGTCGGCGGCAAGAAATAATGGAAAGGGGTCTCTAGGAGGAAGGAGGGTCTTCATCAGAATGACAGATGTTGTGGAACTCAACCCATAGATCATAGTTTAGACCTGAAATATCATTTAAAACATTTAGAAAACTTTGATACATAGAAAAATAATCCAGAGAGCCGCTTTAACTGATGTTAAACAAATGTGCATTTTTATACTTTTATTATTTCAAAATCTGAAATTTTATATTTTTTAATTTATGCAAAAGGCTCAACCCTTTATAGGGCCAGTGGTCGCGTTTGATCACTTCCTTTAAATGTTGATTTGCAGCTTAAACCTGAAACTTTAACAAAACAGCTTTTAAAAAAGTAACAAGGTTTTTTAAAAGTACAAATGTTAAAAAAAAAAACAAAGAAAAGAAATACAGTAAAAAAAAAAAAAGAACAACAAATACTGACTGCAATCAGGTGTACTGGAGCAGAGAAACCTCTAAAACAGGAGTGGGGAACCTGCGGCCAATTTAAACTCAGAGAGAAAAATATCAACAACCAATGGTGTTTCTGTGATGAAAATCTACAGTAAATCAAATATCCGAGCCTGGATTGGAGTCAGTAAATACAACAGCACTGGAGCATCAGCGGCCAGAGTGATCTGTGTGACACAGGAAGGTAAACTGCAGTAAGATAATATACTTAAAGCTGATATATGTGCAGGATTTCAGCAAGAAAGCATGTTTTAAACCAACGTATCACGGCCCCTCCCAAAACATTCTTTCTCCCCTTTGTAGCAGTTTTTATAGCCCCACCTCGACACGAGCGCACGTGCATCACTCCGGTCTCTAGTCGGGCAGAAACTGAGCAGCTTCTGCTCAAACTACGATTACACTGCAGGGTTCAGTCATTCACAGCTCACAAATCTGTATGAGGCTCTGAGACCTGTCTGTCCCTGCTGTACTTATGAAACGTCGCTCTGTAGCAGCGAGCTGCTGCTGGACTGAAGCTGGAGAACACGGAAATGAGAAACGCTCAGTTCAGAATGAGTTCCCAAACAAAATAAACGTGTATCCTTGGCAAGCATTGCCATTCTGTGAGGAGAAATGTTAAAAAAATAAAAATAAATCCCTCAGTAGTCGGGGAATGGATAACTTTTTAGTAGAAATGAGCTCCGACTCCTCCATGAGCTGACGAGACTGTAAACAGGAGACAGACGCGTGGGCCCCCACCTCTACAGGTTTGCGCAAAGCGCATGCACGTTGACTGACAGCACACAATGCAAACATTTGAATTTTATTGGCTGAAAAAGTTGGCCAGTCAGAAATAATTCAAAGGGGTCTAAAAAAGGAAGGAGGGTCTTCAGAAGAATGACAGATGTGGTGGAAATCAACCCATAGATCATAGTTTAGACATGAAATATCATTTAAAACATTTAGAAAACTTTAGAAAAATGTTGCACATAGGAGCTTTAACACAATAATTCAATCATGGAAACCTCTCCAGAAAACCAAAGACAATCCTCCCTCACTGCCTCGTTCATGATATTCTATAAAGCCGTTGAAGGGATGTTTGGGTCATTCTGAAGTGTTGTTAATCTACAGTCAGGACCACACCCACCAGTGACATAAATCAAAATGGGCAGAGTCGCTAGAAACAGGAAGTAGTCCTCTGACCGGAGCAAACTGGCTAGTCAGATCAGGAGAGACACTGCTGCAGATCAGAGGTATTTAAAACAACTCTTGCTCAAAAAAGCTAAAGTGATGCATTAGAATGTGATATCACCTGCTTGTAAACCAACTAACATAGAGTACTCATTGTCAAAGACTCACCACATCAAGTTTTAGCTCTATATCTGAACAACTGACCAGACCAACAAACAGGTAATACGTCTCGACCTGGGGGGTGGGGGGCTCCCGTACCCCCCGCACTCCATTACGCGTCTTATGTTTTTGTGATTGTCAGAGTTTTGTGCTTTTTATATGGGGGGCTTTTTTCTTCCCCCTGTTCACACCTCTGAGTTCCATTGAGCTATAGGGGAATGAACATGTTTTTATCACCTCCACACACACCCTCCCCTCCAAGCATTTACCTCTCTACAAAAGGGAGCACATAGAAATGCGCATGCCTGCAGTCACCTGTTTTTCTGTTTTGTATTATGTTGTTTGTCTTAATCTTGGAAACAGCTGTACTGAAACTAAGTTTCGTTGTATCAGGACGCTGATGCAATGACAATAAAGTCATCTTGTATATAGTGAGTTTACAACATTAAATTATTTTTAAACCTCTACAATTTAGCATTTGTTGTTCTGCTGCTGCAGCAGGATGTACAGTAGTGTAGGAATTCAGACATTTGGTTGGAACAATCTAAGCAAACGGCCTAATGCTAAATTGTAGAGGTTTACAAATGGGTAATATAGAGCTCTAATGCATCAGGAGGAAGAGTTGTTTTAAACACCTGAAAATTAGCTTCTAATTTGTCACCAATCTGCAGCAGTGTCTCTCCTGATTGGACTAGCCATGAGTATTTCTCGGGCCAGAGGATTACTTCCTGTTTCTGGAGACTCCTCCCACTTTGACTGATGTCACCAGACGGTGTGATCCTTACTGTAGATAAGTAACTGATAAAACTACATCCCTTTAATGTCATTTAATAAAGGCAGATTGCTCACCCTCCTTCATAAAATTATTTATATAACCTAAAACTGATTGGATAAGTTGTTGAGTCATCAAAAAGTTTTGATAACTAGAGTTTTATTTTAAAGCTACAGTTTGATTGCATTGTATCTGTATCAGTTGACACAAACATTAAAACCAACAACACTTAAACCAACAAAGACACATGATGGCAGCAAAAAAGGCACCACAGTTAGAGCTTCTACCTTGGCAGCAGTCAGCTGGTGTCCAAGCAACATGTAGGTAACGAAGGTGAGGATGGAGATGATCACAGGCAGAGCAGTCCAGGTATACACACACATGGCATCCAAGTACTTGACGGCTTTGAGGTAGGACAGCTCCTCTTTCCGATGCTCAGACACCTTCTGGGTGAAGTGTGGCTCCCAGTTGTAGAATTTGATGACACGAACGCCAAAGAGAATCTCAGTCATCAACTTTAAAAAAAAACATAGCAAAGGTTTAAATCTCTAAATATCTCAGACTTTACAGAACATCTGTTTATTCTTAAAATGCTATTTTGTTTAGCCATCATTAGTCATTCTATGGTTTTTAAAATTGTTAAAAAGAAAAAAATTGACAGGAATCTCACCTTAACACGGTTATCTTTGCACTTGAGCATGTGTTTGTTGTTGCTAAGGATACGAGAGGCAAGGAACTTGTTGAACGGCACCATCACCAATGCCACACAGAGCCCTCCGAGGAAAGCCACACCTACCTGCAGGTACAGCAAGTACAGCGTGACAGAAAAGCAGAAGGGCAGGCTCCAAAGCTCATGGAAGCTGTTGAAGAAGTTGACCACACGGTCAGTGTCTGTGCTCATTAGGTTCACCACCTCTCCCAAAGTCAAGCCTGCAATGCTGCAGCTGCTAACCCGCAAGGCTTTGCCATAAACAGCTGACACAAGAGAGGCGCGTGCAGACAAAGACACCTTGGAAACCTCAAAAACAAAGAAGTTTCGTAGAAAAGAGCTTAAAAGAGCCGTACCAAAAAGCCCCAGGACGCACCAGACACCCTCGCTGACTGGGGCCTTTTTGTCCTCAGTAAAGTTCACCAGGCTGCTAAGGAGCAGGGGGCCTGCAAAAGTAGATATGTTGATCATCACTTTTAACACACCCAGGATGAAGTACCGCAACCCAAATGCCTTGTTTAAGACCCTCAGTAATCCTACATCGCCTTCCAGCTCCAATAATTCCTCGTCATAACCCGAGCCTTTAGGGAGGCTTGTGCCATCTGGTCTGGACCGCCGATCCTGCTGGTCACTGACTCCTGTCTTTTGTCGACAAGCTTCCCAACACCGATGGAAGTGTTGACAAACAACACTAGTCCGAAGCTTCTGTGGTAGGAGATAAACATCGGTTGGTCTCTCCAGCTCCCCTTTCTGGCCTCGTCTGAAGAGAGGATTCAACCACAGGTAAAAGAGTCGAGAGAGGTAACTGCTCCCGTCCTCAGCTACCATCTCACCTGTGTCCAGCTGGGTGTTCTCTGAAAGGAGTGGGGGTCCATCTACAGCATTAACATACAGGGTGTATTCAGCATCACTGATGCAGGGAAAAGCAAATGCAAGGAGGTAAACCAGAAAGAGAAGCACCCGGGCTGAGGCAAGAACAAACCTCGCTAGTTTAAAAGGTTCAGCAAGGCTTAAATTGTCATTTTTGTTGCAGTAAATCATCAAGGTGATGACGAGGTTAGGCACTAACAGAAGAGTCATAATGAGCAGCAGTTTAGGTCCTCTGGTTCCCCTAAAAGCAGTCTTCAGGAGCACTGCTATGGCACTGAAGTGGACCAGCCAGGCCAGGACTGCACAGCTGTCAGTGAGGATGTCCAGGTACATGTCGGCCTGCTGGAGGACACTTGCCAAAATGAGGTCTGTCGTGAACAGCAGCACAACCAGTAGAGCCGACACCAGCCTGAGCATCCAACCACACGGAGGAGACATCTGGAGCAGGTTACTTCTGGGAAACAGAAAAGATAAACAATTCTCTTTTTTGGCTGCAAAAATTGTTATTTCATCTAAAAAACATAAAAACACACCATATATTCAGGGCTGTACAGTGCGACATATATGTCGCACGTGCAATTAAAAAAACAGTCTGTGCTACAAACTATTTTTAGACGTAGCACTTGTGCGATCAGGGTTTCCTCTACATGTAATTGATCGTGGCGCACCGCCACACCGTCAGAATTAACTTAATATATATATATTTTACAAACAATGTCAGGTGGCCTCAGCGGGTCTCCAACCTAGCGCTAGAACGCAGGGGCGGCGCCAGTGCAGAGCATCTTGCCTGGCAGCGCAACGCGCTGCATCCGCTGGCTCGGGCACGTCCTTCGTCTCCGTTTTGATCATCCGACCAGAGCCTTTCTGCATTTTGACCCGAGGGCCACAGCCTGGAGACGACCACGACGTAAACCCCGGCCGCACCCGATGGTTCCATGTCGTTACGGGCGACCTCCCAACAATCCGGAGTTGCCGTCATGCCGTGGCGCAGCTGGCACAAGATCGCCAGTACTGGAAACACCTAGGCTCAACGCACTGCTGCGGGACGACACCCGACCCTTCGCAGGAGCCGTGATGATGATGATGATGAAACAATGTAAAGCATATTAAATATATATAGCCTATATTTGCGCACTTGTATGGATTAAAGTTCTGCGTCGAGTCGACTGGCGAGTCTAGCGACGGAGTTCCATCAATTCTGCCAATCATATGTCAGCTGTTCGGAAAAAAACTCTTTGTGACTCTGAAAGTGTCCCTGTGCTTCAGACACACATTAAACAAGAGGAACTGATAAATCTGAATGGGGCAAAGAAGGGTGGCACAGTAAAAGGTCATTATATTTAAATGCTCTGCAGTCTTGGACGGCAATGGACAGCAGACCAAAGTTTTAATAACATTTATTTACTGAAGTAAAATCTGTTTAGCAAGAACTATGCAGCAGATTCAAAATCAGGAGACAAATGAACATTTTAAAACATCACAGTCTCACTGTACACCATAAAAACTGTCTGCCTGTGAATTTGCTTTCAACATCAAAATTAATAAAAATAATAATAAATTTAACTTATATAGAACTTTATGTTTCACAATCTCAAAGTGCTACAGAGCAGAAGCTTAAAATAGATGAGTCAAAGTTCATAAAATAAGTAATATAAAGTAGAATTATAACAGTTTCTGCATTTTATTAATAAATCAAAGATTATAGCAGCTGAAAACATCTGTTTTTGTGGTTTTGTGCACACATTTCTCAGCTCACACTCGCACTTTGAAAAAAATCTACACTAATTTGAATGAATTAAATGTTCTTCTTGAAATTACATTGACATATAAACATGTTTGAAGATATTTCTTGTTATTGTGTTTTCACAATTAGCACTTTCTCAGTGTGTTAAAACGATGGGTACTAATTTTGGCTTTAGAGATTGTAGCTGAATTGTTTTGCTGGTGCTACAACTTTTTTTTCTGTGCTACAAAACCTGCAACCTTTGTAGCACCAGTGCTATGAGCTAAAAAAGTTAACGTACAGCCCTGATATATTTCAAATTGGTGAAATGTAATCACTGTAATACTGTGCTGATGCACATTATCATGCCAATTAAACCTCATTCAACTAGTTTCATATAGGTATGGCTTTAAGTTGAACACGTGAAAATAAAACAATAAGTAGAAATTAACATATGGTATATTTACATTTCTTGCAGAAATGTTGTTTGAATGCCGAGTGCTGAATTAATAAGCTGAAAACTGCTGAAGACCTGAGCTGTCATTAAACTGTTCATTTTAGCTGATTTATTTTGACATTTTAAAGATTAGGGGAGAAAATAACCTTGTAACACAGTGATTGTTTTGAATAAAAAAGACAAATAACCTAAAGTAAAGCAGCTGAAAAGCTGATAAAGGACAGAAGGTTGGAAGAAAGAACCAGAAGGAATAAACCGAATAAACTCAAACAATAAAAACAGCTGAAATCTGTTTAAAAGCTGAACAGTGTTAAAGAGGCAGACAGGTTGTGAAGAAACCAGAGGACCTACTACAGCCCGAGCGACAGATTCCTGAAAAAGGACAGAAGTCACTATCTATGATTTGTTTTTATTATTATTATTATCTTTATTATTCTTTATTATAAAATTTATATGAGTAATAAGAGCATGTTTGCAAAAGACTAATAAAATAGTGTGTAATTCGACAACAGAGCACCTTCAGATATACTGCAACATAGACCACTACAGAAGATCCTTCCTGTTCCCTGCTAGAACAGCCTACAAGGACTTTGTGACAAAATTTAAATGAGTTACTCAAACATCTAATTTCCCTCTGGAAATAATAATTATTTAGATTTGATTTGATTACATTATAAATGGGGGACATGCTAAGATGCATCTAAACCAGAAAGTGATTTCTCTTTTCTGGTATCTCATGACCTACTTTGGCATGCCAAGATAGCAGGCGCTGAAGACTGCCATCCCAGCATGAGGCAGGGCTCCGAGGACCAGCTGGTTGAAGCAGGGACTGATGCCTCCATCCTGCCACAGAGGAAAAGGGTTCTGCTCCTCAGTCTGACAGAAACCTGAGACCAGCTCTGACAGCCAGGAGTCACTCATCTCCTCTGTCTACTGGATATCTAGAAGATATCTGTCAAAAATCCAAACAAAAACATTTAAGATCAACTACAGGAGACAAGACAAGACTTTAACAGGAAAAAACACGCCTCAAACTATTCCAATTTATGAGCATTTGGAGCCACGTTTCCCAGAGTGTTTTAAGTCCGGTAAAAATTTTAAAAGTGTTCACACCGGTCAGTGTTGTTACCTGTTTAAATTCTGAAGCAGAAATGAACTGTTAATCCAGCAGACCTGGCTATCAGGGTTACCGAGTGAAAAATAAAGAAAGCTCAGCTAAAAAACAATAAAATAAACAAATAAACAAGCTAGCTAGACTGCTTAGCTAACGAAAGAAAACCTTCATTTGTATGAATGCGACGGCTAAAATAGCTTTCTTATACGTCACACAAGGTAAAGCTAAAGTTGATACTAATACATGTTAATAAATTACATTAATATGATTTTTTTAAAGCAACCTTCAAATATTACCGGCTTGCTTCTCGCTAATAATTTCCGGTGTTGCCATATTTCCGGTTTTTGGCGTAACACCGGCAGGCTGGACGCCAGATCACGTCACAGGTCTGTGAGATTTCAAAATAAAAGTCGCATGAAAAATGCCTTAATATTTCATTATTTATATCAATAAAAATTATAACATTATTTTTATATATATTATTGTAACAATAATTATTATTGATATTATTATCATCTAATGTGTCACTCAAGACATATAACATTAATAATGTTACCTAAAAAAAATGTGACAGCCACTAGTTTGACACTTTTGATGGATTTATTATTCAAAATAAATATTTGATTATCATGTGAAAGATGATAACAGATATATTGTTAGATGCAAACTGTATATTTTTCTATATCAAAGAAAATAGAATTATATTAGTCTATTTTTAATTTATCCAATTATTAAAAAAATTATATGGGTGCCATACAAATGGCAGCCTACTGCTTCTCAGGGGTGGATCAAATGCAGAGAAATAATTTTCTCAAAGGGACAATGAAAGCTTGATTACTGGCAGTATTATTGTTACTGTAACTTATTATGCTATAAAACATATATAAATTAACTAAAAGCTTTCATTATATATATATATATATATATATATATATATATATATATATATATATATATATATATATATATATATATATATATTTGTATATGTACGGAGGTCAAAGGTAATTGTACATCACCCCAAAAACCCCAGACCAACAGTGAAGTCTGGAGGTGGAGCATCATGGTGTGGGGCTGTTTTGCAGCGTATGGCTCTGGAACGCTTCATATAATCAAAGGAAGGATGGATAGGAACATGTATCAAAACATTCTAATAAAAACCAGCTGCCATCAACCAGGATGATGAAGATGAAAGCAGGAGGTAGTTTCAGCAGGACAATGATCCCAAACAGCCAAGAAACTCTCTACTGGTTACGGAGAGAGAAAATCAAGCTGCTAGAATGGTCCAGCCAATCAGCTGACCTGAATCCTAGACAACATCTAACTAAAGGTCAGAGAAGGAACCTTGAGGATCTGAATCACACCTGAGACTAGTTTCTCCTCCAGGGGACGTCTGGAAGGTGCAGCAACGACAAAGACTTTAGACCAAGAATTAAACCCATTTCAGGAAGAGTTTAAAATACTTTTTACCTGAGTCGTTCTATTTTATTACACAGAACTGAATGTGAACATGAATGGTTTGTTTATTTTTGGATGTGTGGAATAGACGGGTTGTTACTGACATCTGGTGAGAACTTCATGTCAATGACATCTTTAGAAATAGATTTACTTAGATAACTGGTGACGTGCTCAAGACTTCTTTTACCTGCTGGGTGGTTCCTTTCCCATCTGTAAAAATAAATCCAAAAAGAGTTTTTATAGGAATATACAAGAAAAATTCAAATACAAAGGAACATTTTGGATAAACAATTATATAACGAGTTGTGCAGTGAAGTCAGTTTGGATGTCAACGGAAGTTACGATCATGACCACTTGTCCAGTAAAGGGTTAAACACCGGCGCTCCACAGGGATGCATCACATCTCCTTCAGTTTCAATCCATACTAAACAATCATTAAAAGACCTTTCATTATTAAATCTTGCTGATCATTATGTCCTGGTTGCCTGCTAATAGGGCACTATTTTCAGTGTGTTCATCACCTCACTTGGTTTGACAGCAGCTGTTTTAGCCCATAATAATAAAACTACAGACATTTTGTGTTTGATGTCAACTCACTATTTTATGCTGTAGAGAGGAACTACTGGTGTCCATCGTTCCTCAAAAGGCCCAGCCTGTTATTCTGTCATGGTTAATAATAATCTTAGTGGAGTGTTGTACCTATTATGTAGGCGAGTATAAATGTATATGTGGGTACATTTATAGTGCTAAGAAAAAGTATTTGAACCCTTACAGAGCTGTTTTTGCTGACTCGTCACACTTAAATGTTTCAGATCGACAAAAAGAATTCAGTATCAAAGATAACCTGAGTAAATATAAAATTCAGTTTTCACATGATTTCATTTGTTAAGAGAATAAATCATGAAATACTTGTGAGCAATAAGATTATTTATAAAGTTGAGTTCAGTTCAAACCCAGACCTGATCACTACCAGACCTGTAGAATTAATAAATCCCTTCATTAGAACCTGTCTGACAACATGAAGGAGGCTAAAAGATCTAAAAAAGCAACACATCGTATCCTGTTCTAAAGGAATTCAAGAACTGAAGATTCCAGAACATCTAAAGCCCTGCAGGACTCACATGGTTCAAGTTAAGGCTGAACTGAATCAACTCTACAAACGAGTGGGACAGAATGTCCTCCACAGAGACATGAGACTCACTACCGGTAGTTATCACAAACACCGGGTTGTAGTTGCTGTCACCAGGAGTTTCAACCCTTTAAGGGGCATTTACATTTATTTTTCACATTGAATCAGGTTGGTTTGAGTATTTTTTTCCTTAAAACAATTAAATCATGTGAAAACATTTTAGATCATCTTTGTCTGACGATGAAATTTGTTTGCCAACCAGCAAAAACAGAAGAAGTCTGTGAGGGGGCAAATACTTTTTCACAGCACTGCATTTGTTTTATTCTACGAACTTTAGAAATGTAGCTAAACCTTAGAACTGCTAGATAACAAAAATATGTTTTATGTAAATTACATGAACAAACTTATTTCTATTCCACCTGATGTGACAATTCAAATAATTAAGAGGCATCAATCAAAATAGTTTGAACTTTTTATTGTAGCTTACTGTAGAAAACGGGGCAAAATATGTTTTAGCACCTTTACGGTATATATTGTTAAGAAAACTAAATGCTGGTTCTGTGTGTTCTCCTGATGTTAGAACATAATGTGACATACAAGCTTGTTGAAGGAGGAAAGTTTAATTTACACAAACTGAGCACTGGAAATGCCCTAATTTGGGGGGGAAAGCAAGATATTTAATTACAATCAGACAGTTTTACAAAATTTGTAACCTGGGGTTTTAATCAGTGCTGAAACATAAGTTAAAACACAAAACAAATTATACAAATGTTAACTAGAATTAGACAGAATAATACAGTTAAATACTGGATGCAGCTGTCTAAGGCATCTTCCATTCAATAAAAACAAAATCTAAACATCTTATACAAAGCAGGAATGAAGCTATACAATGTCACATTATATTTTATCTTTACAAACTGTACAAAGTTCTTTCCTTCCTGGTTGCTTTGCAGCTTAACCTTTTTTATAATCCTACATTTGTCGTTTTAAAAAAAGAAGAAAAAAGCAGTATTTACATATAGAAACATGAAAAACATAAATATAAGTCTTTTCTTTACATCCAAGTGGCATTGCATTTCTTTTCCAGACCTCTTTTTAAATAATCCACCAAAAATCGGCCACCTAATATCGTCTGTCGCCTCTGAAGCGCGTACAGAAAATGTTGCTCAAGGTGCTTTCAAAATAAATCACACTTGACTACGACTTTTTGGTCAAATTCATCTGATATATGCGAAGTCTTTGCAAGGCAGCACCATGGATTAAACTTTCATTAGAACACAGTGAAATTCAACACAAGCCATTGGGTTAAATGGGAACCAATCCCGTTTAACCTAAAGGCTTTTTAATGAGTCGGTGCATTTTGTTAAACAGAAATAACTTTTATACAACTCCAGAACTCAAACAAATTAGTGAGCTGTTGATAAAAAGTCTGATATTAAAATAGATTTGGACATTTCAGCTACCAGGTAACGACTGAATACTGCACAGCAGACCCAATGCTGTATTTTAACAAAAACACCAGAGTTAGGAATTAAAGCTCTGACACAGCTGGAAAATGAAATTAAAAAACCCTGTCATTGTTTGTGTTAAACATCTTTTGACATGATTGTCAAGTAAGGCCAAATATTTAAAAATCCAATCATATATACAGCGATGCATAGCTTTTAACAAAAAATATTATATCCCAACTAAATCATGAGTAAAGCAGAATAAATTTGCTAATCCTGTTCATCACAAGCAGAAAGAAGAGGTGAGCGTCCATGTTTTTTCTTTTTAACTAAGTAAATAAAAATTATGTAGCTTATACCAAAATATTTCAGTTAAATGCTGAACAAGAACATCCATCCATCCATCCAATTTTTAAACCGCTTCATCCAGTGAAGGTCGCAGGGAGCTGGTGTCTATCTCCAGCAGTCACAGGGCCAGAGGCGGGGGACACAACATATCGTTATTAAATATCTGGAATGAATTTTAAACTAGGCCAGAGTGAGTGAAAAGAAAGAGGCTGAACAAAGTAATGTCTCTGTCCTAAGACTAACCCAAGTGTATGCATACCCGTAGTGGAATCCAACATGAATCCAGCTTTGTATGGGTTTAATCTCACTGATGGGAAAAGACTTGAGAACATTATACAGTCGGCTATTCTATGAACAGGGGTGCACATAATTTATCAATGAGGTACTCAAGTGAGCATGAGGCGCTGATGCTTGGAGTTAAGGCTGGTTTATACTTCTCTGACAGCACATTTACGCTCACACGCACACGTATTGACGGAGACGTTTTTGATTTTTACTTCTCCGTCAGTGTTGTGAAGCAATTCTCCACCAGGACATCAGAGGGCGCATAACTTTTCTGCAGTTATGCCTCTGGTCGACCAAAGACGACGGCGTGTGTTGAATGTCCGTCCGGTGAGGACGAGGCAGATGACGAGCGAATCTGCAGCTCTTGTTCAACCTGTGAGGGACACTGATGGATTATATAAATGTTGTACTTCGTCTGCCAGACGTTTCTCGAGCTGATCCATATCTGCTTCCCCGAGATTCCACTATTACTATCCTGTTGATACCGGCGTCAAGCCGGAAATGATCATGGGGTGTTGAACCGACCAATCAGAGATGTGTGCTCACCGTCTCGTTCGACGGATAGTTAGAAAGGTGAGCTCGACTCCGTCCGTCCTTGCGGGCCTGTCAGAGAGCTCTTGCGTCGACGAATAATGGCGTTGCGTGTCTCCGTACCGACGCAGACGGAGAAGTATAAACTAGCCTTAAGGCTGAAACACACTGGAGACAAACGCACTGCACTGTGGACGCGCCGCGGTTTTGGCGAGCCTTGTACTCTCACAGGACCCGTTCCTGAAGCGGTGCGCCATAGAACACTGCTTGCAAAATCGCACGATAGTCACAACATCATGTGGGAATTGAGAACAGGAAGCGGGAAGTGAATCTTTTGTTTGTACGTGATCAGAGCTGCTGTCATGTGTTGTGGGACGCTTTGATTCTAATTCTTTCAAAATGGGTAAGTAAGCTATTTACTGCAATAGTTGAAAGTTATCAGTACTGTAAACAAGTGACAATACACTCCTGGTTGTTTTGTGTGCCGTAAGAGGCGCCGTTCTGCATCGCAATGTCTGTGTCATAAAGTACTCCACAGTGTTGTGACACACGGCGCTGAAATAGAACTGGTGCATATCGTTGGCGTCGTGGTGTGGACTGGTGCTACTGGGACGGTCCTCAAGAGAGTGCTCTTACTGATTACAAAGGTTTTTATTTAAAATCACAGCTCGCTGTTTTCTCCGGTGTGTTTCAGCTTCAACACTGGTGAAGTGTCACCCTTTATGTACACCCCTGTCTATGAAACATATTTTGTATTTTAAACATGACTGAATGACAAGTGACTCAACATAAACATCTGAGAAAGAAAATATTTGATTATATTAAGTTACAAAACATTTGACAAATTTGAAGTGTTTCCTCATTTCTATTCATGTTTTTATAAAAAATATGCTGCAAAATGAAATTCCACTCCTCCTCTATTCTTAAATTAATGTGAGAATGGTGAAATGTCTGGGACTTTAATATCTTTACATTCAGGTGACTCCCATTTAAAAATCACTATATAGTTGTGAGTTCCAGCAGCTCCTACAGCCTGCTTGTTTAAACGTTTATTTTAAATTCTGCTGTTTTTTAAGGCGTACTGACTTTTGTGTACACGCCTGTTTTGTTTGTATGCCTGCTTCTCTAGGAGAGCTCAGGCCCGTCTTATTCGTACCATCAAAACAACTTCTGCAAGTTTTAAATGCCTTTTATATCTGTGATTTATAATCAGGGCTCTGTAACTCAAGTCTCATGTAGACTGAAATCTGAAGTAAAGCTCTCCTAAATGCCTGCTTTACAATGCAATTTATAGCCATTTCTGGAAGGATGTTATAAATAGTTTATTAGTAGTAGTTTATTTTAAAATAGTACACTTTTACATATTTTAAAAACAGCAAATGTAAACATCTAAAGTTTTCCAAAATACTGTAAGATTCTCCTTTTTTAAAAAATATGAAAACCAGTTTTAACTCAGCATAAACAACTGCTGAAATACAAATGACCTAAAATTCCACTGACATGAAATCAATCTCACCAGATGATTAAAAACAGGGGTGGGTTTCTTTTTCCTCTTTTGTTGCTTGACAGAATCAAAGAGATACAGATATTCCAAATTCAACCATACAAATAATTTATAGAAATGACAGATGTAAACCGTCACTGAGGAGTCGTTTGCGTTGATGTCCGAGGGGATGTGTTTGTGTTTTCTCTTCAAAAAATAAAAATCATAAATAACCAAGAGTTGTATCTGAAGCCACGTCTTCTCATTTTACCAATTCAACCAGAGCTGGTTCTGGCTATTGATTTAAATGGGGAGAAAAAAAAGTTTAAAAAGTCAAAATTATTATTTTTATTACCTTTGCTGAACAGTCTGGTCCTTGCAGAAGGATTTCTTTATACAACACGCTACAACAGTGTCCTGGAGGAGTGAGTGGGAATATTGGGGCTCAATCAGGAGGATTTCCCTGTATGATGCACACAAATCCTCCTGTTGCACAGTTCTGACAACTTGTTGAAGTAAAAACTGAAGAGTCTGCTCACAAGTTCTTGGTGTTTATGTGAGTTTTGTAATGCTTCGTCAGGTGGTCACTCCTCATGAAGCGTTTCTGACACTGGTTGCACTCGAAGCGTTTGTCTCCTGTGAAAGAAAAAAACAAGATGAGCAGGTTGTTTTTTTTTTTCATTTTGTAAGAAGCTGCAGATTGGTGACAAATTAGCAGCAAATTTTCAAGTATGTAAAGTAACTCTTGCTCAAAAAGTCATACTGATGTGTTAGAAATCTATATTACCTGTTTGTTAAAAATCATACAGTCTCATGTTAAACTGTATTGGTTTACTAACCTCATGATAAGAGTAGGAACAATATCCCAAATAAATCTGTCTTAGCATTGGTCAAAACAAATAGTAACAGACCTAATATCAACTAAAACACTAGCACGATTTATTATAGATACTAATTTCTTAGACTGATTAATTATATTGGTTTGTAATCTGGCATGAGACTTCCAGAAATATTCTGAAACAAAGGGAACTTTTGTTCACAGCTATTTTTCTGTCACACACTTGATGGAGCCTGGGGCACATAGAAGACGGATGCGTTACGCCACGGAATCGCCGCTGTCTTTTGGGTACACAGGACACACTACACAGCTGAACGCTTTTTGGAAAATCGTCGTATTAAAGCCGTAAAAGCTACGCCGCAGCGCTTGAATTAGAACCAGCACCAGTATTGACCCGAATATAAGACTAGGTTTTCTTCACTGAAAATAATTTGAAAAGGGGGGGTCGTCTTAATATCGCGCCTCACCCCACCAGCAGGGGGCGCATGCTTTTTGGTTAATCGGCAGAAGCGGCGGCAGGAGGAAAACTATAATGTTATTTTTTTTATAACGGTTCAGGCGCGACACATCCGTCTTCTGTGTGACCCAGGCTTTAATGAGCAGAGGACACAGTAGTTGCCCCTCACTGTACTTAAACTTGTTTGTGTTTGCAGCACCTGTGTGTGTCCTCGCGTGCCTCTGCAGCTCATCACTGCGTGTGAAACGCTTCCCACAATAAACCCAGTTGCAGGCAAAGGGCCTCTCTCCAGTGTGTAACCGGACATGGGCTCTGAGCAGCGACGTTTTTCTGAAGGTTTTCTCGCAGCCAGGAACATGGCAGATGTGTTTCCTTTTCCCCACTTCTCCAGGCCTACAAAGTAAACACACATGAACACACTCAGTGTGATGAGAGTTTTCAGGATAAAGGAGGAAATCTGCCTGAACTAATGTAAAACGCATTGGGTTCTTTTCATTGTCTAGGATTTTAGGTGAATAACCAACACAAACAAAATCATTCAAACAAATGAAGTGAAATTAAGAGAATAGATTTAATCTATACTGTTCTGAAATCCTAATTTCTTGTCTGAAACTTGCTTTTGTGCAGATGTCACCCTCATTTTTTTCTTTTGTGTTATTTTTTGTTTTCTTACATAAAATTAGCTCATCCTGCAGATATTTGTTTGTGGACAGAATTACCTCTTGTCTGCATCTTTACAGTTGGGGCAGGTGCAGGCCATGCGTCGTTTTTTCTCTCCTGGCTGACCGGGCAGCTCCAGCGTGAGGGTCTGGTCCACCTGGATGGCAGGCTGGCCCTGAGTCGTTGCCAGCTGAAGCCCTCCACCCTGCATTGTCTGCACTGTTAGGTGCTGCTGGCCTGACAGATGCATAGACAGGAACAACGTAAGAGAAACAGCCGACGAGTTTCTCTACAAATCTAATAAAACGGAGTTCACTGACAAAGCTAACTAGGCTGAACTATTCAGTGATGGTAAAAAAAACAACACAAAAAACCATTATGGCTCTTACAGACTTTAATTCTCTCAATCCCTAATCTCTCCTTTTTCGTTCTCTCACTCCGACTTTCTCTTTGCTCCCACTTCTCTCTCTCTGTTGTTCCCTAACTTCCTAATCCTTCATATCTCTATTTCTCTCACAACAAATTTTTAAGAATATTTGTGTCATTCTTAAGTTATGTTCTATCAGTTATTTATCTACAGTAAGGACCACACCCACTGGTGACATCACTCAAAGTAGGTGGAGTCTAAACAAACTGGAACTTTGAAATTACTCTTTATAACTTTTATCATCCTCATTGTCACAGATTTTTAAATAGTTTTAAATCATTGAGCATCTCTTGTGATAAACAATCAATGAACATCTAATAAATATAATTAAAAACATCAATGGACTCACCTCCTGCGTTGGTGATGGTGACAGGAACTCCCTGAACCTGAACTCCATTGATGCTGATGGTCTGCACTGCCTGTGCTGCTGAGGACAGCTGAGACGTATTGAATGCAATCATTCCACCTGCTGGAGCTATTTTGGCTAGAGTCCTCTCCTTTCGCCCTCCTGCCTGCGTCCTCTTGGTGCTGGGTGGGGGTGACGTGGTAGTGGGAGAAACTGAGGTGGCAGCGGTGGTTGTTGGTGAAACAGGGTCCTGAAGATGAAATGACTGCCAATCACCTGAAGTTGTTTTAAAGATGATCTGAGAAATGGTCAAAATATTAATGAATACAATGTTAACTGTAGACTTTTGCCCAAATCAAATTCAAGCACTTTCAAGGTGAGGTTTCAAGATTTTCCAACACCTTACACTGGTGCTGAATTAAACACACATGAACAGTACATGTATGCCTAAAATACATATTTCAGTTCCTTGTCTCATAATAGTAAATGTTATTGTTACAACTAGTTTCAGCAAAGATGTCCTAATTATGATTTTAAGGACCAATAGTTTCCCGTTGTTCATCTCCCGCTTCCTCCACCATCGTTAAAAAAAACTCCTGTTCGGCCCGCAATGAATCTTGGTACGGGGTAGGCCAGGGACAGGGAGGATACACCAGACTCATCCTTCGAATTCGGGTTAAAGAACGGCACATTTGTGGGCCGCTTTTGGAAGAGTCTTTGAATCTGGATAGCCTTCGTTGCATCACTGTGACACAATCAGCCTTCAAATGCAGCCGACAAAGGATGCAGCCTCTGAATTTGGACACAGCCAACACCACTGCAATGCACAAGCACCTGTAACAGCTGCAGCTGTGATGCAACATCTCTCCATGTGACAATGACTAATGACCCAAGTGACACAATGACCCAAATATCCCTTTAAAATTGGTGCTTTGGGGATCAAAACTGAAACTATTATCAGGTGCTGAGCAAGCACAGGCTAAAATTAAATCATAAGCAAACCACTGAGAAAAGTTCTTGAATTACGTTGTAGAAGTGACAGTAGGTCTGAAAAGATACCTGGGTTGGCGACGGATCTGTCTGAGTCACCTGCAGGTTTGAAGAGGCAGACTGTCTCTGTGGGACAGGTGGCAACGTGGCAGAGGCTGCCTGCACTACCTTTAAGGCCTGTTGAGGGATCTGAACCAACTGAGATTCTTGCTTAGGCTGAACTAGCTGCACCTGTTGCACCATTGCTGGCTGTCCAGGACTCTGCACAATCAGCAAATTGTTCCCCGCCTACAAAGGAGAGACAGAGAAAGAGAAACGAGGATAAACTGTGACATTCATGTGTTTGGTTTGCAGCTGAATACATCTTAGAGACAAACTGACCAGAGCAATGGCTAGTCAGGCCAGGAGAGATGCTGTTGATGGTGACAAATGCAAAGAACACTATATTACCCGTTTGTAGACCTCTACAGTTTTGTACACCATATTTTTAGTTTTGTTCAAACTGCTCTACACTAGTAAATTTACTGTCTGACGTACCCTGCTTTCCACAAGTACTGGGCACTGAGGTCAATTCTATTCTTCTTCTTAAAGCACACTCACATTTTATTATTAGACTCACCAAACACTGACGAGCTGTTTAACACAGCAAAATGTAGTAAAATCTCCTGTACATACAGAGTACAAATAATTATAAACATCCACAGAATTGTAGGTTTTGAATCTCTAGTAGTGTATTAAGTCTCAAGTAGTTGATCCAGTCATTGAGTCGGCCACTTGTTGACTGGCTGCAGCTTTCCAGGACAAACTCAGAATTTAATTTGGTTCAAGAAATATTTCACCTCCAGGCTGTACATCACAATATCTGTTAAAACAAGTCTGTCTGAATGTAATTCTCGTTTGATTCCTTCACAGTGCTTAGTCTGCCTCCAGGTTGTTTAAAATGTTGCTGCTGCTTGTTTGTATCTTGCCAACCAGTGCAATGTGCATGTGTGGAATAAATACAGAATATGAACAAATGATCAAAATTAAAAAGAAAACTAATAAAATAAGATGGGGAAATAAAATGGAAAATCAGATAATGATAATGTTAAAATAATACCGTTGGAAATGACCAAATCTGTTAATTTATGTCAGACATTATAATCAAATAATTTTGGAAAAGACATCTTTCTATATTTTGGACACAATATTTGACAGATTAATTACTTTATCAAGTTATTTAATTTTTTCTCTGTGTCATTTACTTATTTCTATGTGCATTTTAAAATATGACAGGGTCCGTCCTCCATACTGTTGACAGATTGCCAAAACATATCATTTATGTTTACAAAGTTAATAAAATGGGGTTTGTACAATCTGTTTTTCAGTTACTTTCTTTGCAGGTAACAGTGGTGCTGTAAATTTATTGGATTAAATCAGACCTATACACTGTTAGTTTATACATAGAAATCATTTTCTCTCTGGTATTTTTAAAAAAGCAATTATCGGTTATCGACTAAGAAGTAGGAAATTAACAATTATTGGTATCGGTTATAAAGAATCATTATCATGCATCTCTACTACATACTGTTACAAACAGTTGAATAAACAAGGTATAATAGCTGTAGAGGTTTGTGGGGTCATTATGTCATCGTTTATTTAGTTTATTAGCAGTGTTTGTATATTTTGCCAGCGATGGTTGGGGTCACGAGTCTCTGCCACTGTTATTTAGTGGGTCAGAAGCCAAAAAGTTTGGGAACCACAGGGTTAGACCATGTTGTGGACCAGGTTCCTGTTTTAACTACTGGTAGCCTCATCAGAATTGTTCTCATGTGGTTTTTAGTGATGTGTTTTGCTTTGTTTGCAGTTTTCTCTGAAAACAAACTGAATAATGGGAAAAAACTACAAATGAACAAAATTATGAACTGATTCGTACAAGACAAAAACAACTACAGGTGTGATAACACCTGTCATGGAAGTTTCTTATCAAGCAATGAGATATCAGTCTTAAAAGTTTTAACAAAGTTTATTACTTGTTAACAAGGAGACACTATACCACAGAGGTCTGAGGAATAATGTCTAACCACAGCAGTTCTGAGTCTGCTTTTAAAACTAGGGTTGGGCGATGTGTAACTTTTTTCCAATCGTCCATCGTCAGTCCAAAAATCCACGATGGGCGATTTATTCGCGCAGGTGACATGCTGACATATTTGTGGGCGGAGCAATGTAAACACACACTAATGGATTTGCCAAATTAGAACTCAGAAGTCCCAAAATTGAGGAAATAGTTGTAAAAAACACAGCGTTGCCTGTTTGGGGCTACTTTGGCTTTAAACAGACGTATAGTGGCAGCAAAGAGGAGCTCCAACATCGAGTGTTTACCCTTCTGCTGTGTGCTAACACAGAGCTAGCAGTTAGCTGCTGCTGCTCCGTCACCAAATCGCTCAAAAAGACTTCAAACTGCAGCAGAGATTTATTTTATGGAAGTGACGTTCACTGAAGGTTTTTTTTATTCGTATTTCAGTTTTAGTTTCATTTTGTTTTTGTCGTTTATCAGACTTAGCTGAAGACAGTTTAACACCAGATCGGTGTTATGACTCGCTAAATATTCCTAGCACCGGTAGCCGACGCATAAACACGGTTAAACTGGAAAAAAGCCCGTCTCTGATGGTTTCCTCCCCACCACACCATAGATATTACTTAGATACATTTATTTTCTTAACACAAGCTGCTGCCGTTCTGTCTGTCTGCTACGGACTGAGTAAACACCGCTACTCCGCCTCTCGGGGGGGGGGGGGGGG